>ML781236.1:362406-375574 GCA_009831015.1 Picea engelmannii
ATTGAAAAATAGTCATTGGAAAGCTAACACAATTCTTCACAAGTTTTGTTTTTACTGTAAAGTGAAATTCTAAATAAAAAAAAATACTTTTATATGTCGGAAGTTGAATAACTTGTGAAAATACAGTTTTTTTTCTCATAAAATAAGCAAAAGTGTAACCCACCTTCATGATTTCACCCTTAATATAGTGTATGACGTGTCGATAACATTCCTATTAATTGTGATGTTTGATTTCCTAACGCAAAAAAATAAATTATCTTTTGTGCTTCGAATTTTCTCATACGTAACAGAGGGTTGTTACATCTGCAATTATTTAATCTATGGGTGGTTACTATAGGTATTGTTGAGTTGGTTCTCAACTAAGGAGATTGGTGTCTCTAGCATTTTGATGCATTAAAGTATTGTAGATGTGGGTGGGATCATATAGAAATTGTTGAATTGGTGCTCAGTTAAAGATATTGTTGTCTCCTACAGGTTGGTTCTTGCAAAAATTGTAACAATGGGTTGGTGCCTAGATGGTTTTATAAGGATAATTTTTGTGGTTTTCTCCCAATTGGGTTTCCACATTAAATATTTGTGTACTATGTACTATATGTATAAATATATTTGTTATATATTGGTTATGGTTGGTAAAGTAATGAAATGGTAAAATCAGTACAGTAAAAAAAAATGGTATTTCACTGATTCACTGCCCCCTCTCAGTATAAGCAAGTGTCCAAACAATTGGTATCAGAGAAGGTTATTTTTAGGAACTTTCTAACCACTCGAAGGTAAATTCCTGTAATAAACATGCATACTTAGGAAGGTTTCTATACAAAAAAAGATCAATTATTTTATGGATCAAATCATGCTTTATGGAGCATAAGAATGAGAACTTATTTGATGGATATTAGTTTTAACATTTGGATTGGAGTTAAGAATGGTTACACAGCTCCAACAAATCCACCCATAGATGCAGCTCGAAATAGGCTCAATGAAAATAATTTCTTGCAGATTCAGAATTTGTCAAATTCATGCACTGTGTTTCAGCAAAGGAGATGTGGGACAAGTTAAAAAATATATAAGAAGGGGATCACAAAGTCAAGAAGGAAAAATTAGCAACCCATATAGGATGACTTGAGACCCTTAATATGAAAGAAGAATATATTATTGCATCCTACTTTCTTCGTGTGGATAATATTTTCAATGTAAGTTTTAAACCTGTGAAGTAAAGAAATGCATATAGATTCTTAAGCAAAACAGAAATTAATCAATGGCTCATACTCATAGTACACAAAGATTTATACCGGAAACCCTCAACCGGGGAAAACCTTTCTTATATTCATTATATCGAATTTCACCATTCACCATACAATATATACAATTTTTTTAGGTATTCCATAGATACCAAAGCCCTAATCCCTTAATCTGGGATTAATTTAGAAAACCGCTAAAAATAGAAAAATCCGCTAAAAATAGAAAAAACCGCGAGACGCAGTTGTCGAATCTGACGTGCTCACACACAAACACATGCAAAGAATATAAAATATACCCAACATTCTCCCACTTGTTGTTTTCTTTGCATCCACGGGTCCACGGGATTATATAGTCAACAATCCAGGGCAACGATGCCCATTTTTATTCTACACCAGGAGAACTTTTCTCTGCTCATAGACTTTTTCAATGAATCTGCAACATTCTTCAAAGTGTCAACCTTTTCTAGAAACACCTTATTTTCCTAAACCATGTCTCTCACAAAGTGATACTGAACATTAATATGCTTTTCTTCGGATGATAAGTTGGGTTCTTCGCTAGAAAGATTGCACTCTGACTGACACAATCTAATATCGCTTCTTGTGTACCAACCCAATACCTGACCATAATCTCTATAACCATACTGCTTCCTTGCTTGCATGAGTGGCTGTCGTGTATTCAACTTCTATAGTTGAGAGTGCCACTACAGCCTGCCTTTTTCTCATCCAACTGATTTCTCCTCCAAAATAGGTTAAACACATACCCACTTGTAGATCTTATGGGATCCAAATCTCCATCCCAATCTGCATCAACAAATCCATGTATGTCCACCACTCTGTCCAATATCGGTCTTCCTTGGTAGAACAATCCATAATTGGTAGTGCCACGCAAATAGTTGAAGACCCCCTTTACTGTTGTCCAATGCTCCTTCCTTGCTTTTGACATATACCTTCTCAAAACTCCCATTGCTTGTGCAATGTCCGGTCTAGTATAGACCATTACATACATCAAACTGCCAACTACACTGGCATATGGAACATGGGACATGTCCTCTTCTTCTTCATGTGTCTTTGGATACTGATCTGCAGATAAATTTACACCTATAGGAATAGGAACCTTGATCGGTTTACTTCCACGCATATTAAACCTTTGCAATACCATCTCAACATATTTCCTCTGATTCAACCAGAGTTTTTTGTTTGCACGATCTCTTTTAATCTCCATTCCCAGAATGAAGTTAGCAGCACCGAGAACCTTCATGTCAAATTTGGAGGATATTCTCGATTTCACCTCCTTGATAACTTCCATTGTATTTCCTAAAAATAACATGTCATCAACATACAACACTACATTAATGAAGTGATTACCAATCTTCTTCGAATATTCACAGTGATCAACCTTGCTTCTCAAAAATCCCAATCCAAGGATGTATGTGTCAAACTTTTGGTACCACATCCCAGGTGATTGCTTCAGACCATATAGTGACTTCTTTAGCTTATAGACCAACTCTTTTGTGACATCCCCAAAAATAAATTATTTCAAGTTGGAAATTTCTTAGGAAATTATTTTCCGTTTTTGGCAAATTCGAAATTGAAATTTTTTTGCCATTTATGGCAATTCCGAATTTTGAATTTAGTTAATTGTAATTAATGATTATGAATTTTGGGAAGAGATATGATTTTACCCAAATAACTACTTGACTATGACACTTGTATGAAACAAAATATTTTATAATTATTGCTAGAGGACAAATGGAATAGCCATGTTGAAAATGAGTTGACCATGACTCCATGAGTGGGGAACATGTTGGAACTACCTCAAGGTTGACTGTTACAAGTGGAAAATCAAGAATTTGGCCATTGGAAGCCCATGAAAATCAGGGATTTGGAAAGTTGCGAAAATTCCCAAGATGGGAAAAGACTTAGGCAAAAAAAAAAAATGATTGTGGATATATGGCATATGTGAGGAGACAAGACGTTGCTTAGTATGCTAAAAGATTATGGATCTCTTGTTGTTATGAACATTGATTTTTTGAGTGTGAGTCAAGGAGACATTGATGAGATTAAAGGACTATTGATGAGGTATATTTCTGAATTTTCCCTCATGGATACATGGTCAAGCTAGGGGGTGAATGGAACAAGTGATCTCGGTTGATTTGTTCAAAGGTTGGGAGGAACGTGGTTGTTACCTTTGTCTTTTAGCAAACTGGTTCAGATATGTTATCCTATCCCTTCTCTGGTTGAATGTTATATAGCTAAATAATTGATAGGATGCATCTGTTAATTCTGAATAGAAGTAATACTATGGACGAAAGATCAAATTGAATGTTATTTGAACTTAAGAACTAACAGAATGTCTCTAAACAAGTTCTGAATGGATAATTTCTGTTGTGTCTTATTGCTAAGTGAATGCTAATTTCTATAGTATACTAGCTGAAATAATATGCCTGGTCAAGCTTCTGAAAGTATGGTTCTGTGGGTTATATTACTGTTGTAATGAGATAAAACTGTAGGTGAAAAACCTCTCAACTAAATTGTATTTGCAGATTATAAATTATCTATGTATGCAATGTAAATGAAACTAAATAATGAAGCCATGTATACATAGGCGTATTCTTACATTCCTGTAGGTAAATGAATATACAGAAAAACATAGTAATTAATTGAGATTTTTCTTTCATGTACATGCTAAATCGAAAAACAAGGAGAAACTCTATATATGTACGAAATAGAAAGAAAATATACATTTGTATCCTACTGTAAAGAAAATATAGAGTCACAATATTCACAAAATATCAAAGGTAAGACAACTTTTAAGACTCATATAGCATGATATGAATATATATATATATATATATATATATATATATATATATATACATGTATGTCTGTACAACAGTTTGACATTCTAGCTTCCTTTCACTTGAGATTCGATTTCCAAAGAAAATGTAGACCTTCAGAAATATATAAGTTCAATTCCATACAGTGTGTGACTGTAAGTTCAGACTGTATAGACAATATATACTGAAAAGAAATATAATACGATAGTCTAACTAAGGCTTAGTAGAATTTTTATGGAATACTTAATGGCAGAAAAAATGAATAGCATGCAAATTCAAAATGTGAAATGAGATCCAAGGAAGTATCAAAACAATATAATACGCTCAAGCAGATGTGGTGATATTTGTTACAGGAGTCTTTCCTTTCATGAACAGTATAGGTATAGTCTACTTTAAACGATTTAAGTATAGGAAGAGGCCTGGATGGCGATCAGATTCGAATAAAATCATTAAAACAGTCATTGCGTTATTACAATAAACAAGAGAAATACCTTGTAGCTCCACTTCAAAGGATTTATTACATATATCAAACAGACCATAAAATCAAGAGGACATCCAAAGACTTATGTGGTTACTGTGTATTAAATTTAACAATGGAATACATTACCACAATTTTGGAATTTCTCTTTATCCAACCACTATAGGAAGTCGATCGAATCTATACTTAAGATCAATAGTCTAGGTTGAAAAACCATGGTCTCAATGTTTGAACTCCTGAAGAGTTTACAAAGGGAACTTGAATACCTTTTGCGCGGGGAGTGTCCAGAATTTAGACTGCTCTATTACACCAACCTTGGAAAATAAATCAATGGAATTTCCATTAGTTCCTATCAAATAGAAATAAGAATTCGTATCAGAGATATAGACTTTTATTACAACATAATCTATTTAAATAGCATGTAGATGTAGATTACACTTAACTCAGGCCTGTAGGGCGGCCAACCTCCTCTACGCATGCTTGAAGAGACCATCCACAATCACTGAAGGGGTGGAAGAGGCAAGGTCTACCTGACAGGGAACCCTCACAACAAAGGGGCCCATCATTAATGCTGGTGCCAATCACATAATCATTGGCTTTATGAAATGAAATCAACAATGATAAAAGTTAAACAAATAAATATTTTAAAACATGATGTGTGAATAGGCCGAGAGAACAATGTCAAACATTACACACAGACTAGATGTTAAACGAAATATTGAGTTTAAATATTTCCCGAACCGATTATTTTTATTTTACAGAGGACAATTATAAATTAATGATAAGTGTAGAGCTAATATACTACTAAATTCAAATGGAGTAACTTACACAGAGAGCTCGTAATGATAGAGGAAAATCAAATTAATACAAGGAGATCCACAAACTCAAACATTCTATGTCGTGGTTATTTTTTGTAGTGGACTTTTCAAAAACACAGAGACTCACATTCCTTTAACATACCAGACAAGAATGAAATAACCTTAAGGAGATATTATTTGTGTGAGTAACAATTAAGTGGTTTATTGATGACTACAGAAGGATGGACTCATTCTTTATAAAGAAGAAGAAAGAACTTGTAATGTGTTTTTCTATACTTGGTGAAAGGAAATTAACTCCAGATTAAGACCACTCGTAGCCTCATGAAAGGTTTAATATCAAACCTTTACATATATCAATAGATAAACTATAAGAAATAACGAAAATCGAGATATGAAGCCCTAAGATTGAATTTACCCATAAAAAATGTTGCAGGTGTAAATTCCCTAAGTCGAGACAAGGGATTGGAATGTCGAGACCTCTCAAGAAGCTAGAGAACAAATCTACAGTAAGAATCTACTTATCCATAAAACGGGAAGCAGTCCAGGAAAGTTACAAAGAATAATGATAATGGGAGATTTAAGTAAGAGCAAGTAAGATTGACACGAGGGTTCTACCACTATAATAAAGAACCAAACCTCGTTTAATAACCAGACATAATGTTAACAAAATATTACCAAGGAGGGCGAATGGCGATGTCATTCCACCGGGTAATGTTTTCCCTAAATCGATAGCCTGCTTCAGTGAGAAAATAATATGCAGAGCCTCTCAAAAGACTGCACAATGGAAACAACAAACACATTAAAACCCTAAGAGGAACCTTAACTACTCAGTTTAAATGTTGAAGGTACAAAGGACGTTCTAGCCATGTGATGAGGGCCGAATTGGCTTGACTAGACTGGATGAAGAGCCAGGTGAAAGCATCATAACTCGCACATAGAGGATTGCCATTAAATTGTAGTTGCAGAGTCTTAACTCCCTTCTGACAGTAGACCACTCTTTCCACATCAAGAAATTCGTGAAATAAATGAATCTCTTCGTGATTCGACGATCTGGACCTTGTACACTTCAACTACATTATTACAGTTAGCTTATCATTCAAGAGGAGGTTCATTGGGACATATTTTAGTTAAATCGAAGTTAACACAAGATCTCATTATTCAAACCCTGTTAAGTAAGGGGATTGGAATTATCACTAATCACAGGTAATTCATATAGGAACCCATATATGATCAGAGCTATGTATATTGATGCTAAGCGCATATCACTAAGCCACATATTTTCAACTGTGGGGTATAGATCCAACCCCGTGACTATATATAGAGAGTAGACAAATTAAATAGTATTGTGCACAAAACATAGGAATCTCTTGTTTTAAAGAGAGACTAGGACTATAAGTCCTAAGTCTAATTTATTGTATAGATATTTATGTATATAGGTGAGTAGGTTGGAGATTAAAGGGGATTACTAGAATCCTTGATGAATTAGTCATATAAGTATTCTATCGAAAGCTAGTTAGACAGGTTTGGAAATGGCATCATGTGGTAGGACGAACTTAAGTTACATCATAGAAATTTTTAACAGGAATGAAGATTTCTTCCCATTACCGACAAACATATAATAATGAAATTGGAGATTATTACCCCATAGAAATATTGTTTTATGGAAAATTTGAGGTACATTACATATGGTATTAGAGAAAAGGTTACAGCACTTGGACCTTGAATAGGAATAAATTAATTACTTAGCACATATTTATGTTTATGTAAAAACTAACAAACCATTATTGTTACAAACAGAAAACCCTTTTTTGTTTTGTGTTAATCATGGCAGCCTAGGATGACGCAGTAATCAGACTTGAGGGGAATCCTGAACAAAGACCTCCTGAAGATCTGAGACAAAATAGTGAAGGAAGCTCACCCACTCAAGTTCTGGAAGTGATGAGAAATCTCATCGTTGAGGTGCAAGTTTTCAAAGCAGACAATGAGAAACTGAAGAAGGCACATCAGGAGCAACACGAAATAAACAAAGTCATGTTGTGTAGTATAGTGACAAAGAAAATCCCAAAGGATGAGGACCATGAAGAAGAGGTCGGTGAAAGGGCCTCCAAGAATTCTGGTCCTGAAGTAGAAAAAGGGGACACTTCATCTGAAGGTACACCTTCAGCTGAAGATAAAACAAAACTATACAAAAAAAGAAAATAGGTAGATCAACTTGAGGGAGAATTTAAAAAAAAATCAAACCTGTTACCTTTGATGGGGAATCGAGAACAGGGGAGGAACCTAAAGAATGGTTATTAGAAATCAAGAAGTATTTCTAGATCTACAACTATTCCAACAATATGAAGATTAGAATGGCTATCTATAACCTGAAAGGAAAAGACAACATTTGGTGGAAAGATTTGAAATTGTCCAAGGGCCTAAAAGCGAAACAGATGGAATGGTCATACTTTAAGAAATATTTTAAGAAACAATACCTATCTGAAAGTTACTATGAAAGAAAAACCAAATAATTTATGAGCTACAACTTGGTCAAATGTCTATGGAGGATCTGGTAAACAAATTCATGGAATTACTAAGGCTCGTACCTTATATCCGGGAGGACAAAGTAAAAGTCCAACAGTTCCTAAGTTGTTTACCACATTCTTACAAGGACAGAATCAATTTTCATAACCCCAAGTCCTTGAGTGAAGTATTCAGTAAAGATCGAATGTGTTACAACCAATACAAACAACGGACAAAATTTTCAAAAGCTTGGAAGGAAAAGAAACAAGACCGAATGAACCAACAGAAGAAAGGATACCAACCAGCTCCTTATCAGAACACAACAAAAAGATTTCCAAGAAATGATTTTCACTCCAACAATCCAAATACCTAAGGTGGCGGTAAACCAGTAAATATGGGAACAAATAAGTTTGGGAATAGCCTCCACAAACCATTAAAGTGTTGGGAATGTGGAGAACCTCATCTAAGGAGGAACTATCCACGTTTAAATTCAGCAGCCATAACTGTTATTCACAATTTGCAGGAAGCCTCGATGGTGGGAGACGTGGGAAGAATCTTGCATCAGATAAATGCAGTCGTGGATGGCCGGCAAGCTGACCACTAGTCCTCTGTGGTGGAAATTGAAGGTAAAATCAATAACACTCGAATTTATGTTTTAATTGATCCTAGAGATACATTAAGTTATATCACTCCTAGTATAGTGGAGTCAAATAAAATTAAGAAAATGAGACACACAAAATCGTGGCTAGTACAACTGGCAACAGGAACTAAAAGGAATGTGGTTGACTTTATTTCTGATTATGAGTTCAGTTTAGTTGGTCAAAACATAAGGACAAATATGAACATTCTACCACTATGATCTTATGATGTAATTATCAGAATGGATTGGTTAGAAAGGCATAAAGCAATGATATATTGTTATGAAAAGACACTTAAGTATAAAGATGCAAATGACACTCCTAGGACAGTTCAAGGTATACAAAAACCAGTATTAGTTAGACAAGTTTCATCAATGCAATTCAAGAAATGCACGAGAAAGGGTTGTTAAGTATATGCCATCCAAGTAACAAACCTGTTAGAAAAAGAAGATAAACCCAACTTGGAGGACTTTGTTGTTCTGCGTGATTTCAGAGACGTGTTTGTTGATGAAATACCTGAATTACCCCCTAGAAGGGAGATAGACTTTTCTCTCGACCTTCTACCTGGTTCATCCCCTATATCTAAAGAACCTTACTGAATGAGTTTGTCGGAATTGACAGAACTAAAAATTCAACTGCAGGAATTATTTGACAAAGAGTATATCACACTGAGTGTTTCACCATGGGGAGAACCAGTCCTCTTTGTAAAAAAGAAACACGACACTCTAAGACTATGTATCGATTATAGACAATTAAAAAAAATGACTATTAAGAACAAGTACCCCTTACCTAGGATAAATGATCTGTTCGATCAAGTAGGTGAGGAAAATATCTTTTCGAAGTTGGATTTACGATCTGGTTATCACCAAGTTAGGATAAAATATGAGGACATAAGAAAACAACTTTTTGAACAAGATATGGACATTACAAATTTGTAGTTATACCTTTCGGACTCTCTAACACACCAACCACATTTATGTGTTTAATGAATAGTATTTTCAGTCAGTATTTGGACAAGTGTGATTTGGTATTTAATGACGATATTCTGGTATATTCTAAAACAGAAGAAGAACACGAAGAGAACTTAAGAATAGTTCTGCAAACTTTGAGGAAGCACAAATTGTATTCTAAATTCAATAAGTGTGATTTTTATTAAAAGAAAATACAGTACCTAGGACATGTAATATCTGCAGAAGGCATTGCAGTCGACCCTGAGAAAATAAGAGCCATCATGGAATGGCCGGTACCTAAGGATGTAGCGGATATCTAGTCATTCATGGGAATCACCAGATATTACTGCAGATTTATAGAGGGATTTTCCAAAATTGCTTACCCTATCACATCATTACAAAAGAAGGAGACCAAGTTTAATTGGTCACAGAAATGTCAAGACAGTTTCAATAAATTAAAGGAATTGTTAACAAACACACTCGTTTTAAGGGTAGTAGACCCGGACAAAGACTTCACCGTCTGTGTAGATGCAAGTAAATACGACTAGGTGGTATCCTAACCCAAGAAGGGCATGTTATTTGATATGAGCCCCAAAAAATAAAGGAACATGAGCAAAACTACGTCACTCATGACTTAGAATTGGCAGTTGTAACACATGCGTTAAAAATGTGGCGACACTCCATAATGGGCAAAAATTTTATGTTATTGACTGACAACAGTGGTGTGAAATTTTTTTTTAGTCAGCCAGACCTTAATGCAGATCAAGGAAGATGGCTAGCCTTCTTGAGCAAATTTCATTTTGAGGTAAGACATAACAAGGGTAAGGAAAACAAGTTAGCTGATGCTTTGAGAAGAAGAGTTCATGGGTTGTTTGAAATAAACATTAGCATGGAAGAAAGCTATCTTGAACAGAGGATAAAGACTGCAGGTAATAACGACGAAAATTACACTAAGACAGTGGCAGAAGTACAAAACACTACAGACAATTCAGACAAAACAGACCTGAGTTTGGACAAGAATGGATTACTATGGTTTAAAAAAAGAATATACATACCAGATTCGGCAGAATTAAAGTTAACAGTCTTGGATGAAGTGCATAAGAAACCATATTCTGGTCATCCAAAATACCAGAAAACGATAACATCACTAAGAAAGTTATTTTATTGGCCTAATATGAAGGGAGAAATAGCATAATACTTAGCTAAATGTCAGGATTGTCAGCAGGTAAAAGCCGAACACCAGTATCCAGCCGGCCAGTTGCAGCCATTACCTGTGCCGGAATGGAAATGGGAGATTATATCACTGGACTTCATTACAGGTTTTCCTAGAACTCAGAAACAGAATAATTATATTATGGTGGTAATCGATAAACTCAGTAAGTCTGCACACTTTATTCCTATAAAGTCTACTTTTAAAGCTATTAACATCGCTGAAATATTCATGAAATTTTTTTTTAGACTACATGGTATTCCTAAAATGGTGATTTCGGATAGAGACGTAAAATTTACATCTTCTTTTTGGAAAGAATTGTTTGCAAGGCTAAATACTAACTTGAATTTCAACACGAGTTATCATCCAAAAATGGATGGACAAACTGAACGAACAAACTAAATGATAGAAGCTATGCTCTGCATGTATGTAAGAAGGAAACGAAGAAAGTGGGAATATTTCCTGCACTTGGTAGAATTTGCATGCAACAATGGGTACCAAACTTCAGATAAAATGAGCCCCTTCGAGATATTGTAGGGTAGAAAGTGTACGACTCCAATTAGTTGGGATAAATCAGTTGACAGACTCATGGTTGGACTAGAAATGCTCCAGGAAATGGAGAGTACGGTAATAAAGGTAAAATAGAACTTAAAAGAGGCACAGGACAGACAAAAGAGTTATGCAAACCAGAAAAGAAGACACTTGGAGTTTCAAGTGGGAGACCATGTTTACTTAAAAGTTAAAGCCAATTTTTTTTTACTAAAGCTAGGGAACTGTTCCAAGTTGGCACCCAGGCTTTGTGGGCCCTTCGAGATACTAGCTTGAATTGGACCTATAGCATACCAACTTGCACTTCCCACCAATCTAATAATTCACAATGTATTTCATGTTTCCTTGTTAAAGAATTATGTCCATGACCCTTCTCATATGATCAATTGGAACTTGGTGTAGGTGGAACCAGAAGGTGGGTTCTAGGCATAACCTCTGTGCATTCTGGATCGGAGAGAAATAACACTTCGAAACAGATCTTTCGCTCAGGTAAAGGTGCAATGGACGCACTTTAGCCCAGACGAGGCCACTTGGGAGTTGGAGGGAGATTTGTCGAAATCTCATCCAGTATTTTTCAAAGAAAGGAACGAACACTGAGGACAATGTTTTATTGAAGGGGGAAAGGAAGTGACATCCCCAAAAATATATTATTTTCAAGTTGGAAATTTCTTAGGAAATTATTTTCCGTTTTTGGCAAATTTGAAATTGGAATTTTTTTTCCATTTATGGCAATTCCGAATTTTGAATTTAGTTCATTCTAATTAAGGAATATGACTGTTGGGCAGAGATCTGATTTGACCCAACTAACTACTTGACTATGAAACTTGTATGAAACATAATATCTTATAATTATTGTTGGAGGACAAATGGAACAACCATGTTGAAAATCAGTTGACCATGACTCCATGAGTGGGGAACATGTTGGAATTACCTCAGGACTAATTGTTATAAGTGGAAAATAAAAAAATTGGCCATTGGAAGCCCCTGAAAATCAGGGATTTGGAAAGATGTGAAAATTCCCAAGGGGGGAAAAGATCTACGCAATTTTTTTTATTGTGGATATATGGCATATGTGAGGACGCAGGACACTGCTTAGTATGCTGGAAAATTTTGGATCTCTTGTTGTTATGAACACTGATTTTCTGAGTGTGAGGCCACGAGAAGTTTCTGAGATTAAAGGACTATTGTTGAGGTAGAGTTCTAAGTTTTCCCTCATGGATTCATGGTCAGGCTAGGGGGTGAATGGAACAAGTGATCTTGGTTGTTTCGTTCTAAGGTTTGGAGGAACGTGGTTGTTCCCTTTTTCTTTCGGCAAACTGGTTCAGATATGTTATCCTATCCCTTCTCTGTTTTAATGTTATATAGCTAAATAACTGATAGGATGCATCTCTTAATTCTGAATAGAAGTAATACTGGATATAAGATCGAATTGAATGTTATTTGAACTTAAGAACTAACAGAATGTCTTTAAACAAGTTCTGAATGGATTATTTCTGTTGTGTCTTAATGTTAAGTGAATGCTAGTTTATGTGGTATACCAGCTGAAAGAATATGTCTGGTCAAGATTTTGAAAGTATGGTTCTGTGAGTTAGATTACTGTTGTAATGAGATAAAACTGTAAGTGAAAAACCTCTCAACTAAATTCTATTTGCAGCTTAAAAATTATCTATGTATGCAATGTAAATGAAACAGAATAATGAAGCCATGTATACATAGGCATATGCTTACATTCCTCTAGGTAAATCAATATATAGAAAAACATAGTAATTAATTAAGATTTTTCTTTCATGTACATGCTAAATCGAAAACAGGGAGAAACTCTATATATGTAAGGAATAGAAAGAAAATATACATTTGTATCCTACTGTAAAGAAAATACAGAGTCATAGTATTCACAATTTATCAAAGTAAGGTAAGACAACATTGAAGACTCATATATCATGATACAAAT
>ML781236.1:375580-387144 GCA_009831015.1 Picea engelmannii
ATATATATATATATATATATATATATATATATATATATATATATATATATATGTACAACAGTTTGACATTCTAGTTTCCTTTCACTTGAGATTTGATTTCCAAAGAAAATGTAGACCTTCAGAAATATATAAGTTCAATTCCATACACTGTGTGACTGTAAGTTCGAACTGTACAGAAAATAGATACTAAAAATCAACATAAGACGACAGTCTAACTAAGCCTTAGTATAATTTTTTTGGAATACTTAATGACAGAAAAAATGAATAGCATGCAAATCTAAAATGAGAAATGAGATCCAAGGAAGTATCAAAACAATATAATACATTCAAGTAGATGTGGTGACATTCGTTACAGGAGTCATTCCTTTCATAAACAGTATAGGTATAGTCTACTTTAAACAATTTAAGTATAGGAAGAGGCTCGGATGGTGATAACATTCGAATAAAATCATTAAAACAATCATTGTATAATTACAATAGACAAGAGAAAAGACCATGTAGCTCCACTTCAAAGGATTTATTACATATATCAACCAGACCAGAAAATCAAGAGGACATCCAAAGCCTTATGTGGTTACTGTGTATTAAATCTAATAGTGGAATACATTACCACAATTTGGGAATTTCTCTTTATCCAGCCACTACAGGAAGTCAAGCGAATCTATACTTAATATCAATAGTCTAGGTTGAAAAGTCGTGGTCCCACTGTTTGAACTCCTGAAGAGTTTACAAAGGGAACTTGAATACCTTTTGCTCGGGGAGTGTCCAGAATTTAGACTGCTCTGTTACACCAACCCTGAAAAATAAATGAAGGGAATTTCCATTAGTCCCTATCAAATATAAATAATAATTTGTATCAGAGATCTAGAATTTGATTACAACGTAATCTATTTAAATAGCATGCAGATGTAGATTTTAATTAACTCAGGCCTGTAGGGAGGCCGACCTCTTCTACGCATTCTTGAAGACGCCATCCATGATCACTGAAGGGGTGGAAGAGGCAAGGTCCACCTGAAGGGTACCCTCGTAGCAAAGGGGCCCATCATTAGTGCTAGAAACAATCACGTAATCATTGGCTTTATGAAATGAAATCAACAGTGCTAACAGTTAAACAAATAAATCTTGTAAAACATACTGTGTGAATAGTTCGAGAGAAAAATGTCAAACATTACACACAGACCAGACGCTAAACGAAAAGATTTAGTTTAAATATTTCTCGAACCAATAATTTTTTTTTACATAGGACAATTATAAATTAACCTAAGTGTAGAGTAAATATACTACTAAATTCAAATGGAGTAACTTAGACACAGAGCTCGTAATGACAGAGGAAAATAAAATTAATACAAGGAGCTCCACAAACTCAAACGTTCTATGACGTGGGTATTTTGTGTAGTGGAATTTTTGAAAACGCGGAGAATCACATTCCTTTAACATACCAGACAAGAATGAAATAACCTTAAGGAGATATTATCTACGTGAGTAACAATTAAGAGGTTTATTGACAACTACAGAAGGATGGATTCATTCTCTATAAAGAAGAAGAAATAACTTGCAACGTGTTTTTCTATACTCAGTCAAAGGAAATTAACTCTATACTAAGACCACCTGTAACCTCATGAAAGGTTTAATATCAAACCTTTACATATATCAACAGAGAGACTGTAAGAAATAACGACAATCGGGATATGAAACCCTAAGATTGAATTTACCCATAAAAAACGTTGCAGGTGTAAATTCCCTAAGTGGGGAGAAGGGATTGGTATGGAAAGACCTCTCAAGAAGCTAGAGAACAAATCTACAGTAAGCATCTACTTATCCAGAAAACATGAAGCAGTCCAGGAAAGTTACAAAGAATAACGATAATGGGAGATTTAAGTAAGAACAAGTAAGATTGAAACGAGGGTTCTACCACTGTAATAAAGAACCAAACCTCATTTAATAACTAGACATAGTGTTAACGAAAGCTTACCAGGGAGGGCGAATGGCGATGTCGTTCCACCGGGTAACATTTTCCTAAATCGATAGCCTGTTTTTGTGAGAAAATAATACGTAGAGCCTCTCGAAAGACTCCACAATCAAAATAGAAAACACATTAAAACCCTAAGAGGAACCTTAACTACTCAATTTAAATGTTGAAGGTATGAAGGACGATATAGCCATGTGACGAGGGCCGAGTTTGCATGTTTGGAATGGATGAAGAGCCAGGTGAAAGCATCGTAACACACACACACATGATATTAAATGGTAGTTGCAGTGTCTTAACTCCCTTCTGAGAGTAGACCACTATTTCCACATCAAGAAATTCGTGAAATAAATGAATCTCTCCGTGACTCGATGAGTTGGAACTCATACAATTCAACTACATTATTACAATTAGCTTATCATTCAAGAGGAGGTTCATCGGGACATATTTTAGTTAAGTCAAAGTTAACACAAGATCCCATTACTCAAACTATGTTAGGTAAAGGGATTGGAATTATCACTAATCACGGGCAATTCGTACAGGAACCCATCTATGATCGAAGCTATGTATTTTGATGCTAACCGCATATCACTAAGCCACATAGTTTCAACTATGGGGTATAGATTTGACCCCATGACTATATATAGAGAGTAGACAAATTAAATAGTATTGCGCGCAAAACATAGGAATCTTTTGTTTTAAAGAGATACTAGGACTATAAATCCTAAGTCTAATTTCCTGTATAGATATTTATGTATATAAGTGAGTAGGTTGGAGACTAAAGGGGATTATTATAATCCTTGGTGAATTAGTCATATAAGTATTCTATTCAAAGCTAGTTAGATGGGTTTGGGAATGGCATCATGTAGTAGGACGAACCTAAGTTACGTCACAGAAAATTATAACAGGAATGAAGATTTATTCCCTTTACCGACAAACATATAATAATGAAATTGGAGATTATTACCTCATAGAATTTTGTTTTTATGGAAAATTTGAGGTACATTACATATGGTATCAGAGAAAAGGTTACAACACTTTGAACTTGAACAGGGCTAAATTAATTACTTAGCACATATTTATGTTTATGTAAAAACTAACAAACCATTATTGTTAGAAACAGAAAACCCTTTTATATTTTGCGTTAATCATGGAAGCCCTGGATGACGCAGAAATTAGACTTGAGGGTAATCCTGAACAAAGACCTCCTGAAGATACGAGACAAAATAGTGATGGAATCTCACCCACTGAAGTTCTGGAAACGATGAGAAATCTCATCGTTGAGGTGCAAGTTTTCAAAGAAGACAATGAGAAATTGAAGAAGGCACAACAGGATCAGCAAGAAATAAACGAAGTCCTGCTACATAGTATAGTGACAAAGAAAATCCCAAACGACGAGAACCATGAAGAAGAGGTCAGTAAAAGGGCCTCCAAGAATTTTGGTCCTGAAGCAGAAAAAGGGGACAATTCATCTGAAGGTACACCTTCAGCTGAAGATAAAACAAAACCAAATAGAAAAATAAAATAGGTGGATCACCTTGAGGGAGAATTTAAGAAAATCAAACCCGCTACCTTTGATAGGGAATCCAGAACAGGGGAGTAAGTTGAAGCATGGTTATTAGAAATCAAGAAGTATTTTCAGATCTACAACTATTCCAACAATATGAAGGTTAGAATGGCTATATATAGCCTGAAAGGAAATGCCATCATTTGGTGGAAAGATCTGAAATTGGCCAAGGGCCTAAAAGAGAAACAGATGGAATGGTCGGACTTTAGTAAATATTTTAAGAAACATTACCTATTTGAAAGTTACTATGAAAAAAAAAAACAAAGAATTTTATGATCTACGACTTGGTCAAATGGCTATGGAGGATCCGATAAACAAATTCCTGGAATTACTAAGGTTCGTACCTTATATCCGGGAGGATAAAGTAAAAATCTAGTGGTTCCTAAGTTGTTTACCACATTCTTACAACGACTGAATCGAGTTTGATAACCCCAAGTTCTTGAGTGAAGTATTCAAGAACTCTCGAATGTGTTATGACCAATACAAAAAAAGGACATAATTTCCCAAAGATTGGAAGGACAAGAAACAAGACTGAATGAACCATTGAAAGAAGGGATACCAGCCAGATCCTTATCAGAATGCCGCAAAAATATTTCCAAGAAAATATTTTCACTCCAACAATCCAAATACGTAAGGTGCCAGTAAACCGGTAAATCTGGGAACAAATAAGTTTGGGGACAGCCCCCACGAACCATTAAAGTGTTGGGAACGTGGAGAACCTCATCTAAGAAGGAACTGTCCACGTTTAAATTCAGAATCTAGAATTGTTGTTCACAATTTGTAGGAAGCCTCAATTTGGGAAGAAGCTTGCATCGGATAAATGCATTCGTGGATGGCTGACAAGATGACCACCAGTCCTCTGTCATGGAAATTGAAGGTAAAATCAATAACACTCGAATTTATGTTTTAATTGATCCTGGATCTATGTTAAGTTATATCACTCCTGGTATAGTGGAATCAAATAAACTTAAGAAAATGAGACATGCAAAATCATGGCTCGTACAACTAGCAACAAGAACTAAAAGGAAGGTGTTTGAATTTATTTCTAATTATGAGTTCAGTTTAGGTGGTCAAAACATAAGGACAAATATGAACATTCTACTGCTAGGATCTTATGATGTAATTATCAGAATGGATTGGTTAGAAAGGCATAAAGAAATGCTATATTGTTATGAAAAGACACCTAAGTATAAAGACGCAAATGACACTACTAGGACAGTTCAAGGTATACAAAAACCAGTATTAGTTAGACAAGTTTCATCAATGCAATTCAAGAAATGCATGAGAAAGGGTTGTTAAGTATACGCCATCCAAGTAACAAACCTGTTAGAAAAAGAAGATAAACCCAACTTGGAGGACTTTGTTGTTCTACGTGATTTCAGAGATGTGTTTGTTGATGAAATACCTTAATTACCCCCTAGAAGGGAGATAGACTTTTCTATCGACCTGCTACCTGGTTCAACCCCTATCTCTAAAGCACCTTACCGAATGAGTTTGCTGGAATTGACAGAACTAAAAATTCAACTGCATGAATTATTTGACAAAGAGTATATCAAATTGAGTGTTTCAGCATGGGGAGCACGAGTCCTCTTTGTAAAAAATAAAGACAGCACTCTAAGACTATATATTGATTATAGACAATTAAACAAAATGACTATTAATAACAAGTACCCCTTCCCTAGGATAAATGATCCATTCGATCAAGTAGGTGGGGCAAAGATCTTTTCGAAGTTGGATTTACGATCTGGTTATCACCAAGTTAGGATTAAAGATGAGTACATAAGCAAAACAAACTTCCAAACAAGATATGGACATTACCAATTTGTAGTTATACCTTTCAGACTCACTAACATGCCAGCCATGTTTATCTGTTTAATTAATAGTATTTTCAGTCAGTATTTGGACAAGTTCATGCTGTTATTTATTAATGATATTCCGGTATATTCTAAAATAGAAGAAGAACACAAAGAGCACTTAATAATAGTTCTTCAAACTTTGAGGAAGCACAAACTGTATGCTAAATTCGATAAGTGGGATTTTTATCAAAAACAAATACAGTACCTAGGACATGTAATATATGCAGAAGGCATTGTGGTTGACCCTAATAAAATAAGAGCCATCATGGAATGGTCGATACCTAGGGATGTAACGGATATCCGGTCATTCATGGGAATCACCGGATATTACCACAGATTTATAGAGGGATTTTCCAAAATTGCTTACCCTATCACATCATTACAAAAGAAGGGAACCAAGTTTAACTCATCACAGAAATTTCAAGAAAGTTTCAATAAATTAAAGGAATTGTTAACAAATGCACCCATTTTAAAGGTAGCAGACCCGTACAAAGACTTCACCGTCTGTGTAGATGTAAGTAAAGAAGGACTAGGTGGTGTCCTAGCCCAAGAAGGGCATGAGTCCCAAAAACTAAAGGAACACGAGCGAAACTACGTCAATCATGACTTAGAATTGGCAGTTGTAATACACACCTTAAAAATGTGGCAACACTACATAATGGGAAAAAAGTTGTGTTTTATTGATTGGAAACAACGATGTGAAATTTTTGTTTAGTTAGCCAGGCCTTAATGTAAGGCAAGAAATATGGCTAGCCTTATTGAGCGAATTTGATTTTGAGGTAAGACATATCAAGGTTAAGGAAAACAAGGTAGTTGATGCTTTGAGCAGAAGAGTTCATGGGTTGTTTGAAATAAACATTAGTAGGGTAGAAAGCGATCTTGAATAGAGGATAAATACTACAAGTAATAACGACGAAAATTACACTAAGACAGTGGCAGAAGTACAAAACACTACAGAAAATTCAGAAAAAATAGACCTGCATTTGGACAAGAATGGATTACTACAGTTTAAAAACAGGATATACATACGAGATTCGGCAAAATTAAAGTTAACAGTCTTTGATGAAGTGCAAAAGAAACCATATTCTAGTCATCTAAGATACCAGAAAACGATAACAACACTAAGAAAGTTATTTTATTGGCCTAATATGAAGGGTGAAACAACAGAATACTTAACTAAGTGTTAGGATTGTCAGTAGGTAAAAGACGAACACCAACATCCAGCCAGCCTGTTGCAGCCGTTACCTGTGTCAGAATGGAAATGGGAGGCCATATCACTGGACTTCATTGCAGGTTTTCCTAGAACTCAGAAATAGAATGATTCTATTATAGTGGTAATCGATAAACTCAGTAAGTCTGCACACTTTATTCCTGTAAAGTCTACTTTTAAATCTATTAACATCGTTGAAATATTCATGAAATAAATTTTTAGACTACATGCTATTCCTAAAATGGTGATTTCGGATAGAGACGTAAAATTTACATCTTCTTTTTGGAAACAATTGTTTGCAAGGGTAAATACTAACTTGAATTTCATCATGAGTTATCATCCACAAACGGATGAACAAACTAAACGAACAAACCAAATCATAGAATATATGTTCTCCATGTACGTAATAACAAAACCAAGTAAGTGGGAAGATTTCATGCACTTGGTAGAATTTGCATACAACAATGGGTACCAAACTTCGGCTAAAATGAACCCCTTCGAGATACTATATCGTAGAAAGTGTACGACTCCAATTAGTTGGGATAACCCAGTTGACAGACTCATGGTTGGACTAGAAATGCTCCAACAAATTGAGAGTATGGTAAGAAAGGTACAACAGAGCTTAAAAGAGGCACATGACAGACAGAAGAGTTATGCGGACCAGAAAAGAAGACACTTGGAGTTTCAAGTGGGAGACCATGTTTACTTAAAAGTCAAAGCCCAGAAAAGTTCAATAAAGCTAGGAAACTGTGCCAAGTTGGCACCCAAGTTTTGTGGGCCCTTCGAGATACTAGCTCGAATTGGACCCATAGCATACCAACTTACACTTCCCGTCAATCTAAAAATTCACAATGCATTTCATGTTTCCTTGTTAAAGAATTATGTTCATGACCCTACTCATATGATTGATTGGAACTTGGTTCAGGTGGAACCAGAAGGTGAGTTCCAGGCGGAACCTCTATGCATTCTACACCCTAGAGAAGTAACACTTCGGAACAATATCGTCGCTTAGGTAAAGGTGTAATGGAAGAACTTTAGCCCGGATGAGTCCACTTGGGAGTTGGAGGGATATTTGCAGAAATCTTATCCAATCTCGTTCCAAGAAAGGAACAAACACTAAGGACAATGTTTTATTAAAGGGGGAAAGGATGTGACATCCCCAAAAATAAATTATTTTCCAGTTGGAAATTTCTTAGGAAATTATTTTCTGTTTTTGGCAAATTCGAAATTGGAATTTTTTTTCCATTTATGGCAATTCTGAATTTTGAATTTAGTTAATTGTAATTAATGATTATGACTATTGGGAAGAGATCTGATTTGAACCAACTAACTACTTGCCTATGACACTTGTATGAAACAAAATATTTTATAATTATTGTTGGAGGACAAATGGAACAGCCATGTTGAAAATCAGTTGACCATGACTCCATGAGTGGGGAACATGTTGGAACTACCTCAGGGTTGATTGTTACAAGTGGAAAATCAATAATTTGGCCATTGGAAACCCCTGGAAATCATGAATTTGGAAAGCTGCGAAAATTCGCAAGGGGGGAAAAGACCTAGCAAAAAAAAAAATGATTGTGGATATATGGCATATGTGAGGAGGCAGGACACTGCTTAGTATGCTGGAAAATTATGGATATCTTGTTGTTATGAACACCGATTTTCTGAGTGTGAGGAAAGGAGAATTTTCTGAGATTAAAGGACTATTGTTGAGGTAGAGTTCTGAGTTTTCCCTCATGGATTCATGGTCAGGCTAGGGGGTGAATGGAACAAGTGATCTTGGTTGTTCCATTCTAAGGTTGGGAGGAACGTGGGTTTTCCCTTTGTCTTTTAGCGAACTGGTTCAAATATGTTATCCTATCCCTTCTCTGGTTGAATGTTATATAGCTAAATAACTGATAGGATGCATCTGTTAATTCTGAATAGAAGTAATACTACAGACGAAAGATCAAATTGAATGTTATTTGAACTTAAGAACTAACAGAATGTCTCTAAATAAGTTCTGAATGGATTATTTTTGTTGTGTCTTATTGATGAGTGAATGCTAATTTCCTTGGTATATTAGCTGAAAGAATATGCCTGGTCAAGCTTCTGAAAGTATGGTTCTGTGAGTTAGATTACTGTTGTAATGAAATAAAACTGTAGGTGAAAAACCTCTTAACTAAATTGTATTTGCAGCTTAAAAATTATCTATGTATGTAATGTAAATGAAACTGAATAATGAAGCGATGTATACACAGACATATGCTTACATTCCTGTAGGTAAATGAATATACATAAAAAGATAGTAATTAATTGAGATTTTCTTTCATGTACATGCTAAATCGAAAACAAGGAGAAACTCTATATATGTAAGGAATAAAAAGAAAATATACATTTGTATCCTACTGTAAAGAAAACACAAATTCACAGTATTCACAAAATATCGAAGTAAGGTAAGACAACATTGAAGACTCATATAGCATGATACAAATATATGTGTGTGTGTGTGTTTGTACAACAATTTGACATTCTAGTTTCCTTTCACTTCAGATTTGATTTCCAAAGAAAATGTAGACATTCGGAAATATATAAGTTCAATTCCATACAGTGTGTGACTATAATTCTGGGTTGTACAAATAACAGTTACTGAAAATCAATCTAAGACGACAGTCTAACTAAGCCTTGGTATAATTTTTCTAGAATACTTAGTGACAGAAAAAATGAATAGGATGCAAATCCGAAATGAGAAATAAGATCCAAGGAAGTATCAAAACAATATAATACGTTCAAGAAGATGTGGTGACATTCGTTATAGGAGTCTTTCCTTTCATAAACAATATAGGTATAGTCTACTTTAAACAATTTAAGTATAGGAAGAGGCCCAGATGGCGATAATATTTGAATAAAATCATTAAAACGATCATTGTATTATTACAATACACAGGAGGAAAGACCCTATAGCTCCACTTCAAAGGATTTATTACATATATCAACCAGACTAGAAAATCAAGAGGACATCCAAAGCCTTATGTGGTTAATGTATATTAAATCTAACAATGGAATACATTACCACAATTTGGTAATTTCTCTTTATCCAACCACTATAGGAAGTCGAGTGAATCTATACTTACTATCAATAGTCTAGGTTGAAAAACCATGGTCTCACTGTTTGAACTCCTGAAGAGTTAACAAAGGGAACTCGAATACCTTTTGTGCGGAGATTTTTTAGAATTCAAAATGTTCTGTTAGACCAACCCTGAAAAAGAAATCAATGGAATTTCCATTAGTTCCTATCAAATAGAAATAAGAATTCATATCGGAAATCTAGAATTTGATTACAACATAATCTATTTAGATAGCATGCAGATGTAGATTATACTTAACTCGGGCCTGTAGGGCGTCCGACCTCCTCTGTGCATGCTTGAAGATGCCATCCATGATCACGAAAGGGGTGGAAGAGGCAACGTCCACCTGACAGGTACCCTCACAACAAAGGGGCCCATCATTAGTGTTGGTACCAATCACGTAATCATTGGCTTTATGAAATGAAATCAACAGTGCTAACAGTTAAACAAATAAATCTTGTAAAACATACTTTGTGAATAGGCCGAGAGCACAATCTCAAACATTACACACAGACCAAATGCTAAACGAAAATATTGATTTTAAATATTTCCCGAACCGATTATTTTTATTTTATAGAGGACAATTATAAATTAACGATAAGTGTAGAGTTAATCTACTACTAAATTCAAATGGAGTAACTTACACACATACCTCGTAATGAAAGAGGAAAATCAAATTAATACAAGGAGATCCACAAACTCAAACGTTCTATGTCGTGGGTATTTTATGTAGTGGACTTTTAGAAAACATAGAGAATCACATTCCTTTAACATACTAGACAAGAATGAAATAACCTTAAGGAGATATTATCTGCATGATTAACAATTAAGAGGTTTATTGAAGACTAAAGAAGGATGGATTCATTCTCTATAAATAAGAAGAAATAACTTGCAACATGTTTTGCTATACTCAATGAAAGGAAATAAACTCCAGATTAAGACCATGCGTAGCCTGATGAAATGTTTAATATCAAACCTTTACATATATCAACATAGAGACTATAATAAATAACGACAATTGGGATATGAAACCCTAAGATTGAATTTACCCATAAAAAACACTACAGGTGTAAATTCCCTAAGTCAAGACAATGGATTGGTATGTCGAAACCTCTCAAGAAGCTAGAGAACAAATCTACAGTAAGAATCTACTTATCTAGAAAATGGGAAGCAGTCCAGGAAAGATACAAAGAATAACGATAATGGGAGATTTAAGTAAGAAAAAGTAAAATTGACACGAGGACTCTACCACTGTAACAAAGAACCAAACCTCGTTTAATAACCAGACATAGTGTTAACGAGTGGTTACTAGTTAGGGTGAATGGCGATGTCGTTTCACCGGGTAACGTTTTCCCTAAATTGATAGCCTACTTCAATGAGAAAATAATATGTAGAGTCTCTCAAAATACTCCACAATGAAAACAAAAAACACATTAAAAACCTAAGAGGAACCTTAACTACTCAGTTTAAATGTTGAAGGTACGAAGGACAGTCTATCCATGTGACGAGGGTCGAGCTTGTTAGACAACTGAGAGGGGGGGGTGAATCAGTTGTTACCATGCTTAAACAATTATGGTTCTTTTAAACTCTTTGTAGAGACACTGAATGATGATCACAATAATGCAGGAAATAAACAATGGCACTTTCAGCATCATTCACATATATGAGAAACACAGAGACAGATATTTCTCGAGGAAACCCATGCAGGGTAAAAAACCTCTTTTTATTTATATGATAAGTAATGGTTACATTCTTTACAGTATCATACATATGAGCACCAACTCATAATGAGGCTACAACCTCAATTTTGCAAGCTGCAACTTGCTGAGAGCACCAACTCTCTGTTTTCTCTAGC
>ML781236.1:387194-397734 GCA_009831015.1 Picea engelmannii
CTGTGTTCAAGCACCCACTTGAACCTTTGAGGACACAAGTCCTCCCTAGCTCCTCCCAACCACCCTGAAATATAAATATTTTCTACTAAAACTTATTACAGTGATATGATGTTCAACAATGGCTTACCAGACTCATCACTGTTTTGGTGTATTTCATTGCTCTGTCTGCCTCATTGCCTTTCTGCAAACATCACTTGCATTGTCTGTTCTTCTGCTTTCTATGCTTTGTGTGCCATGTCCATTCATTGTACAATTCCTCTTCTGTGCTCTTCAGTTGCTGCACTCTCCTCCTTCTTCACACATGAATCACCTTCACCAACAACAATCACAACAACCTCCAACAACAATAACAACCTCTTCTCTTCTTTGTACCGTATATATGTAGCTTATGTGCATCTTATGCATGCAATATTCACCATTCCTATGCATGCTCATCCCATGCTAATCTCCTCCACATCTCAAGTGCTCTGCGTGATCATCATCGTGACTCTTCAGCTTCTCTGGTTGTTTTCCCACGCGTTCAGCATCACTGGGTGTTATGCTGAGATTCCTCAGCCTCTCTGGTAGTTGAGACTCTTCATCTTCTCTGTGACAGTCGAGCTCACCTTCTCTGTTTCAGTTACAGGCCTCAATTCCCATCCAACTGTCCATCACCTTCATGAACATCTTCATTCCTCTTGAATATTCCCAGCGGCTCTTCACCTTCTCTGTCAATCATCCCATGTGTCTTCAAGTCCTCTGGCTGGAACCATCAGTGGTTTCTGGCAGTTATACTATGTTGTGCTACAGTAGCCCTCCGATCTCCTTCAGGTTTATTTGCATCATTGGATGAACTTTATTAATCTTGCTACACTAGCTCCTTCCCCAATGTGACTATGGTCATAACCAAGCGCCTATGCAAAAAGCGTTTTTTGCGAATTCGTGTTTCATGGATCTGGAGATGTGGCATCTCGACTTTCCAAGTCACAATACTCGATACCTCGTAATGGCGTGGGATCAACGGTCCTGATCAGATCTTGATTCTACGGCTGCGATTGCATCGCAATTTCGCATATCGTGAAATCGGCATTCTTGTTGCATTGTTTCTTTGACATCTCCAAGTTGTGATCCCCGAAACTCCGATATGGGGTTAGATCAACGGTCCAGATCTGAGCTTCATTCTATGGCTGTGATTGCATCGCAATTTCACATATCACGAAATCGACATTCCTGTGGTGAATGTTCTTGTCACTTCCAAATCCCGATCCACGAAACCCCGTGAAGAAGTTAGATCAACGGTCCAGATCACTTCTTGATCTGACGGTTGCAAATACATCGCATATCGTGATTTCGACATTTTTGTTGCACTGTTTACTTGCCTCTCCATGTTGCGATCCCCGAAACTCCGAAGTGGTGTACATCTAATGATGTCACATGTGGATTGACACGTGTTGAATACTGCCACGTGTCACTCTGATTCGTGACTTACATGTGCCTGAAGTGTTGAATCATCCTGACACTTGTCATTACCTGGTTGTGCCACGTGTTCCTAGCTGACATGGTTTGCTGACGTGAGTCGGGTCGACGGTCTAGATGATATCTTGATATGACGGTTCAGATTCAGTCGGGATTTCACACATTGTGATTTCGGGGTTCTTGATGTCAATAATTTTTGACATGTCTGACTCTCGATCCCCGAAACTCCGACAAGGACTGGAATCAACGGTCCATATTTTTCCTCGGTCCAACGGTCGAGATTATATCAGGGTATCACATATCGCGATTTCGCGAGTCCTGTGGTTATTATTATTTGACCTCTTCAACTCGCGATCCTTGAAACCCCGACAAGGAATCAGATCAATGGTCCACATAACCCCTTGAGATGGACGGTCCTCCTGCTTTCAGGATTTTGTGAGCCCCTTTTCTCCTTGCACTTTAAACACCGTGCAGGTTTTCCTCAATCCAACGGTGGTCATATCCTGTGCTCAGATCTAACGCCTGAGATCTATCCTCCTCTTCAGCGCGCGCACTTCTTGTCTTTATTCAGATCTGACGGCCCTCATGCTGTCGGGAATTTTGGATGGGATCCAATGATCAATGACGCTTCTCCTCCAAGCTTACACATCCTTCTTACTTGGAAGAATTTCGACTCTGCGCTAATTCCTCCTGAGCCTATGTTGTTCCTGTTTGTCTATAAATGCACACTCTGATCCTGCCATCTTCACTGTTGCACTTGCCATCAATGACAAGCATACGCTACCTGTTAAGAATTTTCCAACAGAGTTGGCATGACCAGAATGGATGAAGATCCAGGTGAAAGCATCGTCACTCGAACACATAGGACTTCCATTAAATGGTAGTTGCAGAGTCTTAACTCCCTTTTGACAATAGACGACTCTTTCCACATCAAGAAATTTGCTAAATAAATGAATCTCTCTGTGACTCGACAAGTTGGAACTCGTACACTTCAACTACATTATTACAGTTATCTTATCATTCAATATGAATTTCTTTGGGACACCTTTTAGTTAAATCAAAGTTAACACAAGATCTCGTTACTCAAACTCTGTTAGGTAAAGGGATTGGAATTATCACTAATCACGGGTAATTCGTACAGGAACCCATCTATGATTGGAGCTATGTATATTGATGCTAAGCGCATATCACTAAGCCACATATTTTCAACTGTGGGGTATAGATCCGACCCCAAGACTATATATATATATAGTAGACAAATTAAATAGTATTGTGTGCGAAACATAGTAATCTCTTGTTTTAAAGAGAGACTAGGACTATAAGTCCTAAGTCTAATTTATTGTGTAGATATTTATGTATATAGGTGAGTAGGTTGGAGACTAAAGGGGATTACTAGAATCCTTAGTGAATTAGTCGTATAAGTCTTCTATCCAGATCTAGTTAGACAGGTTTGGAAATGGCATCATGTGGTAGGACGAACTTAAGTTACGTCACAGAAAATTTTAACAGGAATGAAGATTTCTTCCCTTTACCGAAAAACATATAATAATGAAATTGGAGATTATTACCCCATAGAAAAAAAAAATTATGGCAAATCTGAGGTACATTACATCTTTCTTTGCCTTCACTACAAAGCCTTTTGGCTGCTTCATGTAGATTTCTTCTTCCAGATCCCCATGTAGGAATGTTGTCTTCACATCCATCTGTTCGATTTCAAGATCAAAAGAAGCAACAATAGATAAAAGAAATATAATAGTTTTAACTTGGAAATAGGAGAAAAAATCTCACCAAAGTCAATTCCCTCTATCTGGGAATAACCTTTCGCTACTAACCGAGATTTTTATTTCTCCACTTTACCTTCTGCATTAAACTTCTTCTTAAACAACCATTTGCTACCAACATATTTTCTTCTAGCTAGAAACTCAACTATATCCAATGCCTCATTCTTATCCAAGGCATCCATTTCTTCAACCATGGCCTTCTTCCATAGTTTACTATCCTCTGAATTCATTGCTTCCCTCACAGTTCTGGGATCATCATCGGTAATAGATAAAGCAAAATTATAACGAAAAATCAGGTGGACTATACCTTTCTGGTTTCCTTCTTTCCCTCACTAATCTCCTCAATACTGGGGTATGAGGTTCTTCTTCTTCTGCTTCATGTTCTTCAGATGATTCAGATTTTGCACCATCCAACTCCAACTCGATTTTCTCAGGTTCTTCTAGCCTTGGTAGGAATTCTTGTTTGGAAACATCTTTTGCCTCTATGAAAACAACATCTTGACTGTAAACAGTCTTCTTGGTTTCTAGTTTCCAAATCTTATAACCTTTCACACCATCTCTATAAACAATAAAAATACACATTTCAACGTTTTTATCCATCTTACTCCTATTTTCCTTTGGAACATGTACATAACCATCACAAAAAAACACTCTAAGATGTTTAAGAGAGGGCTTCTTTCCATTCCATACCTCATGTGGAGTTTTATCATCCAACGTTGATGAAGGTGATCGATTGACCAGGTAACATGATGTACCCACTACCTTTGCCCATAATTCCTTTCCTAACTCGGCACCGTTGAGCATGCTCCTTTCTTTTTCCATCAATGTCCTATTCATCCTTTTTGCAACTCCATTCTGTTGAGGTGTGTATTGAGTAGTCTTCTGCCTTGCTATACCACACTTCTTATAGAATTATTCGAATTCATTTCCGTAGAATTCTCCACCATTATCTGTCCTCAATACCTTTATTTTCTTCTCTGTCTGATTTTCTACCAGAGCCTTAAACTCTTTAAATTTATCAAATATCTCAGATTTATTTCTAAGAAAATAAATCCATGTGTGCCTTGATAAATCATATATGAATGAAACATAATACACAGATTTACCTAGGGATGGAACAAGAATAGGTCCAAACACATCAATGTGTATCAACTCTAAGATCCCCTTTTCTCTTGTAGCACCAGATGGGGATCTTACTTGATTCTATTTTCCATATATGCAATGTTCACAGAAATAAAAATCTAGAGTGCAATTAGACATACCTTCAACCATACCTTTACCGTGTAGTGTTCGAAGGCCCTCTTCTCCAATATACCCCAGTCTTTGATGCCACAACATGGTCTTCTTTCCAAGGACAGTATTGGTCTTTTCTTCTTTATTTGTCTACTCATGGTCAACAAAACTGTTACACCCATTAGTATAAGTGCTTCCCAACAGCTTGTACAGAGTTCCACAACGAACTCCCCTCATCAACACCATTGCTCCTCGTACCATCTTGCAAGTTCCCTTTCCAAATACAGTATCCACTCCTATATCATCCAACTTGCTTACAGATATTAGGCTCTTAGCTAGTTTTGGAATGTGCAGAACCCTAGGGAGAGTTCTAATCCTTCCATCTTTTAGCAACAACTTAACCCTTCCACGTCCTAAGATTTTGGATGTCGAGTCATCTCTTAGGAATACATCAGCACCATCGTATTTAGAGAACCACTCCTTGTGACGATTCATATGGTATGACGCACCTGATTCTATCAACCATACATCACAGTTTGCATGTGTACGTGTAGATTCCAGGTAAACATCATCTCCTTCTTCAGTGGAGGTTTTTGCCTCTTTGGAAGAGGTACTATCAGATCCCTTTGGTTTATCAACCTTCTTAGACTTGCAATCTTTCTTATAATTCCCTATTTTAACACACTTCCATCATTTCCTGAAAGATTTTTCTGGAGACTTAGATCTACCTGTAGATTTAGGTATCCCCCGCGAAGACTTACCAGGATTTATGTATTGGGTATGACCTCTTACAAATAAAGCATCTGTGCTATGTCCATCCATGATCTTCCACCTCATCTCTTCAGATACCAAGGATGAAACTATGTCCTCATACTTCAATGTATATTGAGTGGTACTACCAATTTCTACAACCAGATTATCCCAAGAGTCTAGCAAAGAACATAGAAAAGTAATACACTTATCTTCTTCTGTAACTGTAATATTAACATAGACAAGTTGACTTACCAGAGTATTAAAATCATTTATATGTTTTGTCATAGAATGTCCATCTTCAATCCTAATATGATACAACTTCTTTCGAAGAAACAACTTGTTTACCAGGGAATTTGATTGATACAAATTCCCTAACTTATCCCATAGTTCCTTGGCTGTAGATTCTCCCAAGACATTCAACAACACTGAATCTTCCAGGCAGAGTCAAATAGCACTCCTTTCTCTTCTATCCAACTTCTCCCAATCTTACTTTGACATACTAGTAGGTGGTGTACTAGTAGTTTGTGTACTAGTAGGTTGTGTACTAGTCGACTGTGTGCCAGTAGGTTGCGTACCAGTAGGTTGTGTACCAAGATCTACTGCGATCCATTGTTCTTTGTCTACACGAAGGTCCTCCATATTGAGCTTCCATAGCCCAATTTTTTTACCATTGAACTTTTCTATCTCGATTCTATAAGAGCTCACCATTCCTTTTTCTACACTCGAATATCGATTGCAAAAGCTCCCACTTAACCTAGGTTTATCACAGACCCAAGATAAAGTTGATCTATCAAGACCGAGCCAAAACCTCAACAACAAAGGCATCCCTCTGAAGCCAAAAAACGAGCTATGATACCACATGTAAGTTTTAAACATGTGAAGTAAAGCAATGCATATAGATTCTTAAGCAAAAAAAAAAATTAATCAATGGCTCTTACACATAATACACAGAGATTTATACCGGAAACCCTCGACCGAGTAAAACCTTTCTTATATTCATTATATCGAATTTCACCATTCACCATACAATATATACAATGTTTTTAGGTATTCCATAGATACCAAAACCCTAATCCCTTAATCCGGGATTAATTTAGAAAACCACTAAAAATAGCAAAAACTGCGAGATGCAGTTGTCGAATTTGACGTGCCCACACACACACATGAAAATAATATAACATATACCCAACATTCAACACCATAAGAGGATTGGGTGAAGAGGTTAAAGAAACCATCATTGTAGAAAAGGTGCTTAGGTCACTTCCCTCAAGATTTGATCCCAATATATCGGCTATTGAAGAAACAAAGGACCTTGACAATATGAAAATGGATTAATAACATGTTATCCTCACTGCATATGAAATGATGATATAAAAGGATAAGAAATAAAATCCATCAAGGAAGGAAGAAACTTTCAAGGCATCAAAAAAGACTCCAGAAGATTGTTGAAAGCATAATTGTTCGAATAAATGAAGCAATACCTCTCAAGAAAAAACTGCAAGTAGAAGAAGTGAATTACAATGATGATGATGATGAAGAAGAAGAAGAAGAAAATGAAGAAGAGGATGAGGAAATAGAGCGCCAAGATACACAAACCCCGTCAATTTTTGTGGAGAAGAATCATTCAAAAAAAATAATTTTTGGTGATAAAAATGTTGAAACACAAAGTAGGAGAAAATTGGCAAGCACCTATGAACAGGTAAGTCTCTCCTTGCTATCCAAAATATATCCTAATTTTTTTGCAAAGGCAAGTGTTGATCAACATTCGTTTAATGCTATGGAAGAAGAACTAAACCATATTAACAAAAATCAGACACGGGAACTTGTCTCGAGACCTAAAGACAAAAATGTGGTTGGTACAAAATGGGATGTAATGTCCCTCCATTTTTGAATATTTGAATATGTTAATTTTGGTTATTTATGTTATGAGAGTTGTTGAGAAAAATAATTATGTTAAAATATTATCACCTTAAACATTCGTGACGAGGAATATTTTTTTAATTATTATTTTTAATTTATTTTATTTTACTAGAGACAAACTCATTAGAGAATCTAGTTACAAAAAAGAAATTTATTATTCCATGGGAGAGTGAAAAGGGATAAAAACCTCTAGAGTAAATATTGTCCATGAGGACAAGTGTAAACCTACTCCCAAAGATGATGGAGGTGCGGGAACAAGCTAGCACAAAGTTAGGCCAAGAAGTTTCCCTAGGGTTATGGATAAAGCTAACTTGGAAAAAGACCTAGGAAATCTATTATTCTCCTTGATGATACAAGGAAATACAAGTATAGACAAGGCAAGACGTTGTTGACTACTTGTGAGAAGGATTTGAACTTGATGTTTCTGAGAAAGAGTTAAGTTATATTTTATCTAGAAAAGGTTATTAAAATTTGTAGTCCCCATGGAATAATGAATTAGGATCAACGCTCAGGAGAAAATAACTTGGTTTTTCTGGTCTATGGTTATGAGGAACTATATTTTTTACTCATTTTGTTCCTAGAATATTTGGAAGAAGAACTAGGTATGTTATTCTTTCTTATTTTCATTAGATAGTAGAAAAAGATAGTTGTGAAAGAAAATATTTAATATATATTGCATAACAATTTTTGCATGTTATTCTTATTTATTCTTATGAGATAGTAAAATAAATATAAACCATTATGAAATATTTATTATTCACTACAGAACTGGTTAAAGATTCAAGTATATATTTCTTTGTTCTTTCATTAATAATTTTATTCTACGAGCTGCAGATGTCATCTAATGTTTTCTTATACCTAGAACATGCATTCATGTGTATTGTTTATTAATAATTCATCGCAGAAAAGAAAAAACTATTGGAGCATTTAAGATCAAAGCAAATAGTGATTTGCATGCTAGATCCCTAGTATAGATTTAAATACCAAAAAGAAAATATATAAAGCCATAGTGTACTATTCTTTTAAATATGGAACAATATTATGAGTTTTGTAATGAATCATATGGTTATAAGGGTTCACTAGAAGAAAAATAAAAACAGAAATATATATATATTTCAAATACAATTAAAAAACATAAATTATTATTTGGATGGAGTAAATGCTAGGCACTATATGGCAAAAAAATATAGTTTATTTGAAAAACTAAAATTACACAAAATAAGTATAAGAATATAGAATATGTATATTCACAGTAAGAATACAATGGTTAAAATGCTAATGGAAAGACTAAGAGAACTAATTGTGAAACAATTCCATTACATATACATGGAAATATTGTTCAGTGTGTATTAAAATATAGACAAAATATTGGAATGTAATCATGTCTAAAATTTTATGATAAAAACAAAAACATTTTTCATAAATCAATCCATATGGAAATATTGTTCAGTGTGTATTAAAATATAGACAAAATATTGGAATGTAATCATGTCTAAAATTTTATAATAAAAACAAAAACATTTTTCATAAATCAATCCATATAGAAGTAGACATAATTGATTCAAAATTGTTTCAATTTCTGATTCAAAATTGCTTCAAAAGTCCGTTTCAAATGAGATAATATAAAAACATCATAATGACATTGATAGGCCATAGAATATTAAACATTGATATCATAAACACAAAATAATATGTTGGTGTGCACAAAATGCATCATTATTGTGTGACCTCCCACACATCGTTATCTGGCCACAAAGGTTCTTGGTGTGGTACTTGTTTTTTGAATATTCCTAAGCTAGTAAACATGTTTTTTTTTACTATTCCTAAGCTAGTAAACATGTTTTTTGTCTTAACATGACGTACTAACTATAAAAAAAAAAAAATGAAAGAAAGCCTCAAATCAGTGTTGGAATGTCAATTTGGGTTATCATCGTTCACAACATATCCACAACAAACCTCGTTTTGGTAAAGAGAACTATGAAGGTTTCAAAATATAAAATTTTATGTACATTGAATTTTTTATTTTGGTTAGTGTACTCAAGCTTTGTTGATTTTTCAACAATTAAATTTACCACCTAACAAGAAAAGACTACTAAATTGTTTCTTTGCAAAACATTCACACAAAACTTAGGATACCCTTAACGTGCCGTTTGAAGGATCCATAGAAATCCCTTAAAGAAGACCTAATCATGTTTTTAGACAACACTCTTCCTACAAAGTAGTAGTTCATTAGTACGTGTTGTAAACTTTCATAATAATATTCATCTTAATCAAGAACATACATTTAAACAAGTGGATCAAAGACACGCTCATAGGTTTTTCCTTGTATTAAACTTTGGGTACAAACTTACCCCTTTTTGGGCGGTCCCATGGCATTGGTCTGAATTTGGGCCATGCTTAGGCCCTCTCCTTACTAGCATGAAAGGCTAAATTGAGAGGATGACTACTAAATGTAGGGAAATTCTAAAGCTTCCCAGTGATAAGGATGATTAAGGGTGGTAAAGGAACTGCATGCAATGAAGCTTAAAATCTCTAGACCGCCTCTTCCCTTTAAGTATCAATTCATTCGAGATTTATTTCTTGCAATTAAGAAAAGGTCAATCTTATGTGTTTTGGTATATTTGAGAAAAGGCTTAAATGTAAAAGTGGTAGTATCCTCGAATTCAATGCATAACAAATAGGTTGTTAAATAAGTTTTTTGATTGGGTTTTTGTTGCAAATGAAAAAAAGGGTTTTTAATGTAAATGGTAAAATGTAAGTTTTTCTACGTTTATCGAAGTGGAAACCTCTATTCCAGGGGGTGTTTACTGTTTTAGCCTCTATTCCATGGGGCGTCTATTGTTCTAGCCTTATTACAATGGGTCAAAATCCGTAGGAATTGAACCCTCATGAAGAGGATAAAAAACATGCTACCCAACCACCAAAGCTAAAAACCCTAGATAAAAGAAAGGATATTTTATTGTAAAAATTTTAATCAATCTATGAGACAGTAACAAATTCTTGGTTGTTTTTTTTTTTTCAGATAAAAGATAATTTACATTTTGTACTCATTCGGCGGCATAAAGCATTACTAAAACATTAGTGTCAATCTCGTGGGATCTGTATAGTAGGGCTGGAACTACTACACCATTAAAAAAAAAAAAAAAATAACTAATGTTAAACTATCTTATCTACAACGACTTATACGCCATTACATCTCTTGTCTCGAAGTCAGATCCTAATAATAAAAAGAGATCTTGAAAGACATTCACAAAGATCTATAGGAAGTGAAAGGGAAGAGTGACAACGATAACACACTTGTTCTCCTCCTAAATCATCATCTCCCCTACCTCTAATGGGACCCCATCTTTGGATAAAGAATCAACCTTCAAATTGTAAATTGTGTTCATAGAAGATAT
>ML781236.1:397834-415504 GCA_009831015.1 Picea engelmannii
AAACATAGTAATCTCTTGTTTTAAAGAGAGACTAGGACTATAAGTCCTAAGTCTAATTTATTGTGTAGATATTTATGTATATAGGTGAGTAGGTTGGAGACTAAAGGGGATTACTAGAATCCTTAGTGAATTAGTCGTATAAGTCTTCTATCCAGATCTAGTTAGACAGGTTTGGAAATGGCATCATGTGGTAGGACGAACTTAAGTTACGTCACAGAAAATTTTAACAGGAATGAAGATTTCTTCCCTTTACCGAAAAACATATAATAATGAAATTGGAGATTATTACCCCATAGAAAAAAAAAATTATGGCAAATCTGAGGTACATTACATCTTTCTTTGCCTTCACTACAAAGCCTTTTGGCTGCTTCATGTAGATTTCTTCTTCCAGATCCCCATGTAGGAATGTTGTCTTCACATCCATCTGTTCGATTTCAAGATCAAAAGAAGCAACAATAGATAAAAGAAATATAATAGTTTTAACTTGGAAATAGGAGAAAAAATCTCACCAAAGTCAATTCCCTCTATCTGGGAATAACCTTTCGCTACTAACCGAGATTTTTATTTCTCCACTTTACCTTCTGCATTAAACTTCTTCTTAAACAACCATTTGCTACCAACATATTTTCTTCTAGCTAGAAACTCAACTATATCCAATGCCTCATTCTTATCCAAGGCATCCATTTCTTCAACCATGGCCTTCTTCCATAGTTTACTATCCTCTGAATTCATTGCTTCCCTCACAGTTCTGGGATCATCATCGGTAATAGATAAAGCAAAATTATAACGAAAAATCAGGTGGACTATACCTTTCTGGTTTCCTTCTTTCCCTCACTAATCTCCTCAATACTGGGGTATGAGGTTCTTCTTCTTCTGCTTCATGTTCTTCAGATGATTCAGATTTTGCACCATCCAACTCCAACTCGATTTTCTCAGGTTCTTCTAGCCTTGGTAGGAATTCTTGTTTGGAAACATCTTTTGCCTCTATGAAAACAACATCTTGACTGTAAACAGTCTTCTTGGTTTCTAGTTTCCAAATCTTATAACCTTTCACACCATCTCTATAAACAATAAAAATACACATTTCAACGTTTTTATCCATCTTACTCCTATTTTCCTTTGGAACATGTACATAACCATCACAAAAAAACACTCTAAGATGTTTAAGAGAGGGCTTCTTTCCATTCCATACCTCATGTGGAGTTTTATCATCCAACGTTGATGAAGGTGATCGATTGACCAGGTAACATGATGTACCCACTACCTTTGCCCATAATTCCTTTCCTAACTCGGCACCGTTGAGCATGCTCCTTTCTTTTTCCATCAATGTCCTATTCATCCTTTTTGCAACTCCATTCTGTTGAGGTGTGTATTGAGTAGTCTTCTGCCTTGCTATACCACACTTCTTATAGAATTATTCGAATTCATTTCCGTAGAATTCTCCACCATTATCTGTCCTCAATACCTTTATTTTCTTCTCTGTCTGATTTTCTACCAGAGCCTTAAACTCTTTAAATTTATCAAATATCTCAGATTTATTTCTAAGAAAATAAATCCATGTGTGCCTTGATAAATCATATATGAATGAAACATAATACACAGATTTACCTAGGGATGGAACAAGAATAGGTCCAAACACATCAATGTGTATCAACTCTAAGATCCCCTTTTCTCTTGTAGCACCAGATGGGGATCTTACTTGATTCTATTTTCCATATATGCAATGTTCACAGAAATAAAAATCTAGAGTGCAATTAGACATACCTTCAACCATACCTTTACCGTGTAGTGTTCGAAGGCCCTCTTCTCCAATATACCCCAGTCTTTGATGCCACAACATGGTCTTCTTTCCAAGGACAGTATTGGTCTTTTCTTCTTTATTTGTCTACTCATGGTCAACAAAACTGTTACACCCATTAGTATAAGTGCTTCCCAACAGCTTGTACAGAGTTCCACAACGAACTCCCCTCATCAACACCATTGCTCCTCGTACCATCTTGCAAGTTCCCTTTCCAAATACAGTATCCACTCCTATATCATCCAACTTGCTTACAGATATTAGGCTCTTAGCTAGTTTTGGAATGTGCAGAACCCTAGGGAGAGTTCTAATCCTTCCATCTTTTAGCAACAACTTAACCCTTCCACGTCCTAAGATTTTGGATGTCGAGTCATCTCTTAGGAATACATCAGCACCATCGTATTTAGAGAACCACTCCTTGTGACGATTCATATGGTATGACGCACCTGATTCTATCAACCATACATCACAGTTTGCATGTGTACGTGTAGATTCCAGGTAAACATCATCTCCTTCTTCAGTGGAGGTTTTTGCCTCTTTGGAAGAGGTACTATCAGATCCCTTTGGTTTATCAACCTTCTTAGACTTGCAATCTTTCTTATAATTCCCTATTTTAACACACTTCCATCATTTCCTGAAAGATTTTTCTGGAGACTTAGATCTACCTGTAGATTTAGGTATCCCCCGCGAAGACTTACCAGGATTTATGTATTGGGTATGACCTCTTACAAATAAAGCATCTGTGCTATGTCCATCCATGATCTTCCACCTCATCTCTTCAGATACCAAGGATGAAACTATGTCCTCATACTTCAATGTATATTGAGTGGTACTACCAATTTCTACAACCAGATTATCCCAAGAGTCTAGCAAAGAACATAGAAAAGTAATACACTTATCTTCTTCTGTAACTGTAATATTAACATAGACAAGTTGACTTACCAGAGTATTAAAATCATTTATATGTTTTGTCATAGAATGTCCATCTTCAATCCTAATATGATACAACTTCTTTCGAAGAAACAACTTGTTTACCAGGGAATTTGATTGATACAAATTCCCTAACTTATCCCATAGTTCCTTGGCTGTAGATTCTCCCAAGACATTCAACAACACTGAATCTTCCAGGCAGAGTCAAATAGCACTCCTTTCTCTTCTATCCAACTTCTCCCAATCTTACTTTGACATACTAGTAGGTGGTGTACTAGTAGTTTGTGTACTAGTAGGTTGTGTACTAGTCGACTGTGTGCCAGTAGGTTGCGTACCAGTAGGTTGTGTACCAAGATCTACTGCGATCCATTGTTCTTTGTCTACACGAAGGTCCTCCATATTGAGCTTCCATAGCCCAATTTTTTTACCATTGAACTTTTCTATCTCGATTCTATAAGAGCTCACCATTCCTTTTTCTACACTCGAATATCGATTGCAAAAGCTCCCACTTAACCTAGGTTTATCACAGACCCAAGATAAAGTTGATCTATCAAGACCGAGCCAAAACCTCAACAACAAAGGCATCCCTCTGAAGCCAAAAAACGAGCTATGATACCACATGTAAGTTTTAAACATGTGAAGTAAAGCAATGCATATAGATTCTTAAGCAAAAAAAAAAATTAATCAATGGCTCTTACACATAATACACAGAGATTTATACCGGAAACCCTCGACCGAGTAAAACCTTTCTTATATTCATTATATCGAATTTCACCATTCACCATACAATATATACAATGTTTTTAGGTATTCCATAGATACCAAAACCCTAATCCCTTAATCCGGGATTAATTTAGAAAACCACTAAAAATAGCAAAAACTGCGAGATGCAGTTGTCGAATTTGACGTGCCCACACACACACATGAAAATAATATAACATATACCCAACATTCAACACCATAAGAGGATTGGGTGAAGAGGTTAAAGAAACCATCATTGTAGAAAAGGTGCTTAGGTCACTTCCCTCAAGATTTGATCCCAATATATCGGCTATTGAAGAAACAAAGGACCTTGACAATATGAAAATGGATTAATAACATGTTATCCTCACTGCATATGAAATGATGATATAAAAGGATAAGAAATAAAATCCATCAAGGAAGGAAGAAACTTTCAAGGCATCAAAAAAGACTCCAGAAGATTGTTGAAAGCATAATTGTTCGAATAAATGAAGCAATACCTCTCAAGAAAAAACTGCAAGTAGAAGAAGTGAATTACAATGATGATGATGATGAAGAAGAAGAAGAAGAAAATGAAGAAGAGGATGAGGAAATAGAGCGCCAAGATACACAAACCCCGTCAATTTTTGTGGAGAAGAATCATTCAAAAAAAATAATTTTTGGTGATAAAAATGTTGAAACACAAAGTAGGAGAAAATTGGCAAGCACCTATGAACAGGTAAGTCTCTCCTTGCTATCCAAAATATATCCTAATTTTTTTGCAAAGGCAAGTGTTGATCAACATTCGTTTAATGCTATGGAAGAAGAACTAAACCATATTAACAAAAATCAGACACGGGAACTTGTCTCGAGACCTAAAGACAAAAATGTGGTTGGTACAAAATGGGATGTAATGTCCCTCCATTTTTGAATATTTGAATATGTTAATTTTGGTTATTTATGTTATGAGAGTTGTTGAGAAAAATAATTATGTTAAAATATTATCACCTTAAACATTCGTGACGAGGAATATTTTTTTAATTATTATTTTTAATTTATTTTATTTTACTAGAGACAAACTCATTAGAGAATCTAGTTACAAAAAAGAAATTTATTATTCCATGGGAGAGTGAAAAGGGATAAAAACCTCTAGAGTAAATATTGTCCATGAGGACAAGTGTAAACCTACTCCCAAAGATGATGGAGGTGCGGGAACAAGCTAGCACAAAGTTAGGCCAAGAAGTTTCCCTAGGGTTATGGATAAAGCTAACTTGGAAAAAGACCTAGGAAATCTATTATTCTCCTTGATGATACAAGGAAATACAAGTATAGACAAGGCAAGACGTTGTTGACTACTTGTGAGAAGGATTTGAACTTGATGTTTCTGAGAAAGAGTTAAGTTATATTTTATCTAGAAAAGGTTATTAAAATTTGTAGTCCCCATGGAATAATGAATTAGGATCAACGCTCAGGAGAAAATAACTTGGTTTTTCTGGTCTATGGTTATGAGGAACTATATTTTTTACTCATTTTGTTCCTAGAATATTTGGAAGAAGAACTAGGTATGTTATTCTTTCTTATTTTCATTAGATAGTAGAAAAAGATAGTTGTGAAAGAAAATATTTAATATATATTGCATAACAATTTTTGCATGTTATTCTTATTTATTCTTATGAGATAGTAAAATAAATATAAACCATTATGAAATATTTATTATTCACTACAGAACTGGTTAAAGATTCAAGTATATATTTCTTTGTTCTTTCATTAATAATTTTATTCTACGAGCTGCAGATGTCATCTAATGTTTTCTTATACCTAGAACATGCATTCATGTGTATTGTTTATTAATAATTCATCGCAGAAAAGAAAAAACTATTGGAGCATTTAAGATCAAAGCAAATAGTGATTTGCATGCTAGATCCCTAGTATAGATTTAAATACCAAAAAGAAAATATATAAAGCCATAGTGTACTATTCTTTTAAATATGGAACAATATTATGAGTTTTGTAATGAATCATATGGTTATAAGGGTTCACTAGAAGAAAAATAAAAACAGAAATATATATATATTTCAAATACAATTAAAAAACATAAATTATTATTTGGATGGAGTAAATGCTAGGCACTATATGGCAAAAAAATATAGTTTATTTGAAAAACTAAAATTACACAAAATAAGTATAAGAATATAGAATATGTATATTCACAGTAAGAATACAATGGTTAAAATGCTAATGGAAAGACTAAGAGAACTAATTGTGAAACAATTCCATTACATATACATGGAAATATTGTTCAGTGTGTATTAAAATATAGACAAAATATTGGAATGTAATCATGTCTAAAATTTTATGATAAAAACAAAAACATTTTTCATAAATCAATCCATATGGAAATATTGTTCAGTGTGTATTAAAATATAGACAAAATATTGGAATGTAATCATGTCTAAAATTTTATAATAAAAACAAAAACATTTTTCATAAATCAATCCATATAGAAGTAGACATAATTGATTCAAAATTGTTTCAATTTCTGATTCAAAATTGCTTCAAAAGTCCGTTTCAAATGAGATAATATAAAAACATCATAATGACATTGATAGGCCATAGAATATTAAACATTGATATCATAAACACAAAATAATATGTTGGTGTGCACAAAATGCATCATTATTGTGTGACCTCCCACACATCGTTATCTGGCCACAAAGGTTCTTGGTGTGGTACTTGTTTTTTGAATATTCCTAAGCTAGTAAACATGTTTTTTTTTACTATTCCTAAGCTAGTAAACATGTTTTTTGTCTTAACATGACGTACTAACTATAAAAAAAAAAAAATGAAAGAAAGCCTCAAATCAGTGTTGGAATGTCAATTTGGGTTATCATCGTTCACAACATATCCACAACAAACCTCGTTTTGGTAAAGAGAACTATGAAGGTTTCAAAATATAAAATTTTATGTACATTGAATTTTTTATTTTGGTTAGTGTACTCAAGCTTTGTTGATTTTTCAACAATTAAATTTACCACCTAACAAGAAAAGACTACTAAATTGTTTCTTTGCAAAACATTCACACAAAACTTAGGATACCCTTAACGTGCCGTTTGAAGGATCCATAGAAATCCCTTAAAGAAGACCTAATCATGTTTTTAGACAACACTCTTCCTACAAAGTAGTAGTTCATTAGTACGTGTTGTAAACTTTCATAATAATATTCATCTTAATCAAGAACATACATTTAAACAAGTGGATCAAAGACACGCTCATAGGTTTTTCCTTGTATTAAACTTTGGGTACAAACTTACCCCTTTTTGGGCGGTCCCATGGCATTGGTCTGAATTTGGGCCATGCTTAGGCCCTCTCCTTACTAGCATGAAAGGCTAAATTGAGAGGATGACTACTAAATGTAGGGAAATTCTAAAGCTTCCCAGTGATAAGGATGATTAAGGGTGGTAAAGGAACTGCATGCAATGAAGCTTAAAATCTCTAGACCGCCTCTTCCCTTTAAGTATCAATTCATTCGAGATTTATTTCTTGCAATTAAGAAAAGGTCAATCTTATGTGTTTTGGTATATTTGAGAAAAGGCTTAAATGTAAAAGTGGTAGTATCCTCGAATTCAATGCATAACAAATAGGTTGTTAAATAAGTTTTTTGATTGGGTTTTTGTTGCAAATGAAAAAAAGGGTTTTTAATGTAAATGGTAAAATGTAAGTTTTTCTACGTTTATCGAAGTGGAAACCTCTATTCCAGGGGGTGTTTACTGTTTTAGCCTCTATTCCATGGGGCGTCTATTGTTCTAGCCTTATTACAATGGGTCAAAATCCGTAGGAATTGAACCCTCATGAAGAGGATAAAAAACATGCTACCCAACCACCAAAGCTAAAAACCCTAGATAAAAGAAAGGATATTTTATTGTAAAAATTTTAATCAATCTATGAGACAGTAACAAATTCTTGGTTGTTTTTTTTTTTTCAGATAAAAGATAATTTACATTTTGTACTCATTCGGCGGCATAAAGCATTACTAAAACATTAGTGTCAATCTCGTGGGATCTGTATAGTAGGGCTGGAACTACTACACCATTAAAAAAAAAAAAAAAATAACTAATGTTAAACTATCTTATCTACAACGACTTATACGCCATTACATCTCTTGTCTCGAAGTCAGATCCTAATAATAAAAAGAGATCTTGAAAGACATTCACAAAGATCTATAGGAAGTGAAAGGGAAGAGTGACAACGATAACACACTTGTTCTCCTCCTAAATCATCATCTCCCCTACCTCTAATGGGACCCCATCTTTGGATAAAGAATCAACCTTCAAATTGTAAATTGTGTTCATAGAAGATATTACAGATTGAAACCAAGTGGAAACTTCTCCTCATAGTTGTGATCTTTTCATGACTTCTTTTAGACCACCTACACTCACGAGGGTTTATCATTTAACCAGTCCAATAATTTTTTAGGATAGGTAAAAAAGTGCCAACATGCCAACATTCTTTTCGATTGCAATGTTTAAGGGAGATGTTATTACTATAACTCAATCCAAAATTATTTGGTTCATGAGTTGAAAATGTTACTTGCTGAAACTAAAGCTCAATATCTTGTTGGGGGATAACAATCATTCTTCTCAACTAGCCAAACTAGTCCCAATTAAATTGAACTTAAGTGTAGATCATAAAAATATTCCTCTCAACCACTAGAGATAAGCCTAATTAAAACTAACCAAAAAAACGATATACACAAAGTTAGTGAGTTGTTTTACTATACCAATTCTCTTTAAATAGTTATTATTAAGAAGCACCCCATTGACGGCCATGATAATTTGAATAATATATCACCTATATAATATCTCAAAACATAAGGAATTTTTTATGATATAAATTCAAAAGAGGGGAAGGATGAAAAATAATATGTACTATTTTTGCTCACTAGAAAAAATAACTAAGCCTCCCCAATACAACCAATTCACTTAGGGCCATTTACAACATGCAGAGCAGTTTCGAAAAATAATCTTTCTCAATATTTTATTTATTCAACCATATTCTCTCTGGAAATAAGTTTAGAATAAAGCTAACACCCATATGGTGGGAAATAGGAAAAAAAAAAGCTATATGTGGGAATGGCATGTTTTATTTTAAGGAACAAACAACTAGGACATTTCTTCATAATTTAGCACATTCACACTTCAGATCATCCTCCAACTGAAGTTTTATGTGTCCAAAAAGATTGTGGATATTTATTTCATTTTAATGAAAGTTGCATTCAAATTTTACTCATCTAAAAGGATTTCTAATCTTTCTTTCTTGATTTTCTACTTAAATTTGGCAACTACGGGGTAATGTTAAGATGTGACTTTTATGAGTTTTTCTAATACCATTTAGAAAACATTTATTAGGATCACTTGTAATGCAAAGTTCAATATTAAAAATATTTTAATATATTTATGAGAAACATTATTGAAGAAAATAAAGTTTGAGTAATTACAAATTTTATGAAAATTGTAGTCTTGAATGCCATTGTATGGGATCTTACAAGTTTAGCAAGACCACAATGAGGTATGAGTTCCATTACACAGAATTTATACAATATAGTGTCTACCAATACCCTTTCCTCTTGGTCTTTTCCAAGGTGTGAATTTGCACTAGATCTTCTTACATCTTAAGTCTTCAATGCAAATCTTCCTTTCACTCATGATTCCTCTTGGTCTTTTCCAAGGTGTGAATTTGCACTAGATCTTCTTACATCTTAAGTCTTCAATGCAAATCTTCCTTTCACTCATGATTGATTATCCACTAAACTTTTCCAATGTGCATACTGGAAAACAAACACAAAATCAATATGTAAAAACTTAAAATCATGCTAATGATGAAGATACAAAATTAATCCTTAAAATATGAAAAAAATTGAAATTATCTTTTTTTTAAATCTATTTTTAATACATTTCTTCTTATATCTATAAATATGTTCTTTATTTTTTAGATAGTGTAATTTCCAATTCTAAATTCCTTCATAAATTATGTAGTTGGACTCAAAATGGTTTGTAAATCCTTTACATAATTACATGAGCCATAATGATTTCTCTTAAGAATCTTAATAATAGAAACTACAATGTAATGTACTAGTTTTATGTCCCATATGGGATGTAAATGGACCTACTAAATTAATATATTTACAATGAAAAATTTGTTCCAATTGCATCCTTTGATGTCTCCTGTAATTCATACATGCTGCATTGTCATAGATGCAGGCCTTATATTGAGGCCGTGAAGTTCTGAAAATTGGAGGATTAGTTTTCCATCCATTAATGTACTAGTTTTATGTCCCTTATGGGATTTAAATGGACCTATTAAATTAATATATTTACAAGTAAAAAATTGTTTCAATTGCATCATTCGTTACCTTAATGTCTCCTATACTGCACACATGTTGCATTGTCATAGATGAAGCCTTATACTCAGGCCTTGAAGTTCTGAAAATTGGAGGATTGGTTTTCCATGCATTAAAGAATATTCAATTAGTACATGGTTTCTTAAGATTTTCTGCGTATTATTGGGGATCTCCATATATTTACTAATTGATGAGCTCGAATCCCCAATTACCATATTTTCCTTTGAGCCTAACATTGGGACATTAATGGAGCCTTGGAATATTTTTGGTGGAGGAGGAAAAAACAAATTAAGGCTTTAAGAGATGGACACGCGTATTTTAATGACAGAGGGATTAGGACTAAGATCAATAATGGATCTTAGTAGTTCTCTTACCACAATGTAGGTGTACACTAATAGCTCAACTTGCAAGATAATTTTCATGAGTGTTATTTTTTCTTCTATCACCATATTTTTGTTTTGAGTAGTAGCATTATTGCAAATATATGCTAAGATGGAGACTTTGAACATGTCAGTTTCTTTAAAATCAAATGCTATATGTTATCATGGTTGCACTATCCACAAAATTTACCTTCTCATAGAATAATTATGCTATAGAAATAGAAATACCTTCTTTTAAATAAAGAGATGAATCTAAATAAAATATTAATCAAACAAAAATACTCAAACAATAATAAATGTTACCTACATAGTAGATTGGATATTTTAAATTAAAATCAATGAGCACACTTACAAAAATTCATTTTAGAGAAGGATCCCCAACATCAAACAAATGAGCCTACTTGTAGGAATTGTTGCAAGATAAGTACCCACATAAATTTTCGAATGTTAGAGAGGAAATCATTAGCCAAAATTGGTCAAACAAAAGAAAAAACCTAGTAAAATGGTTTTCCCCATTAAGTAGAGAAACCCAAGTACAAATATTATGTAAGTTGTAATAGAAACCAAAAACCCAAAAGCAAGGTAAGAATTATTCTAGTTAATCATTTCAAAATATAAATCGACCCCAACACAAAAATAACAAAAACTTCCCTAAATACAAAGAAAAAAATGGCAAAATGTTATTACTACAACAATCCAAAAGAACTATTGTAGAACTAGGAACATATCAATATTTATCCATTTAGAATCATGGTAGTCCTCGTAAACATTAGCGTGAATACATAAGACCCTTGTGTATAAACCCTAGTTAAGTTTAATTTAAAAAACAATTAGAACTAAAAAAAGGGAAACCCTAGTGACCTCTATCCTAAACCCTAATAACATAAATAGAACCAAAAAAGAGTTCATAATCCATAACCATGAAATTCCCAGAAAATCTAGTTACACCAAGGAACAAACCTTCTCTCTAAATCACCTCCTCATGGTTGCATTTGAATTTGAGACCATATCTTGAGTAATGAGAATATGGAAATAGAAGCATGACCAAAAATCATCTTTGAACTAGAAATATAGCCATAGCCTTCTTGTAGTAGATGAGGTACAACCACTACATGCATCCATAACCCTTTCTAGAAGAAGTTTGGGTGAAGTTAGTGAAAAATATATAGAGGAATAGGTAATACCTATAACTGCAAATGAAACGTAGAACTTTAAAGTCAAGCCATAACCGTTAGACCTAGTTTATCTTTGTCCATCCTTTTAAGAGGAAAAAAATGAGGAAGAACCAATGAATAAATGGGTAATGGATCAATTGAGATTAGTTGAGCCAGATTGTAAGGAACTATCAACTAGGAGCTTGAGGAAAATCTTGTACATGGACTTTTGCATTGGCAAAGCTCAAACTCAATGAAAACTTTTTAATAATCTAGTTTGGGATATGAATCTTTATTTGTCCCTAGAATTGGATTGGGAACTAGATCTCAATATCGTGCTTAAACTACTACTTCTGCTTTATTAGATACTACTTTTATAGCAGCGACCATTGTACTCTCAAACCTACAGTCTTCCTTTCTGAGAGACATAGGAGGACCCAAATGTTATGTTATTTAATGCTTCATTATGTTCATTGGATATTATGTTATTTAATTTTTATGTTCATTGGATATTATGTTATTTACTTTTTAATCACCATGTTCTCTTTATATGTGCATTGTTGAATTGGCGTTAGTAATGTATTTTCGTGTACTTCTATAAAAGACAAGCCTAAGTTACATATTAAAGGTATGGATACATGGATGGTTTTCTCATTGGAGAATAAGACTCCATTCTTATTGGAAGTTAAATAGGGTTGTTCCAAAAAAAAACCATTGGTTTTGATACAAAGGTTCCATAACTACATTCATTGAATAATGGTTATATTTTAAATTATCTATATTTTAGTGATCTTATAAGTTTATTATAGTATTATATGAAAACATTTTATTTAGTTTAAATCAAAGGTAATATCTAAATGGTTTTTTAATAGCCAGAAACATTGGAAATAGCTATAAAATTGAAAATCTAAGCAAATCACTCTTATTTGATTAATATTTTATCAATAACATGTTTTGATTAACATTTTATCAAATAACATGTGTATAAAAGATGAAATGGGCTAAAACAAAATTGTAATTTTTTTTTTTTTCAATTATTTAAATGGCAAAAAATTATGTTGCTAGCAACTCTTCTTGTAATATTAGTTGAATTCTTTGATTTTATTAATTTGCATTTTACAAAATAGTTAATTTTTTATTCTAAAAATATTATAAATTAATTTTTTTTAATATTATAGTTTTTTTTTTTTTTATCAATTTCCATTTATGTTTATTATTATATTGAAAATGTACCTTTAATTTCTTGATTCTTTTTATGTATACTATAAAAAAATCATTAATATTATATTAAGATAATTAATATATATATATATATAATTTAAAATTAATATTTTATAAATTATTATGAACATAAAATTCATATTCTATTAATTATTAATTAATATAAAATTATTTCTATTTAAATATAAAATTTAAATATTATAAATATGCAAACTTTAAATTTAATACCAATAATATTTTTTTGAAAACCCTCTACCTTTAACCTTAAGAATTTATATTTTAACATTAAATTTCAACCATGCCCATAAATAATCACACCAAAGTTTGGCCACTCATTTACTATGTCTCTTTATATTGTACCCTTTGGTATTATTTCTTTGGTCACTCATTTACTATGTCTCTTTATATTGTACCCTTTGGTATTTTGTCTCTTTATATTGTAGCCTTAGGGTTAAGAACTTTATGTGAACTTTAAAGGATACCAATAATTTTTTGGGGGAGGAGAATGGTCTATTTGAAAATTAAACTTCAACCATGCCCATGAGTAATCACACTAAAATTTGGTCCCTTCCATAAATGTAAGAAAATATCATTTACTATGTCTCCTTATGTGGCCTTGTGGTTTAGCACTTTAAAGATTGGGTATTGATGAATTGTGCATTTAAAATTTGTGGGCTCCATCAACCAAATGATTCATTGGATAACACTAACAGTCAAAGTTTATTATAATTAAAAGGCATCTTCCCATCAATTGCACTAATGGCCACCTTTAGGTTACGTTTTCTCTTCAATTAGGAAAACCCTCGAACGCCGACCATTTCGAAGTTGGGAAGTTGTGGACTCTCGCCGCCGCTGCCGACAGAGACACGTACATGAAAATGACGACCATAAATGCCCACCGACCTGCCAATGTCAATCAGTAAATCTGATTTATTCCGCGTTGGTTCGATTTGGGTCGACAGTCAGTTACGCGCAGCTCGAAGCTGCTCGATTGGCTTGGTTCGACTGGATCAGATTTAAAGAAGCGGAAGGATTATCTTGGGCCCAATTGGAAGACTGGTCACAGATATAGAAGAGTCGTCAACAAATTTCAAGAGATATGACTTGCTTCCTCATCTCCCCGAAGGTATCATCCGGAACAACGTTTCCTGGCAGAGGATCCATCACCATGATGATAATGATGAAGAATTATTACTAATTCCGATTCACCCTCATCACTGACGCACTTCATCATCTTAACAGAGATTTTAATCGGCTTCAGCTTATACTCTCGCAATTCTGTTCGATCAATTCAGCGTCTCCATTATTGCAATAAAATTGACGTATTGTTAGTGGGATTAATGATTTCCAAAGTTCACCTTTCTTCGTCATACTATGCGATATTGTTGTCAACTATTGGCAAAATCTATTTATTCTCGTTGAATTCCTCTGATTCGCCAAATTGCTGCACCCGTCGAAACTGCGGKGATCATTCCGTCGATGACATATATCAACGTCGTATAGAGTTTGCACGCTTCTGGAAAAACAACTTATCGTGCTGCTTTAATTAAAAGATATATACAGATCGAGAGTCAYTTCGAGATGATCATGACATAGATGCGCAGAAACCATCTGAGCACTTGGTCATTGCTGGTAAATGGTCAAGTTCCCTCCATCTCTTGTATCTAATCATGTCTTCTTGTCATAAAAAGACCAAACGTTTCCCATCATGACATTATCTGAACACTTTCGGCAACTCCCTTTTATATCAATATCTCTGTCAACATCCTGTAAGATGTAATTCTATACATTTTCTCTGAAGTAATGATCTAATTATGTGCTTATGCAAACAGGTTTAAATTATAATTCTTATCATAAACGAAAACGTAAGCAGATTCAAGTTTTGATTTGTAAATTTTTTTGTAATGATATGGTTGTTAATTTTGAATTCGTTTCCTTCTTTTTCTGAGGTGGAAGGTTTTCTTATTAAGTCATATTGTTGAGTCATATTGTTGATCAGCATTGTGCATTGTGAATTAAACTGTATCTTGGGTTTTGAAAAGTCTAACGTTTAGAGTGAGCACTTCACTTATTATAGACAAATGAAGCTAAAGAGTGAGAAAGAGTGCCAAGAGCTGAAAATAAATACAGGAGGAGAATAAAATAGCTGTTGACGAGATCAATAAAAGTTAAAGTCAATAAGAGGGAGATGAATTAATGATTGAGCTGTTAAAATAGGCGTTGTCTATCTGTTCTATGAAATGGTTTTTTTCGTAAATTTACACGAATCACTATTTTTTGTTGTTCAAAATCCATTTATGAATGTAGAAATGGATTCAGCATGCTGAAAAACCTGTCCCCTAAAATTAATGGTCATTTCGTAGAACTTTTAGCCTACTGCCTTAAGATATGGAAAAATAATTTTGTCCAAAATCAAGCCAGAAATTATGGTGAATCCATTTATGTATGCGAAAATATAAATCAAACAAGAGAAAATTGTTTTAATTTCTTTTATCATTAATTATCCATTTTTGCTGAATCCATTTTTGCTATGAAAACATATCAAAAGTTTTGTTTAATAAAATTAAACTAAAATGAATCATTAATAATAAGATGAAATTAAAACTAAGTTAAATTCAAATGAATAATTAATGATAATAGAAATTAGAAAAAATTGAAAGATAAGGAGGAGAAAAATAAAAGAACCAACATGGGAAGACTAGAAGATTAAAGAAACTAATGGAATTAGGTTATAGGTTTAAGGCAGTGAAATGCTTAAAGTGGTGAAGAAGAGGTTTCCTAGAATGATTTAGTTTATAGTCATCCTGTCAATATTATCAGGGTGTTTTTCAATTTCGAAAGGTGTAGTACAGTGGAGGAGAGAAAATGAGGTGCTTAGAATTAAAAGAGTGCTTAGTGATATCAGATTTAGAGATGTGGTTGTGGGTTGTGTCGTCAATATATTCCTTGATCTGAGCTTTAAAAGATCTTCCTTTTTGGATGATGTATGATTTTCCATAGGAGAAGGGAATTTGGTAAAGTCTTGGGCCCAACATTCGATCTGAATTACTTTGGAGGTCAGGAATAATTGTTTAAGAGTTTTACAAGGTTTGAATCAGGTTTTTATATTCTTTTTTGCCAAAAGTTTTGAGATCTGATTAGTGGTGCCCTAGATATAGGGTAAAGAAATGAGGGCTCAAGGCAACGAGGAGGGGGGATTTTTAGAGTTAGGTTTATAGGTTGAGTGGAAATGTTTGTTGATTAGGGAGACCAAATAACCATTGCATACAAACACTTTTGTTGGGTGGGCCTTTTATTGTTCAAGGAAGTGGGGAGCAGAGATAATATTGGATTCGGAAATGAGAGTTCTCTAAACAACATATTTTTGACTAGGGTGATGATGGGAGCGTGCATGAAGGTATCAAGAAGTATGGGTATTTTCCCTGTTAACTTGGTGGGTGAGAAAGCCATTAGGAAGCTAAGAGAAAATAACAACCAAAAAGGGAAGAGAATTATCATTTTCCATTTCCATCATAAACTTTATCAGGGGGGGAATGTTATGGAGATGTTGGAGAAAGGAGTTGAGGGAGGATTGACCATGAGGCCAAATAACGAAGGTATCGTCAGCAAATTGGAACCAACATTTTGGTTTGCTATGCCATGGGTTTATGGTTAGTGTTTCGAAATGTTCCATAAAATTATTTGTGACCATTGGAGATAAGGAAGACCCCATGGATGTGCCTTTCATTTGTTCATAACAATTCCCTTTGAAGGTAAAGAAATTGGAGGTTAGGAAAATTTGAATGAGGTTAAGCGTTTCATAATAAACTAGTTTAGAGATGATGTCAATAGTTTTAGGAACTAGAATTTTAGCAAACAAGGACACAACATCTAAATTGGCCATGATGTCATGTTCGTCAACTTCAAGATGTCTCGTTTTGAGAATGAAATCGGTGGAATCCTTAATAAAGGAAGGGGTTTGACTAATGAAGGATTGAAGTTTGTTAGCAAGAAAGCAAGGCATGGCATGTGTGGGGGCGCTTATAGCGTTGATTGTAGGATTGAGGGAGATGGTGTTTTAATGATTTTCAGGTTACCCATAAATGTTAGGTGTTTGAGGGTTGCGAGGAATGAGGTGTTTTTTAATACTGAGGTCAGGAGAAGAGGACTTCATGGCTTTGGTAACAAGAGTGGTTATTTTATCCATAGGGTTTTTCTCCATATGTTTATAGGAGGAAGAGAGCAGTTCAAAAAAATTAGATTCACAGTCAGAGGTGTTCATAATAATTGAAGTGTTTCCCTTATCAACTTTTAAGATGAGGATATCAGGATTGTCATTGAGGCGTCACATGGGCTGGGACATTTTTTTGATAAGGCTTGGTTTAGGGGTTTCGAGCGACGAAGAATTCTTCCACATTCTTGCCGAATTTATTTAACCTCATGTGTGAGAAGATTTTCCTTTATGGATTCAAGAATTTTAGTAACTATTTTAACAAAAATACTTTATATTATAATATATTTCAATTTTTCAATTTCTATTTTATTTTTACATAATAATTTTTTTTATCATAATTCAATTTTTAAATAATAATGAAGAGAGTCATCACTATTATATACAAATGCATGCTCACTCAATACTATTATTAAAAAACCATACCACCTAAAATAAACAAGTAAATAACATATTTTTACTTTATAATATATTCCATTCTTCTTTACCAATTTAATATATTGAAATATTAATATAAATTATAAACTCATCATGTCAATTTAACATCCAAATTTTATAATAATTTAATAACTAAATCTTATAATATATATATTTCATTCTCCTCCACCAATTTAATATATTGAAATATTAATATAAATTATAAACTCAATATGTCAATTTAACATCCAAATTTTATAATAATTTAATAACTAAATCTTATAATATATATGATGGAAAATATTTTTATTTTATAATGCATCTCATTCTTCCACACCAATTTAATATCTCAAAATATTGATATAAATTCATCATACTAATTTAGTATTCAAATTTTACAAAATATATATATATATATATATATATATATATATATATATATA
>ML781236.1:427135-448005 GCA_009831015.1 Picea engelmannii
AAAAAAACTCCATTTTTATGAATTCCTCTCCATATCATTTTTTTTTTACATTAATTTTCTATAAGATACACAATTTCGTTATTGACAAAACTACAGACACAAATAGAGTTGACTGTGTAGATTCCAAATATACAATTGTTTTTAAAAATTAACAATGTTTACTATTTTTAATCTATTTTTGTCTTGACATATATCAAAATCCTAGAATAAATACTTCTCCTGTATCTACGATAACATTTTGTTAGCTTAACCATTACTTGAATGAGTTATATGTAGCACTAGAGGAGACCGATATCTATGATTTGAAAAATAAAAATAAAAAATTATCATGCTAATACCCTCTTATCCTCCACGAACAAAAGACATAATTTCAGGGATATGTTAACTTTGATAATTTAAAATATATATATAAATTAATATTATAAATTTCCAAAAAATACACGACATAAGAAAAATGGGTTGTCTACAAGCATACAAGTTTTTGGAATGAAATTCCATTGTTAAGGTACTCAACACCTGCACGAAAAAAAAACATATGCCTTATATTTTGTTGGAAAATTAATATACCACTATAAGAAAAAATAAAATTTGACATAGGTATTCACAATTTCTATAAATGCAAGTTGTATATTCGGAAAGATAATTCAATTTCATACGTTTCATATTGTTACACCATATTCAAATTCATTTTAAAAGTACCTTGAATAATCCCTCAAAGTTAACATATTATTTTTTTTCCAGGTTTTCATTGCCACTAACACATCATGATGTACCATCATTAGCTTGCACTAACCCACTTGTGTTAGTCAAAAAATGGTGAGGAAAGTTGTCATCATGAAGTTATTGAGAAAAGTAGTAGACTAGTTTTCCTAATTGTTGGATAGTTGGTGTCAGTGTCAACAATATTCAATGATTCACTATTGGAGGTGATGTTATACTATGGTTAGAGTTGGTAGAGTTCTCGTGCACACCCAATCCTATGGTGAGTTTTTGTTTTTCCGAGGGATCTCTCTACAATTGAATGGAATGTGGCCTTATAGAATATTTTGTGATATTTTCTTGTGACCTTAACTTTGGTTTCTTAGTTGGGTTTTTCTTTAGGTGAATTTCCTCATTTGTCTTTCCTCATTGAGTTTGGTTATTCTATAGGTGATTGTGCACATTTTAAATTCATCATTGAGATAAGGACCTACATGAAAAGAATCATGATTGTTTCTTGATTTTGTCTGGATGGGTAGAAAAAGGCACCCTTAGAGTGTGTTTCCCCAACATTCGCTACTTCATAATTGAATTTTTTTTTTGAAATAATTTTCTAATGCCCCAATTTTGATCCCTAGAATTAATAATGTATATTTGTATATTATGAAATAATAGAGAGACTAGAAATGTAGTAGAATTGGATATTAATAATATACATTCATCATCAATTGTATATGCGTAAGGATAGAGTAATATGGAGTTATGATTCCACAACAGAGGGGGCTAAACGGGCTATGAAAAATTATAATATTTTATTAAACCATCTTGGAATTAGTTGGAAAAGTAGTTATGTGAGATTATTGGGGAAGCCTCATGGCACATTCTTGCATGCAAATATATAAAACATAATTTTTGTTTTTGGTAAGTTCCTTAATCATTCTGCATTCATTATTTTTTTTATTATTATCATGAAAGGAAAATTTGCTAAGAAATATTTGAAGCTTGTTGATTATATGATAATGTTGGTTATACTAGTACTGGGAAAATGATGCATGTTTTCTTGAGGATGATTTTTGTGGAAAAGTTTCCCCTGCAGACAGGTGAAACCCCCCTTGGATCAAGACTATTTTGATCCAACACAGAGAAAAAAAAATGGTTGCTATTTTCCCTTAGAATCTACTCTCAATGTCAACAATCAAAATGTGAAGATAACTATGGATGAATCACCTATTTTACATCAGTTGACCTCGTTGCTCCATCCCTTGATATTGATTTCCAAGCTCGAAAATAAGTCTTGTAAACATAACAACAATACCTTCTTCTTCATTACATTTTCAAGTAGAAAAAATCTATCTATGATGAATTAGACAACAATAAACATGCATATAGTGAACACATAGGCATGAAGGGAATATGAAAAGTTATATATTAAGGGAAATCAATCAATAGTTAGACACTTACAATATTAATCTTGATGTTGCAACAAATCCTCCCAACTATCCTTTCCATCCCCTTGAATGTCACAAAAACATAGCTATTATGCTCTAAGTTCTCTCCCCTTTCACTCAAGCTGGCCTCCATTATATAGGAATTGAGGCATCACAACCAAAGGGAAATTTTTGAGGAGAGGATGTGTTCAAGTGAGGATTTGGTTGAACTAAAAATATTTCCTTTCCTTGAATAGAGTGAAGCTTATATAAATCCTTTAACCAATTGATATATCTTGGAAACAACCTCACAAATCAAGGCATGATGGTTGGAACTACTTCATTACCCCCCCATAACTATGCACAGGGTGGTGAACAAGAGATTATCTATCCTTAATAAACTCTTATAGGGAGATTCTCAGGGGTTATCCCTCATCATATATGGAAAGGGGGTTGATAAAACTAAAGCAAGGCCAAAATCTCAAGGAAAAATATAGTATTTCGACCTCCAACTGATAGGTTTCTTTTTCAATATGTCTAGGGAATATTAAATACACTTCCTCATGGTGACAAAGTTGTTAAAATCAAGTGTGAATATTGGTAAAGTGAGACACTTAATTTCAACACTTAGGTGTGACATTTGGTAGTGCGACACTTAGATGAATAACAACCGTGACACTTGTGACACTTAAGTACACAATTTTCTAGTGTGACACTTGGGTGTGTAACAGATGCCCCCTAAAGTGTGATGTCAAAAGAAAAGATGATGACCAATACACTTTAAAAAAATATGTATGTGAGGGTGATGGAATAGGAGAGTCAGGCAGAACTTGCGATCAAACATAAAACATTATATATGTATCACCACCAAGGTAGGCATACCCATGCTTAGAATAAACTGACTCAAAGCATGGCTTCTAACAAATACACTACAGATCCATGAAAGAAATAATAAGTATTTGGCCACCAAATATACACTGTGGATCCATATCTCCATGACTCAATCAAGTCGTATCCAAAAAAGAGTACACAATGGAGCCATGATATGAAAAAAACATACCCACGTACCAATACAAAGTGGATTTATGTGACTACATATACCCTAGTGATATTTCCAACATGATGGCCATATTATAAATTTCTTAATAACTTAAATAATATACACCGCAACCTGGGTGAGGCACGTAATAGAGGTGCATTCCTAGGGTCTTTGTGCCAATCCTGAAATAGTAGGATTCTATCCATGTGAATAGATGTGTTTATGTCGAACATGGTAGAAACCACTTGATTACCAAACATTGATGTATATCATTAATAAGTGCAAGGGGAATCACCAATGATGAAAATGAATCACGATATACCCTAGTACATCCCAATGGATGTGAATAAATGAGTTGAATTCAAACATTCTTGGAATCATTCTATTAGAAGCCAATGATGTAAACCTATTGTGGAAAGAGAGGATACCTACCATTGAGGCATGTAGGTTCCAATGTACTAACTAGTTCCTAAGTCTAATTCCTGAATAATTTTTTGAATTCGATAGGAAAAAATGTGTCGAAGGAGGGCCATGATGTGTCCCCCAACATTGAAACGAAACGATACAGGAAACAAATGTAATATAATGGATTAAATGAGAACAACCTAACATGAGGATGAAGGTTGGTAATACTACAAAGTGGTTGATTTGGGTTGGAACTTCCCTTGAACATTGTGATGCATGAAAATTGACTTGGAAACATTGACTTGATTGAGAGATAAACCAAAGCATAGTGAGACAATATCTGGGTAACTCTTCGAGTGAGCCGAGGGATTATATTGAATCATACGATTGGTATGAATCAAAGACAAGAATTTTTCCAACTATAAGACAAGACACAAACAAGTGCCATGTTCAAGGGAGACAACAAATAACTGCCATAATTCTTTCCACAAACAAACCCACTTCCTTCAATTTCCCCCCCACCTTGAATGATGAGTATCTATTTTTTTTTAATGAGCTTGAGGAGGATAAAAAATGCTCAATATAGATAATATTCTATGAATCCCTCATCACATGTTTAACAAACCTGATGAAGGATGGGCTCAGTCCCATATGGTTCCTTCAATGTATAATTTTATGAGCCCAAATAAGTTAAAATCGATGGTCTTTTCATGTTTAGAGAGTATAAAAACATATTATAGAACATTCCAAGGGTGTTACTTTTCATAAATTTAGTCCCCTGATCCTGAAAAGGTATAAAACAATACAAGGGGGAACTCTTCTAGCCAAGGTCGACTAGAGTATTCCTTTTTTATAATTAGTCCATCCGGTACAAACAAGTTTTAAACCTACACTGAATATATTCCCTTTCAAATATTTTAACGATTGTGAATGGAAACAATCTCTCTCGAAAATATTTTCATTTTTAGAGTCTGAAAAAAGGTTAAAGGAGAATCTAAAGAGTTCCTTTTTGTATAGTTTTTACGAGCCTGGAAAATTGATAAAGTATACTCGATAACTTATTCTCATGTATTTATGAGCACGATAAAGAAAAAATACTAATTTATTTCTTATCTATTTATTTTTTTAATGATCTTGAAATAAAGAATGAGACCATGCTCGGGGTTGGTTTCATTTTTAAACAAGCTTGAAACTGAGAATAAAATAGTGCTTGGGGTTGGTTTCATTTTTAAATGAGATTGAAACCAAGAATGAAATTATGCTCGGGGTTGGTTTCTTCCCAACATGATGTCCATAGGTTGGTACTCTGAGTATACCCATTGGCGAGTTTTTCCCCAAAATGATGTCCATAGGTTGGTGCTTTTCCCCCAACATGATCAACATAAGCTAGCGTCTTAACATTAGCATGATGTCCAAAGTCTAGAGACATACCCCCCAAGCTTCATTTCATCTGCCGACTCTTCTTCTGCACCCAATTAGAATCTTGGATACGAATAGGAATAGGTTCACTAGAGAGGGAAGAAGAAAGAGGATTAATTGACATAAGTGAAGGAAATGAAGGTTCAGGTATTACACCTAGTGGAAGAATTGACTCAATTGTAGGGGGAACTGTTTCATTTTTTAACATGCTTGAAACGAAAAATGAAATATGCTTATGGTTATTTGTTTCATTTTTTAACGAGCTTAACACAGAAATAAAACTATGATCATGGTTCTCTGTTTCATTCTTTAACGAGCTTGACATAGAAAGTGAACTACGCTCATGGTTATCTATTTAATTTTTTAACAATATTGACACAAAAAGTGAACTATGCTCATCATTATATGTTTCATTTTTTAATGATCTTGATATAGAAATCTAACTATACTCATGGTTATCTATTTCATTTTTAAACGAGCTCGACACAGAAAGTGAATTATGCCTTGACCATGGCTTCTAAGAGATCTTCATTGAATGAAAGAACAATTATTTGGAAACGATGTATGTCAAGAGACTCAATAGGGGTAACAGGGGAAACATCAGGCTCCAAAACCCCCATTGAAGGGTTCACCATGTCAACTACTAGATCTAAATCTAAAGAAGTTGAGCATATAGTGAGAGGATACTTCTCATTAGCAATCGAATGCATGGGATGTGATACCATATAATTAACCTGTGGCATGAGGGATATCTCTTTCATATAAGGAATATTTAGTAAATTTAGATGGTTGGCGGTTAGATCAAGACTAATGAATGAAATTTGGTCAATCATCATAATGTTTCCATTGTGAGGGAAATGCATCACTCGAAAGAGTGTGGCCATGACAACTTTCATAGCATATAGATAGTCCCTCCCATGGAGTAAATTAAACTCCAAGGGACTTTGGACTACAATAACATCGACATGGAAATTTTTCCCTACTAACGTGATGGTAAGTTGAGGAAGGATCCCCAAATTTTCACTATATATTCTATTAAAATTGAACATATGATGGGTAACTGACACAAGTTGAGTGGAACCTGAATCTTTCCAAGTAGTTGAGGATAAAATTCTAACAAAAACTCCTTTGTCAACAATAGTGTGAATTACCATGTTCTTATCACAAACCTACACCATGATTTGGAAAGTTACGTAGGAAGGAAGTCTAGGCTCCGCTAGACTATTCCAATCAGAGGAAATGACCTCAATACTTGGAGGGTGTTCCATAAAAATGGATAAAATTCCTCGTTGTCCAGAGAAATATGAAGTGACAAGAAAAAATTGAGTGGTATCCACTTTACTCTCCAAGGGAAGAGAAATATTGATTGATGATTAAATCATACCAAACACATCATCAACCAACGGTTGGTTGGGAGAGGACTCATGGGAAACAACTGGAGGTTGTTGTTTGGAAACAACAATTTCTTCAATCAATTGTGAAGCTTCATCCATATGGGGGAAAAGGTTAGTGAGGTGCATATCCCCGCATAACTAGAAAGGAATCCTCACTTTACCCTTTTTTTCCCCAACCTTATAATCATTAGTTGATGGGTTGTCACCACCATGACCCACAATGGATGGCGACATGGGTTGTTTAGAACTCATGGACCAAACTTCTAAAACATTGGGAATACTAGGGAAATGTTTAAGAAGGTGGTCACCCTTACAAATCCTATAAGGGAATTTGGGCTTGCAACCTATGTTGTTCATATTTTTAACATTATCTACACTCTCCACAGTGATTGGTTGAATTCCTCCTTGCTTATTTTTATTCTTCTTTTTATTCATTTTCTTCTTCATTGTAGCCTCCTGATTACTAGCTTCAAGGCTTTCACTAGGTGAGGAAGAAGAAAGGCAATAATACATGACGGGTGAAGAAGGAAAAGGGTCAACAATAGGTTGATGTTCTTGTGGTGGAGATCTTGCTTGAGGAGCAACAAGGGCATTCGAGACCAAACGATTGGAAAACAACCATACCATCAAGCCCATAGTCAAACTAGGAAGAGTTAATGTAGCGATGTGGGGAGGACCAACGTTTCCAAAAGAAGAAAAAGCATAAGGCTCCTCGTGAAAAGGGGTCCCTCAGTTTGCAGCCTCAATAACTGTTTGATCAAAGTGGATTCAACATAAAGCATGCTTAATTTCAAAGGTAAAACACTATGAAAGTCCCTACAAGATAAGAGAAAGAAAACAACTCCCTTATGACAGGGATAAAGGAATTAAGGATATTTCAGAGATGGGATATGAGGATCTTTCGGAGACGGGAGATGAGTCCGTCAATGAATAAATGAGAATAAATTACAATAATCTCACACAACAATCCCTCAAGGTGCAAGTAAGAGCCCACAGGAAAATACCCTCCTAGTTCGTTGAAGCGGATATTGGACATCTATTTCATGTAGCATAAGGAAAGTTCCTTGAATAAGTAATCTCCCTTGTAGTCACCTTTGTGGAATATTATTATAGGTTACTATATTTAACAATTCACAATGAACGGTCGGGGGGTGGCGGGGGAGGGGGGGGTACAGTCGAAAGTTAAGAATAACAACTGGGTATGGAAATTTCGAAAAAAAATACACAGCCAAAAAACTAATAAGAAGTGGTGTCACCCTAAGGACTTGCCACTCTTCAAAGCCTCAAACTTGTAATAGTCCCACTAGGTGAACAAATGAGGAAAAATCTCAACCAATCACTTTGCTTGACCTCGTATTTGACTCATGTGTGAGAGGATATTTCTTAAATAACATTAATTTCTACTACTGGATTTCTCTCTCTCTAGTATTTTATAGTTTAATTTATGTGTCTTTGAAGTCTTAACTCTCCACCCTACTATCAAGGCCCTAAAATACTAGACATGTTGGTTTTCTATCAAAGAAAACAAAGTCTAATTGATTTTATATTGTACCTCAATCCTTTTAATGGTTTTTGTTTACTCAATAGGGTGCACAAATATGAAACTAATGGTGTTATGACTCGATTACAGAACCATGCGAAAATAATGAAACGAAAAAAAATATTTTTTCAATGAATTCTATCAAAGGAAAGGAGAGGATCTCTTTTACTTCTTAAAGCAAAGAAATACCCAATACCATGCAACTCTTGTTTTTCCTTTAACAAGTACTAAACTAATATCCCTGAAATCCCAAAACAAATGCAAGCTTCTTTAAAATGTGTACCAAAACACTCCACCTATGAAATTAGGATATAAAACTTTTGTGTTCCTCTTTTCAAATTTAGATGAAAAATTGAAAAGCGAAACCTTCTTTTCTTTCGATTTCAATTAGAATGAAAGAACTAAATGAAACTTTAAAAGGATCCCAAAACTAAAGAATATGAAGAAAACAAGAACCCAAAGAAAAAAAATTCAATAACAAGAATTAAACCTTTGTTCAAACAAGAACCCAAAACGCAAAGTAAATGAAAAACCACATTTTGAAACCTGAAAAAAACAAGTAGAAAAAAAAAATGGAAAGTTGCAAGAAGTCCAAAGAGCTCAGAAGTACACTCAAGGGATCATAAGTTTTCCCAAGAGGAGAAAAATTAGACACTCAAAAAACAAGCATTAATGCAACTTAATAAACCTCCAAATCAAAGAAAAGGATCCCAAAAACAAACAAGTAAAACATGTAGAAGGTTTTGGAATCAATGTAACAAAAATTTGGATACCTACAACTAATGAGGATAAAACTACTTATGGTATAGACTAAGCCAAAGGATCAAGTTGACCTAGGGTAGTCATATGCATTTCACAGTTCAAAGGAATTGCAAACTAAAATGAGGAAACAAGACATGTGATAATCATCGAACTTCAATCAACCAAAGGAAAAATCAAGTATGGATGATTCTAATGTAAAGGTATGAGACAAAACACTAATAGAAAGGAGGAAACATAGGCTCCAAAATCACCCAGAACAAGGACTATCTCCCTTGTAACCATGTACACATGGTGATGATTAGGGTTTCATCACTCCCCACTATAATGACAGGAAGGGATAATCAGGGTTTCATCACTCTGTACTCCCTTATAGAGGGGTGATGAAGCCTCTAAAGTGGTGAAAAACTGAAAATTTACCCATATATTAGATTGGTTCAGGTGTTTGATTCAGAGAGATTCCCAATGATGATGTCCAGAGGGGAGAGATCAAAGAAGAAGCATCAAAATAAAAAATATCAATTAGCAAGCAAGAATCAAAAGGATAGAAAACACCAAGAATAGACTAAAGAGAACTTTCCCCAGTATGGTCACCAATTTTTGTTATGGAAACGTTTCCCCTGCAGGCAGGTGAAACCCCTCATTAGATCAAGACCCCTTTGATCCAAGACATAGAGAAATGAATGGTTACTACTTTCCATTTATATATATTGTCTATGTTAATAATCAGAATGAGAAGAGAAGGATGGATGACTCACCTCTTTTACATTAGTTTCCCTTGTTGCTACATCCCTTGATCTTGATGTCCAAGCTCCAAGAGAAGTCCTGTAAATAAAACAACAATACCTTATTCTTGTACACTATATTTTCAAGTAGAATAGATATATCTATGATGAATTAGAGAACAATAGGTATGCATATAATGAACACATATGAATGAAGGAAATAGGCCAAGTTATATATTAATGGAAATAAATCAATAGTGAAGAATTTACATTCTCAATCTCAATGTTGCAATAACTCCTCCAAGATATCCTTTCCATCCCCTTGAGTGTTAAAAAATGATAGGTATGATTCTCTAAGTTCTCTCCCCTTTCATTCAAGGATGACCTCCATTATATAGGCATTGAGGTATCACAACTATAGGATATGTTTTAGGATAGGATGTGGTCAAGTGAGGATTTGGCTAAACCAACAAGATTTGCTTGCCTTGAATAGAGTTAAGATCAAATAAATACCTTAACCAACTAATATTGCTCAAGAAAAACCTCAAAAATCGAGGAATGATGGTTGCAACTACTTCCTTGCCCCCCACAACTATGCAGAAGGTGATGAACAATGGATTATGATTCCCTAAGACACTCTTAGGAAGATCAAGTTTTATCCCTCATTTTATATGGGCAGGGGGATGATGAAGCTCAAGAAAGGAAAAAATATCAAATAGAAAGGTAATGTTTCAACCTCCAACTGATTATGCATTCCGAAATAAAAAAATTCCTCTTAAGTCAATTTTTCACCTAGAAATAAAACATAAGAAACCTTTCCAGAAAGAGTGGGTCAGGAAAGATATATTGGATTATGAGACTCGTAAATAATTGATGAGAAAAAAATATGTTTCAATTGTAAGGATCCTTGGGAACCGGGTCACGGATGCCTTAGAAAGGGTAAGGTGTATTACATAGAGGTTCTTTTAGATAGTGAATAATAGAAGGAGGTTGGCGCGGAACAGGGTGAAGAGAATCGAAATACAAATGAGGAGAAACCACATGTGGAGGCTAAGGGTGGGACTATTTCCACTCTCATAGGTGTTCCTTGATTTCATACAATCAGGATCTATGGAGTATTATAGGGATAAAGTGTCATAGTTATTATTGACGGTGGGGAAACCCATAACTTCATTGACTCAACTTCGGTATCTAGGAGAGGCATTCCTATAGACAACTTTTAGGGGTTGGATGTAGCAGTAATTGGTGGACACAATATGACGTGTGCACATAGGGTTCAACGATTGGATGTGATGTCGGGATATTACACTATGACGAATGACTTCTAGGTAGTTGAACTGGAAGATACTAGAGTCATATTGGGTGCCAAGTGGCTTATTTCCCTAGGAAAACATTATTTCAACTGCAAAACATTAGATCTAGAATTTAGGACAGCAGATGGTAATAGGGTTGTTCTAAGGGGCATGGCCAACGATGCTCCTAAGGTTGTTTTAGCCAAGCATATGGAAGGAATATCTAGACATAGGGATGTGGCTTACACAACATAGTGTATGATTACATCCCATATGTCTTCATATAGTAAGCAACCTTATCATGGAAACAAAAAATCATTGTTGAGAAAACATGACCGAAATTTTGGAAGAGTCCTCTAGGAATACCTCCTGGAAAATGTTTTGGGAATACCATTGAGTTTGTCTTACCGAGGATCGATGAATTGATATATGAGCTTCATGGTGAAATATACGACTCTAATATTGAATTGTGTTTCAGGTACCATCAAATCACGATGAGAGAGAAGGATGTGTACAAGACGAATTTTAGGAATCACTATGGGCATCATGAGTCTTTGATTATGCCATTTGAATTGAATAACATCCTTGCTACCTTCTAGCCATGTATGAGTTAGGTATTCATTCTACAATTGAGCAAAATTGTTTAAGTTTTCTTTGATGACATATTGATCTACAATAGGATGTGTGAGAATCACTTAAAGCACATAGATTAGGTCGTTAACATACTTGCGAAAAATTCATTTTATGCCAAGGTATCAAAATGTTAGTATGGTTTGACTGAATTTGCGTATCTGGAGAATAATATTAACATTGAATGTGTTAGTTTTGATGAGGAGAAAACCAAGGCGATCCAAAATTAGCCTAGACCAAGGAGCTTGTAACATTTGAGAGGATTGGGGGGACCACATGAAGTATATGTTTGGGAAGAGAATATTTGTAGAAAGGAGAAGTTTGATGATCTCTTGATTGTGTGTGATAATTTTTCTTTTACATCCCCATAGAAGACCCAAACATTGTCAAAAAATAGGTATGCAATGACCCATACATTTTTTAGTTCATAGAAAACAATGAGCAGGGAGAATATGAACCATCAATGGAAAATTATGTGTCTTTTAAAAAACATAGAAGAGGAGGAAATTCAATGAATATAAAGGCTTCCAAGGTGACAATGAATAAAAATATAGAATCAACAAATAAATTGTTGTTATTGAATATGGAGGATGAAGTGGAGAGGGAATTTAGGAGCAGAGTAATCAGAGAGTATCATATCAGGTGGAGAGACTTTCTAGTGGAGGATGTGAAGGGGAAAGGAGTTCAGATGTTGTAGTACCCTAACTTGTTGTTTCTTGAGGAAAAGAAATCTTGGGAAGGGAGGATTGTAATGTGCCTTTACGAGTGATGACTCATGTAGGAAGGCTTAATAACCTATATAATTCCCATAGGCTATAGTCAGAGAAAAGGGAGTTAATAATTTAATTATTTAATGTCACTTGGGAAAAAATAAAAAATTAAAGTGATATTAAGTAACTAAACTAATAAAGAGTTAAAACGTGACTTTGGGGAAACATTAAATATAAAAATCATAAATCTACTTTATAATTAAATATTAGAGAGAAAAAAGGAAAGAATCAGTACAAAAGTACAATGAGAGATCATTTTCATATTATGCATGAATGTTACTCTAAATTTGGATTTTGGAGAGCTCTTGTGGATTTTCATGGTTTTTGGGTTGAAACCCTTGAGTAGATTGGTTTTGGTGGTGATACTATCCACCCTGGCTAATTAAGAAGGAAAGATTGCTCAGATCTCTCACTTGGATTCATTCCAGAAGGAAGATCCATCATTTTTTTAAAGTTTGGTGGTTATTTGTAGGAGTTTATTTGGTGTTGTGAGATCCATTTCATTTAATGGTTTTTAGACTTCTTCTCTTAGACAATACCATCGGTTTTGATAGTGTGGGTCTCTTCAACAATTTGCGGTAGCTGGTGGAGAAGACTATATTTCAATTTTGTAGATCTTGGATATCATAAGGAGGGGTTAATTCTCTTGTTTTAAATATCATGGCATGAGTAGGTAGGTCACACCTCTCATGGGAAATTGAGGAAAGAAGAAAAGAGGGTGCATATCTTAACAACAACATTGTGTCACCTAGGGGAAGTAATGACATCATGAAAGACGGTTGTATTATCTAAATAAGGTCATGTGGGTTACATAAAGGACATGTGCCAAGTATTACAAGTTATGAGATTCATTAAAGAGGATTTAGAGGGGATCAATATTTGTTCTCCTTCTTTAACTGCTTACCAAATCATGACATTTGTGGGTTGTTGTTGCAATCTAAGGGGGGGATATTCATTAGATCATTTACCACACACTTATAGGACATCAAAGGGACTCAATCAATCCAATTCTCTGAGGGACTATTCCAATAGAATTATCAACACCCATGGGTTCGATGAAGAGCATTGCACCCTTCAGCAGTTCGAGACAATGGAAAAAAGGGGGTCTGGTTTTATAAAATTTAGTGACAAGTGGCTAGGATTATCATAAGTTTTTGTGGAATTGTTTGATGAAATATATGATCCAAATACGAACGAATATATTAGCAGTGGGGAGAGGGGATATCACATTTTTCATACATTTATTTTTCATAGAATAAAGGGCCTTCATGCACATGTTACCATTTACTCCACATAAAATATAATATATAACTATCATGAAATTCACTTGCAAAGTACTTGTAACAAAGAACTATCTCCAATTTGTCATAATTAGATGTGATAAGTATATGTGTACCATAATTACTTGTTACCATGACCTCTTTTACATTAAATTTAATTTGAGAGTAACTAGATAGTTTTTTTGGGGGAATAAATATACATTTGGAGACTATCTTTTCACCTTTCCAATAACAGAACATCATCTTTATAAGTCATTAACAACAAATCATAACCTCCTAGATGCATATTCCTCCTCACCCGTCATTCTCAATCCAATATTCTAGTTGATCTATTAATATTCCAAATAGTATTGTTGATAAAGGACACCCTTGATTCTCCTTGATATTACCATTTATTTTCTCGTTCCTAGTTCCATTTATTGGTAACCTCAATTTTTCAATAGCCTTTTCACATACGTGGAAAGTAGCTTCTATCCTCTCAAGTGAAATTTCTACTTTCTCCATACTTTCCCAAAGTTTTATTCAAAGAACTACATCTAAGGATTTGTCAAAATTGGTAAAGAAAAGATAAATACTTTACCTTTCCCTCATTATTTTTTAGCAACAACTCTAAGATTTAGTACCTTCCATAAATGGTTGAATGCTTAGACCAAAAATTAGCTTGAGAAGAAGCCATGCTACTTTTTTCTTCATCCCATTTAGTTGTGTTCATCTCTAGAATGGTTTCAAATATCTTGGAAAAGAGACTAGTGACATTGATGGTGTTATAATTTCTCACATTATTTATATCACTTTAGTGAACATGTATAATTTTTGTGAAAGCTTGAAGGAAACCCCTTCATTTTTCGAATTCAAATTGGTGGGCCAAACAATTGTAGAACTATATATATTAAATACCTCAACTATATTTTAATTATCAACCAAGTGATTATGCAAAATTATTATGAGGTGCACTATGTATGCAAACTACAAAGGTGAAATATGAACTTATAATTTTAATGGGGAAATATGATAAAGTAATTACTCAACTTTGATACATCATTCTATTATATCCTTTATGTAATTGGATCCATTAGTTTCACTCCTATCCCTTTTAAAATGTGTAGAATATAGATGAAGATCTAAGGTCACTACATGTTGGATGGAAAATAAATTAAATTAGAAAATATCCTTGAAGTAATAACCTTGTCTTATTGTTGTAGTTTGCAATGTTAAGTATTATATGAGAAATTCATAGGACCATATCTAGATATTAAACATTGTAAATTAAAAGTATTTAATAAAAAAATGAATTAAAAATATAGGAAATCAAAATAATACTAGAAACTAAAGTGAGAAAAAAATTCCTCTATTTTGTACAAAACTCTATCAACCACTTGCAATATAGAAATAAAACACAATAAAAAGAAAATGATCCATGAGTTTATAATATTTTCCAATTGAATCTAATCAAGAAAGTTCTTGGAACACTTAGACACACTCAAAAACATAAAACTTCATAAAAATTGTTTCAGTAGAACATGAGAGAAGCAATTCACTTATTTATGATAATTAAAAATAACTTTAACAACACAATAAAAAATGAATTGATAATCTTAATATCATACTCTATGAGCTATTCTTTTATTTTTACTTGAAAAATGTTCTATTTATCCCTTCAAAATCTCATTTCTATATGCCAGACTTTCACACATTATAAAAGAGTTGATTTAGAAGAAAAAATATATTTATTTTACATGCAATTTTAACATAATATAGTTTCTACAAACATGTTCATATTTTATATTTTCATCACGTAAAAAAGATTTTTTTAAATGTTATATTACATCTAAAAGATTCATTGTCTTCATGATCCCACTCACAAAAATCCTTAAAACATAACACATTTAATCAAACAACAACTTAAAAAAAATTTAAAAAACCTAACAACTATGCTATCTTAATTTATGAATTGAAAGTGTACATTTAAACGTGATCATACATACTATAAAAATGCCCTTAAGTAAATAAGATCGAAGTTTTTGAAATTAAAAAACCTAACAACTATGGTATCTATACTATAAAGATGCCCTTACGGAAATAAGATCCAAGTTTTTGAAATTAGATAGGTTCATAGTATTTTAAAAATTTTGACTATGCCTAAAAGTGTTTCCAATAATTGAAAGTGTGTTTGACCTCTTGAGTTTACATTTCAATTTATCCTTAATACTTTGTATCTATAATTATAAGTTTAATTGAATTATTTGATTACATTAATTTTGATATAATATTATTTATTTATTTTTTTTAAACTTTATTGGAATATAAAAATGTTTTATCATATTTTAATAAAAAACTCAATACCAAATAACATACAATATTGATTACAAATATTGATTACAACTGATTAAACTCACTTGGGTTAAAAAATTCTTCAAGCATATTATCTCACTATTCAAAACTTATATGAAAATGAGAATCTTCACACCTTTCTAAAGCTAATCAAAGTACAAAAGAAAAACATATCATAAACAATATTTAAACTTAAATAAAAGAATAAAATTTTATATTTTTAATTCTCCAAATTAAACTTAAAAAACTATTTATAATACAATTTTATATTTATAATTTAATCAAATTATACTTTGTAATATATCAATTTATTTATAATATAATTTTATATTTATAACCTTTTTTACTTTTTAATATATTAATTTTAAATCAATAAAAAAAAATTATATTATACTTTATAATATATCAATTTAAAAAAAATTATTAATAACCTTTTCATTATTTATAATTTTTATTTTATTCCAATATTAGATTCAAAACTTTTTGGTTCTTTGGGGGACAAGCAAAAGAATATCAAGATTTATATTTTGTGTAATTTTCTTTCAAAGTTGGTCTCAGACTTTATATTTTAAGATACAACAAGAATCATATGATATGTATTTTATCTCTAATTTTATTTTAATATTAAACTGTAAAATGTATCCTTTCTTTATTGTGAAATGTATACATTAGTTATTATCTATTAAAAACACAAAAATCATTTTAATAATTATTTTATTTTTAATTTTTTATATAAAATATAAAATTGTGTCCAATTTACTATCTTCAATAATCAAGATTCCTCTTTCATCACTAATTAAGAGGATAATTATTCATCACTAATTAACAGGATACATAAAAATTACATGGTTTTAGTTTATAATATTCCATAATGGTTAGACACTGAATTGGCTTTGAGGACAAAATTATTGTGTTAACATTTTTTTATTCCTAGGTTTCCTCCTAAATTTCTTGTAACTTTGAACTCCCGTCCTAAATTTCTTGTAACTTTGAACTCCCGAATGCATCGAGACCACAAGAATCACTTTATCTAATGTTCTGTATAGAAAACCCTTCATTGAGTAATTTTCAGATACATTTCATGTTTTTAATTAAGAGAATGTTTTAAGCTTAAATAGTTTCATTTATAATTTAGGATACTCTGAAAGTTGATTTCATTCTATCTTCCGCCAGAACGATAGTAAACGACATAATTATCAGATCTACTTCATTTAATTTTCGGCTTTATTTCATAGGAGGGTACTTAAGTATTCTGGTTTATAATTTTTAAATATTTTCATTTATAAATTAGGATTTTTATTTATAAATTAGGATAGAATTAGGATAGAACGATCAAAATACATTTTTTTAAGAGGGATGATTTAGGGGTTAAATTTGGTTCATGGGTGAATTTTTCATGTTTTTTTTTTTTTTTAAATTAGCTATTCTAAAAATGATTAGCCCTAATTCTATAGGATAAAATTATTTTACCTTAAAAATAGCCAAAATTTTATACAAACTATATAAAATTCTTAAAAATTTGAATATTTTTAAAAAGATATGGCCAAACATTTTATAAATGGCATATGAAGGATTAGTAAGATTTGTCAAGGTTTTTATCTTTTAAAATAAATTTCCATCCTTAAAATCATCCCTGATGTTCATCAACCTTTTTGCATCATGTATACATTCGTCAACCTTTTTGCATCATGTGTATGTGTTGAAGTGTATGTGTTGAAGTGAAAAATTAGCATGGTCACAATTGATGATGGCATCATGTGGACATTTTGAAAATTGATGATGGCATCATGTGGGCATTTTGAAGTGAAAATTAGAATTGTCACAATTGATGCACCAGTTCTTTTGGTTTGTTGTTACGTACTCGGGGACATATTTAGTATTCGCTACAGGCTATTGGATAAACCTAAAGTTTTCTGTTGTTTTGGCTGGATATTCCCTAATGTGATTGAGCCCGGGTTTCATCTACTGTCCTCTGCTGATGTTTATTATCCCGGGCTGGCTGACAGGGGGGCGTAAATGAAGGGCGTTCGTCACACATACCAAGCAGGATACGCGACGGTTAGAAGAAAGGCAGACGTATTAGGGTAAGTTTCCGATCTGGCTGCCAATTTTCTGGCCAAAGAGGGGATCAATGAAAGCACCAGGCAACTGCGTTCGCTACTACAAAAATTCTACAAAACAAGAGATTTGCACCATGTAGAACCATGAATATTGGCTAAAACTCTGATAAATTGGGATATATTATTCATCATCAATATTTCCTGATCTACATGAAGGCAGGAAAGGAGAGTGGTGATATTTGGATAAAATCTTTATTTTTTGTTGTTTAAATTATATTTTTGAATTTAGAAAATGATTTTGTTTATTGAAAAACTTTTGAGACATTCCCATTATACAAACTTAGTTATTCAAATCTGCAGATTTAACTATTCATAGACTAACTATTTCTGACAAAATCAAAATGAAAAAATAACCAGAAAAGAGTCAAAAGGTAGAAAGTTTTTACTAATCTTATAGCTAAGGGTGTTCTTTAAGTCGTAGCCTAAATTCAAGCTAGATATTATTGGATCTGCATATTTAAGTGGTTAAATCTTTATAATCTTAATGTCACTGAAGTTTTTAAACATGTTCAATCTATTTCTGCTTTTAATAATTAAATTTAAACAACAAAAAGTTGTGAACCATTATCTAAATTCTACCATTTAACATTTTTTGAAATGATATTTTAAAGTTAAGGACTTTTGTAAAATAAATTGATATTTTATTATTAAGGATTTCTTTTAAAACTGTATTTTAATTTTTTTTTTTTTATGTTTAATATAAAAGTTGTATTATATGATTGTATTGTATGTAACTTTAGCAATGATGATAAAAGTATTTCTCTTTTCTTAATACTATTTAGGTAAAAATATATTTTGTTTTGAAATAAAATGAAAAATTGTTTTTGGTTAATTAAGAATTTATTTTGTTTCAATGTGTATAGAACAAATTAATGGTTTATTATATAAAGATATTTCAATGTTAGAGAACAAGTTAATGGCTTATTATTTAAAGATATCTTACAAGACTTAAAATATCCTCTTTGACTCACTATGGACAAATTATTTTAGATGAGGTGGTTTTGTTTAAATAAGAATGATGAGCTTTTCTTAAATAATAGTAATCAATCAACTACTAATTGATTGAATTATGATAAATCTAGTTATTTTTTATTTAAAAAAAATTAATATAAAAAAATTCTCTACATATACTAAAGTATTTGAAAACATAAAATGGAAATTGCACTTATAAATAAAAGTGTGTAATGTGGATATTTAATATACATATCATTACTTAATCATTAAAAATATTTTTTTATTTTTAATATTTTTATCACATAATAGATAAATATAAATTAATTAATTTTTAAAAATTTGGATATTTATATTTTATATGTAGGAAGAGTAGATTCTAGTTGTTGCTAATCTTCATTTTAAATGTCATAATTAATTTGGTGTTCCACTGAATTTTGATAGATAAAAATATATATAAGTCATCAAATTTCATTTAAATGAGTTATATATATAATAATTAAGTCAATTGGGTTTAGCTTGGATGGTTGTGATGAATGCTTGTTATCCTCCCCACCCGGGTTCAATTCTCATAAATAACATGTTAAGATCATAATGAGTATGTTGTAATGACATTATACTTATTGACAGACATAGAATAAAAATTATACTTATTCAATAACATAGAATCATCACAACACATATGTCCAACTCTACCCCTTTAAATATTTCAAATATAAATTACCATTGAAAAAGAGAAAAAAATTCTATCTATGAAACTTAAACACATCTTTTGTCAATGGCTTTGTAAATTTAAATATGTCATGCAATTGGTCTTTTGATCTGTAGAATTCCAAATAGATTTTTTTGTTGTTTACAAACTCTCTAATAAAATGGTATCTAGTATCAATATGTATTTCTTTTATGAAAAACATGGTTATTTGATAGATATATTTTTAAGTTGTTATCACAATACACCAAAGTTAGTGATTCTTGTCCTTGTAGAAGATCACCCAACACTCTAAGTAACCAAATTGTTTGACAAGTTGTTGATGTGGCTACTACATACTCATCTTTGGCTAATGAAATCATCACAATGGGATGGTTCTTGGATGGCCATGAAATCACACCCAAACTAATATGGAAGACATATCCTCAAGTACTCTTCATGTCATCAATACTACATGAAAAAACATTGTGATGTATCCAATCAAGAAATCATTACTAGTGTCTGAATATAAGATATCATATCATGTTGTTCCAAGAATATATCTCAGAATTATTTTTTCCAACTTGCCAATGTGAATATTTTGGAGATTCCATGAACCTAGAAATGAAACTAACAACATACATAATATTTATCCTAGTGACAGTGAGGTACATGAGACTTTCAACCAATCTATTGAATAGAGTTGGATCTGCATTAGGTCCCACATCCTCTTTGTTGAGATTTGTCCATGTTGCAATTGAAGTTGGTGTTCGTTTAGAACTGATTATCATGAACCTCTTTAGCACATCCATGACATACCTTACCTAAAATGAAAAAATTCTAGAATATGATTAAATAACTTCAATACCAAGAAAATATCTTATTAGCCCTAAATGAGTCATTTCAAATTCCTATTTCATTGTCACTTTAAACTTGTCCACTAACATATTTCCTGTGAAGTTCATATCATCAACATATAAACAAACAATCAATACTTGACCTTGCTTATTCGAGTAAGTGCAAGAAGTTCATGGCCGAAAAATTGGCAAGCCATCCAATAGGAACGTGCACTCTAAACAATGCGTGCATGTTCTTAGGAACGTGCATGTGTTCCTAAATCCTTAGGTTTTGAGGCGGTCGGACATACACGAGGCATGCCACGTAGGCTTAGTGGCAAGAACGTGTGCATGTTATTAGGAAAACATGTGTGTTCCTACTGATATTTTTAAAAGAGGATGTGAGCACGATTTGTGTTCATTGTGCACAAACCGTACTTGCGTTTCCACTCTTATTGAGGGAATTGAGGAGCTAGAGAGGGAGGATATTTTCCAGGTACGTTTAATTTATCATATTTTAACTCAATTTAGTCATTTCCAATTTATTGTTTTGCTTCCAAGAATC
>ML781236.1:448181-496275 GCA_009831015.1 Picea engelmannii
CCAACCTAGTTTAGATGCCATGGATTTCAAATTGCAGCATATATAATATAATGGAACCTAGAGACAATGTAAACGACTCAGAGGAAAACCATGAAGATCAAAACCCCAACCCACCACAACCACCCAATGTAAACACTCAAATTGAAGAGGGGTTGGCTATATTAAGAACCCTTGAGGAACAATTAAGTGACACTAGAGAGCCTAGCAGAGTCTCCTTGGCCACTTATTTGGACATCATTTTGAATTCCAATGCAAATGCCCAAGGGAAATTGACCTTTATTTATGATTATAGAGCAAGGATGTATGATTTCTACAACACTGGTTTGGACAAAAACCAAGTGAAAGTGTTGTATATTTCAAAACCAAAAATAATATCTATTTTTAGGGATCCTAGAACTAGACAGGAGCTACCATTGACCAAGAAATGCATCTCCATTGACTAGTGCATCCATCCCCAGAGTAGTCAAAATTGGATGGATAGGTGGTATATGGTTTTTGATAAAACCCCCTGCAATAAAGGGGAGGTGCCCTTATATTTTATGAGAAAAATATAGGCTAAGTTTATTATGGGTAATCATTTCAACTACTTTGACATCAGAGAATTATAGAGGGTGGGTATAGGTTTCACACAGGATCGAGAGCATGCCAAGTGTGACCCTGTGTTAGGTACTCATCCCCCCAAGCGAAGGCTTGACCCCCTACCCAACATCCTCCTGTTGCAGAGAGATTGCAACAGGTAAAGCTAGTCATTTCATCATTGACGCGTAGCCTAGTGCAACACAGTATCTTTGTTGCATTATCTGGGTAGGAGGTGCCTTCCAGCAACATTAATAGAGGTGTTGGAGGTTCAACATGCACGACAAATTATAGTGAGGAGAGGGCACATGGACATAGCATTCGTCCATGTGAACCTCACAGATGCTTGAGTTACGGGAAGACATGCTATGGGACTATAGATCCTAGTGGACATCATAGCTTCATGGATGAGGCTAGTATTGTAGCCCTCTTTATGTTTTTCATCATTATATTTTTATTTTGTATTATGTGTATTTATATCAATATTTAATTGTATGTTGTTTTGCAGTTGTTACGTCCTAGCACTAGACCCTCTACGTCGATGGATGCATCGGTGCCTATCCCCAACACTGATGTCGTAGTAGAGGTTGCTTGTTCATTTGGTGCACCTCACACTTAAGTATGTGTCACATATGATAAATTCACCGTAGTCGTTGTTGGGTCTCAAAAATGTCGCATTTTCATCCTCTTTTCCTTTTGCCATTCCTCACATTTTATCACCTCATTTAACCTTTCATTATACCATTTTCATAAATACATTTGGGTTTCACCTTATTATTTTCCACTTTATTTATTTTAGTATTAAAAGAGAATTTTTTATTAAATATTAGAAAATCGACATGTTTTCATATATATCTAAAAAATGTTTGAGCTTTGTAATGTGTAGGAATATGTGAAGGATTAATTCAAAAAGACTTCTTGAATATTGCCTTCACAATTTCAATATTTGAGGAGATAACCATTCAAGCTTATTTCAAGGAGAAGATCATGGGGAATGGATAGAATATCTTATCCAAGATTTATGAGAGATATGTGTGAGGATTTGAAGGGATCATATTTTGTAATAATGGGAAATTGGTTGAGAGAAAAATGGATTTGTAATTATGATATGCTTATCTTCTTTTCAAAGCTCTCATGTATAAAATATAGTGCTCTCTCTTTATGAGGGAGTAGTCATTATGATGAGAAAGTAATTAGTCATTATGGGATTAGAAGAAGATTAGATTTAGAATTAAAAATGATTAGAAATCAATGATAGGAGTTAGTCATTTGGTTCATAGTCATTTCTTTGGTTAGTTTCATGATTTCATTATTTTTTCATTTGATCATTGTGATGTAATTGAGATTGTTTTATTGTTAGTGTGAGCTCACACGTGTTGTCTTTTTGCTCTTCACATGTTGTTTTCCTTTGATGCAATTTTTCATTTCCAAGTTAATTTCATTTACGCAATTTCTTTCATTCGTGTGTTTCAACAATTCAATTCCAAGTCGTTTGTTTCAAATTCCTACATTAGATTAACAATTCATTTCCAGTTGTAGCTTCAACATTAGATTAGGTTAAATTAACTTCAATCTTGCATATACTGTGCATGTGATTCATAAGTTTACGAACTCCTCGGGTTGACATTTAAATGATTGGCCACTTATTAAACAACAATATTTACCCCCAACATTTTGGCACCGCTGTCGGGGAGGTGCTAAAGGGATTGAGGTCTAGGTAGGTAGGTTATATTTTAAATTACACATCTTGGGGGAGGAGAAACAGTAAGACGAGGGGTAAGAACCTGTGCAACCACTATAGTGAGTTTTCTCTAAAGCCTTAATTGTTCAATTTATGCAAATGTGAATTTCCATTCCTGCAATTGTGAGTTTCAATTTATGCAAGTGTGATTCATTGTTTCAGCAAGAGTGTTTGATTTCCATAACTATGAAAAGTAATTGTTTTCTATTTCAGCAATAATGTTTTTTTATCTGTTTCAGCAAGAGGTCTTTTATTCAAGTTTTTCATTTAGATTTCAGTTTTGGGTTCTATAAGAATCTTTTTTTCCACAAGATGGTTTAACAATGAGTTTAATATTGGAACACCTCACTCAGATCCTAGCAAAAGTCGGGATGGAAGAGGAGATCTTGACATCAACCGAAAGCTTAATTACTCCTCTAGAGGCAAACGAAGAATCAACATTCCAAGAATCCTACACATCTTACAGTGAACAATTATCAGAGAAAGATATCGAGGAAGACGAAGAGGAGTTATAACATGATCTGAAGGAGGGAAATCACGCCTACGAAATCATTATTTAACAATGGTTCCAAGTAAGCATTAGGTTAGATCAATTTTTTTGTTTTTATTTAGTTAATTCACAGTTGCAACAACTAAATTTTATTTTTTTTGTATGTTCTAGATTTCATTTCGCAAAATTGACAGTGAATATATTCTTATTATTGTTGTGTGTATGGTTACATTGGATATTTGACTACATATAATTAATTTCTAACTTCCAATTAGAGTAGAGTAGGTAGGATGTTATTTTCAGTTTTTGTTTTAGCATTGAATAAGTATGCTCTCTTCCGCACTTCCTGCGATCTCAAGGATCATAAAGTAGGATGGCTATAGCATTTTCAGAAAGAATAACGATATAAAAATTGCTTTAATTTTTTTTGAGATCTCCATTTGCTAATAAATTTATTTTCTTTAATTTCATTTGAATTTGAATTGTTTTTTTTTTATTTTGCTTTAAATTTAAGAATAATACAATAAAACCAAAAAGAAAAAAAAGACAAAACACCAAAAAAAATTAGGTTAAATTAGGACTCTTTTAATTTTAAATTTATAGGAATAATAAATAAAAATTAATCACACAAAAAAAAACCGCAATGAAATAAATTTGGTCTGGTTCAAGGGAAGTCGGTACAGGCGGAAGTATAGGCAAGGCCTTAAGCATGGTTATGGGGTTTACGTGTTTTACACTCGAGATGTCTATACATGGGAGGGGTCTAATGCGCAGAGCCATGGCTACAACGTCCACACTTGTGAATATGGAACTAGGTATGTTTGGGAATTTAAGTGAGGCGTCAAGCATGTCCTCGGGTACTACCACTTACGAAATGGTGATACCTATGCTGGAGAGTATTTTCCAGAAAAAATTCATGGGTTTGGTGTTTACCATTTTTCCAATGGTCATCGTTACAAGGGTGCATGGCATGAGGGAAGAAAACAAAGTCTGGGAATGTATATATTTAGAAATAGTTAAAGACAGTCTGGCCATTGGCATCATGGTGTTTTAGAGACTCCTAGTACACAAAATTCTTAGCCAATATCCCCCATAAATGTGAACCATTCAAAAGTATTGAATGTAGTACATGAATAAAGGTGAGTAGTAGAAAAGGACTTTGAAAATTCTCGAGTTGATGAAAGAGTAAATGAAGCTATTTATTTGTCTAACAGAGCGACTAATGCAACAAGGATTGCTACAATTAAATATGTTCAGAAGAGAATTCATGGTAATGTGCCAATTGCAGATGTTTAGGGACCTGACCTCCAGCAACTTATCTTGCAAGCTCAATTGGTGGTCAGAATTTCTGGTTGAGTGGCAGCAATACCATCCTTCAACTTCATCCTTCCACACTGAAATCTAGAAAAACCTGTAAACACAATAAAATTTTAGATATAGAACAAAAAAGTGTATTCATCTTTCACCCTTACATGTTCAACCTGCTATAAAAGAAATAATAAACATTGTTGCAACGTGCCTCATTGATTTACAGTTTCTGCATTAATGAATTTCATTCACTAGAGACATTTGGTCGTAGTTGACTTCAACTTGGATCTCTAGTCGATTTTTTCATTTTTATGTAATAGGACTCATTTCCCTAGATCCTCAACTAGAAGATCACTAACGTTCGGATTCAAACCAAAGTTGTCTTTCTTTCGTCTCTCGACGCCCACTAATAATTGAAATGATACCTTGCTAAATCCATATTATCGCCTTCTGAGCGCTTTATACCTGCGATTAGCTAGTTGTGGCTACAAGATATGAATTGTGCTCCTTTGTGTCAATTTACCTTAGGCAGGGTGAGAATATTTTTGGTCTCGTACTAGAAAAATGGGAAAATATGCTCCTTCTCTCCCTTGACCCTACATATGGAGGGGGTGAGGTTCTATTCAAAATTATATTTGAAGCAATTTTCGTTGGGTTCTTAAATAAAATTTGTTAATCTGCAGTAGAGGTCAATGTGTTAATCAAGTGTGTTTGATGTGAATCAACCCAAAATGGTATGGAAGTGATTAGTAGCACGGAGATCTCCCCCATAAACATATATAGCGGTGGTTTTAACGGTTTCATCTTTTCATGCAAACCATCACCCGAGATCCTTGGGATCCCAATCCCACAAAATCTCAATCCTAATCTACTTTTTGTGTAATAATTTGATGGTAATCCTTCTTTCAACATGCATCTTGGAAAGAGGAATACTTTTAACGGGATCTCGCCCCTATTCTAGATGGCACAGTTGTCATTGAATGCACAGAGAAGACTCCTAAGTACAATTTTTATGGGCTCATTTTCTTTTATAAGCTAAGAGGGACATTAGTCGGTTGACGCATGTTTAAATGGTTTCATACACACACACACATCCCTAATCCCCGGGATCTAACCTAGCCGCCTCACTATATTCTCTTTCTACTACACCGCAACTATCCGCTTCAACTTTTGTGTCCTAAAACACAACTAGATCACGATTACCTACCTATTAATCATTCAAGACTACACTTCTTTTCTATTTTGCATTTAATTACAAATTGAAATCAATCGCCACATATAATAAAAAGTACATAAATAACACAATAAGTTGTGAGCAGGAGTATAAGTTTTGTTGTGGTGAGAAGAAATATTTAATTGCATGAAGCAACCTGACATAAGTGCGGTAAGGTTTCAATAAAGAAATAAATAATAGTAGCTCTGAACCACATATAATTAGAAAGAAAGAAACTGATTTCATTGTATTAAATATTAATATAGACGAATGATTCTTAAAGAGAGAAATAATAAATTGTCCAGTATGTTAGGATGCAAGGTTACGGTCTTTCCAGGGTTTTTGCAAAGTGAACTAGATGAGAAATTTCAATGTGCCAAATCTGCAGATTGATGATCTCATTCTCCTTTGGGTTACTGGACGTGCAATGGAACTTGGAAGAGATTGTCTTGAGCTATGAGGTTATCGTCACATTAAGGATATTATTTGGATGAAGACTAATCAACTTCAACTATGTTCTGTTACTTATGGTTGATTACACAACTAAGATGTTTATTGATTTTATTTTTGATTAAGAATGGGTGGATTCAGCGCATTTGAATAATTGGTTTCTTTTTAGCATGAGATGTCCTGAATAAATAATTAAAAATAATAACACCATAAAAAGAATAAAAAGAAAAAAATTACAAAAACAAATTATAAAGATCAAAACATTGTAAGAATAAAAATTTGCAAATGGACATTTTAATAATCCCTCGAAACGATATCAAAACAATGTTTTAGACTCATGATATTTTTTTTCTTGAGTCACTTCAAAATAGTAAGAAAAAAAGAAGCTAGCATGCAAAGGCAACATGTAAAGACACATTACATTTTATTTGGTTGCTAGCATTCGTTCTAAATTCTACATTTTATGTTTTTCAAAGTTCTCACACTTTTCATGCAAGATTGATACTAACCTTTTACAGGATCAAAGATGATTAATTGGCGAAGTGATTTTCAAGAATCACAAAACTTTTCAAAACACTTGCCTCATAGACAGCTTGAAGGCGCTATATTTCTCATCGCACATGTCGTGTTATTTTCTGTCAGAAAGTCATCTTTCATAAAACCAATTACGCCATGACATAATCATTTACCCTTCCTTCCAAGATTATCCATCATCCATGTATTAAAGTCCACCTTTCATTTCCTTATCCGCCATGACCTTAGACATGCCTACCTTTCGGAGTCGCATACAATTTTCCCCATTTTTCAGTTCACCTTTTGCCTTATGAATAAAACCATCTAGATTCCTTTCGATGACTACATTACTCTGCTTTCTATTTCCTTAACACTGTTTCTACTAAGATCTTTTTATCTATAGTCATACCAATCATTTTGTACAAATCGCGTTGACTGATGTGGGATTCCTTACGGCCCACCTCTCAACAAGTATTTCCCCATCGACCTCAGCACCTTATCTGGGATAGAGACTAGAGTCTTTATGAGTACCTTGAGGCTTGCATGCATTAATGGAAAGTTCTCTCGCTAACAATCATGGGAATACATCAATGTCCCTTTCTCGTCAGATCTTGCAAGTGGCTCGACATAAACACATATATTCTCACTTCGCAAGATGTACTTAGGTACATTGGCACTCATTGATGTAACATCCCTCTCTTGCCCGCACTGAGAGAACTTATTCTTTGAGGACACTTGCTTGCAAGTGATCCAAATTATTATACTATTGGGCATTTGATTATTATTATTAGGCATTATGGATATGATGACATTTTATTTTGTTGTATTGATATAGATAGGTGTTATTGACTCGGTTCTCTTGAGTGTGCAGGATTTTGGACCTCGAGGATGCAGAGGCATTGATGAAACCCTTGGACTCTGGATCAATTCAGGGAGTGGACTATTGGGGTTTGATTGTTGTCTATATGACATATGTGCATCTGATTAGATGTTATGATTATGGATTTTATTTCTTACATGATTCATTGATGATGAAGGCTAAAGATAGCTTGTCGACCAAACTCACATGTGGAGTAGAGGGGTCACGCACAACTACCAGAGACGTTGAGGGAGAGGTGTGGACAGCAGCCCTGCCACAGCCTACCAGCACTCTCGTCGTGGCTTGAACTGTAGGTTAACGATTACCTAGTTCGAGAAGACCCACAATGCCATGAGGGAAGATTGCGATAGTCGCTCACGATTATTCTAAGCGGCGCGCAATAAGGCAGGGGCCTTATTCCTTAGAGGCCCTTAGTCTCCCACAAGATCACCTGATGGAGTATTGATTCCAGGGGTTTTTTATGTCTACCAAGTTAGTCAAGAGGCGAGTGGCACCCTTGGAGCACATAGTGCTTCCTGAAGGGCATGTCGCACAAGAGAAATAGAATGAGGCAAGTGGCACCCTTGGAGCACGTAGAGTGTCCTGAAGGGCAAGTCACGCAAGGGAAAGAAAATGAGGTGAGTGGCACCCTTGGAGCACCTAGTGCGTCCTGAAGGGCACGTTGTGTTGTTAACTAATAAGTGAATAAACCTATATGGCCTTAGAATGAATAATGTGATAAGAAATATTTAAAAACAATTTCCCTAATAATATGTCGCCCAACCTAGGAAAATAAAATCTAGGTCTAAGTGATAGTTGTGGTAAACAATAAATAATACTAATAATACTAATAATCATCATTAAACATGTGACGAGAAGGGGGTAAGAAATTCAATTAATTTATAAAAATCAAATTACTTTGGGGGATTAAATTTTAAAAAAGGGGGGAAATAATTGTTTTGTTACATATGCTAATTAAAAGATTATTAATTAAAAAGAAAAAGGGGAAAAAGGTAATTTTCTACACTTGTTAATTTGAGGTTTAGATAAAATGGGAAAAGTGGGAAACTTAAAAGAATTAGGAAACTAAAGGAAAAAGGGGAACATAAGGAAAAAGCAGAATGACCAACTTAGTAAGGAACCTTGTCTTTAAGAACTTTCTAAATTGAACTCAACTAGGAATTTAGTAAGGGCGTAAGTCATTAAAATGTGTAAGGGAATATGGGGACACCTAGGAGCAATTCTAGGAATGCTTTTAGGTGGGTGAGGGAAATAGGAGTAATTAAATAATTAATGAAATTAATTTCTGGTGCAACGAAGCGAATGGGTGACATGTGTACGAGGGAGGATTCTTCAGAATTAAATTATTGAAAAATAAATTAAATGGGAATTTGGGAAAGAAATCACGTAGAAACTCTATATAAAGGAGGGAGGAGGAGGAGGAGGAGGATGGATTTCTTCCTTTATGTGTAACCTTACGCTGAAGAATTTTTGACTTTACTGACTTATCTTGTGGGAGTTGGGATACTTAGCTCGGATACGAGTGGTAGCTCGACATTTCGAGACGAGATGGTTTCTATTTGTCCTTTGGTTTAGAGTGCGTGGCCCCTTTGCGGCTCGGGGGGCTAAGGGGGAAGAAGAGGACCCCTAGCGTTTGCTAAGAGGTACCGGTGAAGTCACATCAGTCGACAAGTGGGAGCTACAGAGCGCGCGGGACAATGACTCAGAGTTGTCACCTTGGGCTATGGTACGCATGATCCAGGTGGATATCAGTGGCCACCCACCCTTTATAGCTGGCTCAAAACATCTTTCTAGCAATTTTGATAATTTACTATTTTTAGCATTTTTTCGGGTCCTGAACTTCCGGAGCCGTTCTGAGGCCCTAAACGATGTTTTTTGGGGTATGTTGCGATCGCAAAATTATGTGCAAATGTTGTAGTCCTCGGATAGATATTTCCAATGGGCTATCATACACCTAAAACGAAGATCGTATGCAAAAGTTACGACCCCGGGAAGTTGATGTACTGACTTACCCAAACGGGGCCCACATGACTTTTGGCGCTTCATCTCCTAGGGTTAGGTTTTTGGATGTTTAGGGTTTTTGAAATTCCTGTTTATTGTAAAAAGGCCTTGAGAGCCTCATTGTAATCACCTTCTTGAGAATGAGCACACCCGTCACATCTCTTCTCAGAGATAAGCCGCCACCATTCCAACAAACTTGTTTTCCGCTGCATCTTACAGTTTTATCTTATTTCCTTATTGAATAGAAAACCAGTTTTATTGTATCTCTTTTATCTGTGTTAAGTATCTGGTAATAATCTATAGTCATTTAGTTCTTCTCATAAAATCCGGATCAACGCATGCCTTTATTTTGCGTGGTAGATTACTATTGATCTTGTGTTTTCATTTATGGACTTTTAATGTGTAAAAAAAGGTGTTTTACTTAGCGTTTTTAATCGAGAACTTAAAATCACCATAGCATTATGCTCGCTGCACCGGTTTGATCTCCTTGGCCAACGATCCTTGATTTGTATGACTATTATGTTGTTTTATTGATTTTTTGAAGAGATTGTGCCTTAGCTTTTGCCCGCATCCCTAGATCATGATGAGCGAAGGATAGTTTGCCCAGTTGTCTACCCCTTCTTAACTTTGTGTGGATTGTTCCTGGTTGAGTGATTGTCTTGTGCCTTGTTGCGATTGTTTACCTTTGTGATTGTTTAACTTTTCTCTCATCGAACCGCTTATCATCTTCTGTTTTTTAACCTCTTTGTTTTATTACATTAAAGCTCGGATTTATCCCTTGCATCTTATTATGTTGGATGGTAAATATCCTCTGTGTTCCAATACTTTCCACGATGATTTTCCTCTTCATTATTGATTTATTTTGAAGGCGATTTTGCCCTGCGTTTTTCATACTTCCTGCTTGCATTTTTCCTCTGCAATATATTACCCTTCCTCGTGAATTTACTCTGCATTTTTATTATGTTTTAAAAGCAAAGTTACCATGCGTTTGACCCATTTGGCTGCGAGTTTTCCCTTTGCCTTTTATTATTTCTGGAAGATGAATTTTATCTTGCGTTTTAGCACTTAAACCACAACAATCTACCCCTGTTTGCATGCGACTGAAATTTTATTCCCACAGCAAAAAAAAATTGGGCATTTTCTTTGATGGACTGGCAGTGGATTGACTTGCGGATTCCGGTCTTTATTACACTGCGTTTTCCCCAGGATTGAATGTGACTAGGAATTTATTTACACATTGAATTTAATTTGTTAGAATGCCATCTTACCAATATCTAGTGGTCTGCGAATCAATTGCTTCATGCGGTGGAAGATAGTGAATTCACACAGTAATATTTATATAGCCATTTATATTTGAGTTAATTTCTATTGATGTAGGGATTTGTAATTAGTAATGTTTATAGCTATGTAGAGATTTGTAATTGTATTTATCGATGTTCATAGCGATTTTATACATTTTGTTTAACTCCAACTATATAGCGTTTAATGTATTGAGGATACCTTCAATTACCATAGTCAGTTAAAATCGTGATTTTATCCTGCGATTGATATAGCGATTTTGGGTATGAATTCTATTGAACGCACTTACCCAACGATATAGCTGGGGTGGGTTTAAAACTTATGGGTTTCCATTTTTCCTTTTAAATATGGTGTGAATGGAATGACTGGACCACGATTGTACCTATAGATAGTGACTACACCTGAATACGTCTGGACAACGTTAAACCTGCGGTTGATTTACACAGTATTATTTGGTGTAAAGGGGGCAACGACCTCACTTATTTAGTAGGTAGTGACCCCACTTAAACAATAGACAACATTCGTGTAATTGACAGAGTTTCTTTTTAATAATGACAACGATTTTACTGCCGGCAAGTTGTTTCGTTTTGTATATTTATGTCTGCATTCATTCATTGTTAATGTTGCGAGTCTATTTATAATTGCATTTATGTACGTATGCCTGCGCCCTTCCATAATTACTCAACGAATTGCTAAATGCCTTGTGTGCACCAGGAATCCGGATAGATTTTCTTTGTTATTGACCAATTTAGGTTCTGACAGCGATTCCGTGGAGTAGTTGATAGCATTAAGTTGTGAAATTTTAGCCTTTGCTCGTCCGCGAATAATTGCACTACTGGTGAGTGTGACAGCGTTTGAAGTAATGATACATGGTATCCATTTTCATTAATGATAGCGAACCCTGTAGCGATTGAAGTTAGCAATCTTTGCAGTCTTATAGAGTTGGCCCTTCCCTTAATTTGTATTTCGACAGTTCTTTATTTTACTCAGCGATTTGAATAGTACACTCAGCAGTTTTGTAATGTTGTCCCTTGATATAGTATAATTATCAATATTTACCAATTACAAACATCAATTACAGTAAATCAACTCATAGATTCCCAGACAACGACTTTAAATGTGTTCCTTAGATAGAAAATTTACTTTATAGTTCAGTTTAAACAATAGCATATATATATATATATATATGGTTTTATTGTTCATTGTTATAAAGAACATGCTTCGTAATTGTTCCAATTAAAGGATAACGAATTTATCCTTAGGGAATATTTATCTGACTTGGGATTGGAAATAGCTACAATGGACTAATCATTGATAGTGACCATCTATGTGTACATATCGATGTAGGGTGCAATAGAATGGTTGTGAAAGGAAATTAATGTGTGGTATAAGGGTTGTAGTCATCTTATTCCCTTGTTTCTTGTTGACTTGTCGTTGGGTGCTTGAGTTAGTCTTCTTGTCAGCAATTCAACTCCTAGTGTGTGGATTCCTCTAGCATCATTGGTTCAGATAGGTTAGGTTACGCCAGGTTTATTGTCTCTCTTGTCACCTGGGGACGACATGATTCCTGATGAGGGGATCATGGCGTGCCCTATTGGATAGAGGCGAATGATAATGGGGTCGGAGTCTGTACTACCATTTATGGGCGTTGTTCGTTGTAGTTATTAGTAGTGTTTGGGTTGTAACGCCTTCATGCATTTGGTTGTGTGCCATAGAGGTTCTAGTTATTGGTCATCGAGGTCATTGTGTCGGGATGGGGGATGTTTTCCTTTAGCTTATAGGCGTAGTCGTGTTGTGCTGGGAGGGAAGTCGTTTCTTTCTTTGTTTTATGCATGTTTCGCCAAGTTTCTTGACGTGATAGTGTGTAGAGTCACCGTTGTCTGTTGCCTGATATGCAGGCGTTTTGTTCACCATCAGGGTGTGGTTTTATTGTTGTCGTCGATGTCTTCCTACCTAAAAAAAAAAAAAAAATTCACTTTCCGCTTCTCTTACAGTCGTAACAGTAGAGGAGTCTTTACATATGGTATCAGAGCGGGTTCAACCCGTGACTTGGGAACACTTCAGATTTCGTTGATATGATATTGATTATTATGTTGCTAATTAAGTTAACTTGTATTCATGCAGGTAATCATGGTTAGAGGACTTCATGAAAGTAGATGAAGGGGTGCTAGGGGAGGAGGCGCAATGCCTCCAGTAGCATCCATGCCTGACGAGACTAACCCCAAGGGAGATGAACAGGTTGTCGGGTAGGAGAAGATAGCGTTGGGTGATGTGGTTGGGTTGATGAGGTATTTTCAGTGGATGTCTGAGGCACTGATCAGCTGATTGGGCAGAGATGAGGCCAGGGTACCGGCACCCCCTGAGGGTCCATGGTGCGCTCTGGTTGATACTGGTAGCATTCACCGCGAACTCGAGAAAGTCAAATTTCTCGAGTTCTTTGGTGCCCCGGATGACGCAGCCTCCAAGGCATGGTTGGAGAATATGGCGATGTGCTTTGAATTTCGCGACTATACCTCCAACATGAAGTTTTGCATGGCAGTCTTTCAATTGAAGGGGAGCACTCTTCTATGGTGGAAGATGCTCCTGACATAGTTGAACATGGTCATCGAAGACATGTCATGTGAATTGTTCGAGGAACGATTCTGAGAGAGGTACCTATCAGAGGAATTCATCGAGCGTCAGCTCAACGAGTTCAACGCCTTATGACAGGGTGGTCGTACGGTGCCCGAGTACGAGGCCCATTTTATGGAGTTTCCTCGGTATTCTTCGCACCTTAATAATGATAAAATTAAGGTCAACAGGTTCTTGTTTGTCCTTAATGTCATCATACATGGAAAGGTTAGGATTCCGATGCCTCAAAACATGCATGATGACATCTAGAAGGCCCTCATAGTAGAGGAGGAGCTTGTTAGTGGGGATCAGAGCATGAATCCAGTGAGACCAACAGGGGAGGTGTCATCCGGTGCGCTGCAGCATCAGACACCAACCATACATACGCCAGGATATCGTGGCTTCTAGAGGGGATCCACTTTCACTACACCTCAACGACTAGCGCCTCAACAGCGGACTCCTTATCGGGGACCACAGCATCAACAACAACGTCGTCTATAGCAGCAACAATTTAGGCCTTTTCAGCAGAACAAACTAGGATTCCAAGTCAGTGGGCCATCAACTTCTAGTTTGGGTACCAAGAGTACTGGACCAAAGAAGGGGTTTTGGACTTGTGGGGAGCCACGCTACCAGCATGACTGCCCAGTGGAGAGGACTAGAGCATCTGGATCAGACAGACCCACTGCCATGGGAGATTTGGGCAAGGCCCATCAAATTCATACAGCGGTGAATAACCGCCAGGAATTGCACCAGTTGACTATGCTCAAGACGTAAAGTATTGTCGCTGACCAGACCCTTAGTATTTTGATAGATCCCGGAGCTACCGAGAATTTCATTTATGGTGCAACACTAAAAAGGATTAAGGTAAAGGCAGTCGAACATGATGAGTTTATCTTTGTAGAGATTGGTTTGGGAGCCAAATAGAAGGATGAAGGAAGGGTTACGAGTTGTACCCTTAAACTAGGAGAGTTTGTCACCAGGGCCAACCTGTACATCACGATCTTAGGATCTTATGACGTTGTGATTGGTATGGACTGGTTGGAATTGCATGAGGCGATACTCAACTATAAGACGAAACGATTGAGCCTGGTCGATGATGAGGGACAAAGACGTGTGATTGTAGGTCAGAACTAGGGATTTTCCTTGAGTTTCATCTCTTCCTTGTAGCTACAGAAGAGCATGTGCAAGGGGTGTAAGCTTTATGTGATCCTTGCATTAAACAAAAAGGGAGTAGTGGAAGGTCTAGAACACCTTCCGGTGGTGAGAGAATTTGTGGACGTCTTCCGGGAGGATTTACCTGGGATGCCATCGAAGAGGGAATTGGAGTTTACCATAGACCTAAAGTCGGGGACTGAACCGATAGCTAGAGTGACTTATCATATGTTGACCCCGGAGTTACAGTAGTTGAGAATGCAACTGAAGGAGTTGATGGACCTGGGACTGATACGTCCAAGTGTGTCATCGTGGGGCGTGCCTGATATTTTCATATGAAATAAGGATGGGTCATGGAGACTCTGCATTGACTACCATCAATTGAAAAAGGCAACGATCAAGAATCAATATCCGTTGCCAAGGATTGATTATCTGTTCGATCAGATGAAGGGTGCAATGGTGTTTTCCAAGATCGATTTGCGATCAGGGTATCACCAATTAAGGATCAAGGAGGATGACGCCCCTAAGACTACCTTTAAGACAAGGTTTGGGCATTATGAGTTTACTATTTTACCGTTTGAATTGAAAAACGCCCCAGGGGTATTTATGAGTTTAATGAACGAGGTGTTCCCCGAGTACTTGGACAAGTTCATCCAAGTATTCATTGACGATATTTTGATTTACTCTCGGACGACGGAGGATCATGATGATCACTTTCACTTGGTACTACAGTGTCTGTGAGAGCACAAATTGTATGGTAAATTGTCCAAATGCTCGTTTTATCAATCGAAGATTCACTGCTTAGGGCATGTTATCTCTAGCGAAGGTATCGCCATGGATCCAACAAAGGTCGAGGATATTATGGAATGGCCTGCACCGATGAATGTCTTGAAAGTGCGTAGCTTCATGGGTTTAGAAGGATACTATCAATGGTTCGTCAAGGGATTTTTGAAGATAAAAAATCCGATTACGGAATTGCAAAAGAAAAACAAGAATTTTTTTTGGACCGAGAAATGCGCGGAGGCATTTTTGAGGCTCAAGGAGTTTTTGACAACAAAACCGATACTAAAGGTCCCTGACATGGATGCAGACTTCTTGGTATGCACTGAGGTATCCCAGGGAGGCTTAGGTGGAGTCTTGATCCAAGACGGACAAGTGATCTCTTACATTTCGAGGAAGTTGAGAAGGCATGAGGAGAACTACGCAACCCATGATTTGGAGTTGTTAGCTATTGTATATGCCTTGAGAGTGTGGAGACACTGCCTTATTGGATGAAAATTTGAACTGAAAATGGACCACTATGGACTTCAACACATCTTTACGCAAAGCGACCTCAACGCGCGACAACGACATTGATCGGAATTTCTTAGCGAGTACGATTTCAAGATTACTTACATAAAAGGAACAATGAACAGAGTGGCAGATGCATTGAGTTGGAGACCACACATATTTTCGGTGTTGTCACTTCAGATGAATCTACATGAAAATATTCTAACTTTACAACGCCATGATGACTGGTACAAAGAGGTCAATGATTTTATCGGACAAAACACATTGATGGTACCAAGATTTGAAGGTTTTACGTTTGACGACGATGGACTATTGAGATTTAAAAATAGAATTTATGTTCCACCGAATGAGGATTTGAGGAGTTTGATCCTAAACGAGGCTCATAGAGCAGTGTACATGGCTCACCTAAGAGTCACGAAGATGAGGGCGGACCTTAAACCCTTATTCTTCTGGAAGGGAATGAAGGCAGGCATAGTCAACTATGTGGCCAGATGTCTAGAATGTCAGTAGGTAAAGGTTGAACATAGACATCCAACAGGATTAATATAGCCGCACGCTATTCCGGAATCAAAGTGGGAGGTTATTTCGATGGATTTCGTTGTTGGATTTCCACTGACAGTAAGGAGACATGACTCAATTTTTGTGGTAGTTGACACTCTAATGAATATTTCTCATTTCATTCATGTGTGTACAATGTATCAGGCACCTGACATAGCTAGAGTTTTCATAAGTGATATTGTGAGGCTGCAATGCATGCCTAAGAGGATTGTATCCGATCGAGGATCGGTGTTTACAAAACGATTTTGGACTAGTTTCCATGAGGCCTTGGGAACCCAACTTAACTTTAGTACTACGTATGACCTGGAGACTGATGGGAAGACCGAACGAACAAACCAAATCTTGGAAGACATGTTTCTCATGTACGTGATGGACCAACAAAAGCATTGGGAATAATTCTTTCCACTGGTATAATTTATTTATAACAATAGTTACCAAAGCACCATTAAGATGGCGCCTTTGGAGTTCCTTTATGGGAGACTATGTCAGATGCCTTTGAGTTGGAATTGGCTTGAGGATAGGGTCCTGGTGGGACCAAAAGCGATCCAAGAAATGGAAGATCAAATGAAAACAATAAGACAAAGGATCAAGGAAGCTCAGGATCAAAAAAAGAGTTATGTTGATGCGCACCGTGTCGATTGTAGTTACAAAGTTGGTGATCGAGTCTTCTTGCGGGTAAAATTGCACAAGAGTTCGATCAAGTTTGGAAGGGGATATAAACTCTCTCTTAGGTTCATGGGAACTTTCAAGATTATGGAGAGGAAGGATCCTGTGGCCTATCGACTAGCCTTGCCTGATTCTTTGAGGCGTATGCACGATGTTTTTCATGTATCTGTTTTGAGACATTATATTAGTGATCCTACACATGTTATTCGCATGAGATCCTTGCAGGTATCGGATGAGGGTGTGCTCACGGATGAGTCGGTCTGCATCCTAGATCATCGAATTCGACAGCTATGGCGTCGAACCGTAGATTAGGTCAAGGTCCAATGGGACAACTATAGTCTGCACTCGGCGACGTGGGAGGACACATATGATATGCGCCAACAATTTCCATTTTTGTTTGATAGATAGACTTATGACACTGTGATACACATTATTTCAGAATTTATATACTGTGAAACTTCGAGACGAAGTTTAGACTAAGAGGGGGTGTATGTAACATCCCTCTCTTTCCCACACTGAGCGAACTTATTCTTTGAGGACACTTGCTTGTAAGTGATCTGGATTATTATACTATTGGGAATTTGATTATGATTATGAGGCATTATGGATATGATGAAATGTTATTTTATTGTATTGATATAGACAGGTTCTATTGACTCGGTTCTCCTAAGTGTGCACAATTTTGGACCTCGAGGATGTAAAGGCATCGATGAAACCCTTAGACTCCAGATCGAGTCAGGGAGTGGACTATTGGGGTTTGATTGTTGTATATATATGACATATGTGAATCTGATTAGATGTTATGATTATGGATTTTATTTCTTACATGGTTCATTGATGATGCAGGATGATGATAGCTTGTCGACCAGACTCACATATGGAGTAGAGGGGTCACGCATGACTACTAGAGACATTGAGGGAGAGGTGTGGACAACAACCCTGCCACATCCTACTAGCACTCTCGTCGTGGCTCGAACTATAGTTTAACAATTACCTAGTTCGATAAGACCCACGATGTCGTGAGGGTAGACTGCGAGAGTCTCTCACAATGATTCTAAGGGGCGCGCAATAAGACAGGGGCCTTATTCCTTAGAGGCCCTTAGTCTCCCACAATATCACCTGATGGAGTATTGACTCCAGGGGTTTTTGATGTTTACCAAGTCATTCAAGAGGCGAGTGGCACCCGTGGAGCATGTAGTGCATCCTGAAGGGCACTTCATGCAAAGGAAACAGAATGAGGTGAGTAGCACCCTTGGAGCACGTAGTGCGTTCAGAAGGGCACGTTGTGCGAGGGAAACAGAATGAGGTGAGTGGAACCCTTGGAGCACCTAGTGCGTCCTGAAGGGCACGTTGCATTGTTAACTAATAAGTGAATAAACCTAGATGGCCTTAGAACAAATAATATGATAAGAAATATTTAAAAACAATTTCCCTAATAAAATGTCGCCCAACCTAGGAAAATAAAATCTAGGTCTAAGTGATACTTGTGGTAAAAAAATAAAAATAAAAAAATAATACTAATAATCAACATTAAACATGTGACAAGGAGGGGGTAATCAATTCAATTAATTTATAAAAATCAAATTACTTTGGGGGATTAATTTTTTTTTAAAAGGGGAAATAATTGTTTTGTTACATATGCTAATTAAAAATTTATTAATTAAAAAGAAAAAGCGGAAAAAGGTAATTTTCTACACTTGTTAATTTGAGTCTTAGATAAAATGGGAAAAGAGGGAAACTTAAAAGAATTAGGAAACTAAGGGAAAAGGGGGAACATAAGGAAAAATCAGAATGACCAACTTAGTAAGGAACCTTGCCTTTAAGAAATTTCTAAATTGAACTCAACTAGGAATTTAGTAAGGGCTTGAGTCATTAAAATGTGTAAGGGAATATGGGGACACCTAGGAGCGATTCTAGGAATTATTTTAGGTGGGTGAGAGAAATAGGAGTAATTAAATAATTAATGAAATTAATTTCTGGTGCAACGAAGGGGATGGGTGGCATGTGTACGGAGGAGTATTTTTCTGAATTAAATTATTGAACAATAAATTAAATGGAAATTTGGGAAAGAAATCACTTAGAAACTCTATATAAAGGAGGGAGGAGGAAGATGATGAATCTCTTCCTTTATGTGTAACATTACACTGCAGAATTGTTGACTTGACTGACTTATCTTGTGGGAGTTGGGATACCTAGATCAGATACGAGTGGTAGCTTGACCTTTCGAGGCGAGCTGGTTGCTAGTTGTCCTTTGGTTTAGAGTGTGTGGTCCCTTTGTAGATCAGAGGATAAGGGGGAAGAAGAGTACCCCTAGCATTGGGTGGGAGGTACTAGTGAAGTCACATCGGTCGGCAAGCGGGAGATGCAGAGCGTGTGGGACAACGACTCAAAGTTGTCATCCTTGGCTATGGTACGCATACCTTTATTTTGCATGGTAGATTACTATTGATGTTGCATTTTCATTTCTGTACTTTTATTGCATAAAGAAAGGTGTTTTACTTAGCGTTTTTAATCGAGAAATTAAAATCACCATAGCATTACACTCACTACACCGATTTGATCTCCTTGGCCAATGATCCTTGATTTCTATGAATGTTCTGTTGTTTTATTGATTATTTGAAGAGATTGTGCCTTAACTTTCACCTACATCCCTAGATCATCATTCCATGCCTGAGAAGTCAGTCAGGAGCTCGATCGACAATATTCACTTCGCTGTTAATAGACCTATAGATCCTAATGCCCTAATTTTTTCTGCGTGGATGATGAGCAAAGGATAGTTTTCCCAACTTGCTACCCCTTCTTAGCTCTGCGTGGATTGTTCCTGGTTGAGTGATTGTCTTGCACCTTGTTGTGATTGTTTACCTCTACGACTATTTATCTTTTCTCTCAGTGAACTGCTTATCATATTCTGTTTTTTATCCTCTGCGTTTCATTCCATTAAACCTCAGATTTATCCCTTGCATCTTATTATGCTGGATGGTAAATATCCTTTGTGTTCCAATACTTTCCATGATGATTTTCCTCTGCATTATTGATTTATTTGAAAGGCAAATTTTCCCTACATTTTTCATACTTCTGGCTTGCGTTTTTCCTCTGCAATATATTACCCTTCCTGGCGAATTTACTCTGCATTTTTATTATATTTTAAAAGCGAAGTTATTGTGCATTTGACCCATCTCAATATGAATTTTCCCTCTTCCTTTTATTATTTTTGGAAGATGAATTTTATCTTGCGTTCTAGCACTTAAACCACAACAATCTACCCTTGTTTTCATGCGATTGAAATTTTATTCCCACAACAAAAAAATATTGGGCGTTTTCTTTGATGGACTGGCAGTGGATTGACTTGCGGATTCTAGTCTTTATTACACCACGTTTCCTCGGGATTGAATGCGACTGGGAATTTATTTACACAATGAATTTTATTTGTTAGAATGCCAATTTACCCATATCTTATGGTCTACGAATCAATTTCTTGATGCAGTGAAAGATAGTGAATTCACACAATAATTTTTATATAGCAACTTATATTTGAGTTAATTTCTATTGATGTAGTGATTTGTAATTAGCGATGTAGAGATTTGTAATTGTATTTAGCGATGTTCATAGTGATTTTATACATCTGTTTTAACTCCAACTATATAGAGTTTAATGTATTAAGGATACCTTCAATTACCATAGTGAGTTTAAATCGTGATTTTATCCTGCGATTGATATAGCGTTTTTGGGTATGAATTCCATTGAACACACTTACCCAGCGATATTGCTGGGGTGGGTTTAAAACTTTTGGGTTTCAGTTTTTCCTTTTAAATCTGGTGCCAGCATAGCATTCCTCATTCTGTGAATGGAATGACTGGACCAGGATTGTACCTGTAGATAATGACTGCAGCTGAATACATCTGGACAACGTTAAACCTACGGTTAATTTACACAGTATTATCTAGTGTAAAGGGGGAAGCGACCTCACTTATTTAGTAGGTATTGACCCCACTTAAACAATGGACAATAGTCGTGTAATTGACAGAGTTTCTTTTTAATAATGGCAACTATTTTACTACCGGCAAGTTGTTTCGTTTTGTATATTTATGTCTGCATTCATTCATTGTTAATGTCGTGAGTCTATTTATAACTGCATTTATGTACATATTCCTGCGCCCTTCCATAATTAGTCAATGAATTGCTAAATGATTCATGCACCGAAAATCCGGATAGATTTTCTTTGTTATTGACCAATTTATGTTCTGACATCGATTCCCTGGAGTAGTTGATAGCATTAAGTTGTGAAATTTTAGCCTTTGCTCATCAACGAATAATTGCACTATTGTTGGGTGTGACAGCGTTTGAAGTAACGATACATGGTAGCCATTTTCATTAATGATAATGAACCCTGTAGTGATTGAAGTTAGCGATCTCTGTAGTCTTATAGAGTTGGCCCTTCCCTTAATTTGTGTTTCAACAGTTCTTTATTTTACTCAGTGATTTGAATTGGACACTCAGCGGTTTTGTAATGTTGTCCCTTGATATAGTATACTTATCAATATTTACCAATTACAAACAACAATTACACTAAATCAACTCATAGATGCCCAAACAATGACTTTAAATGTGTTCCTTAGATTGAAAATTTACTTTACAGCTCAGTTTAAATGATAGCATATTCGGTTTAAAATATATATATATATATATATATATATATATATATATATATATATATATATATATATGGTTTTATTGTTTGGAACATTGTTCATTGTTTTAAAGAACATGCTTCGTAATTGTTCCAATTAAAGGATAAAAAAATTATCCTTAGGGAATATTTATTTGACTTGGGATTGGAAATAGCTACAATGGACTAATCATTGATATTGACCATTTATGTGTACAACTCGATGTAGGTTTGCAATAGAATGGTGGCGAAAGGAAATTAATGTGTGGTATAAGGGTTGTATTCATCTGATTCCCTTGCTTCTTGTTGACTTGTTGTTGGGTGCTTGAGTTAGTCTTCTTGTCAGTAATTCAACTCCTAGCACGTGGATTCCTCTAGCGTCGTTGGTCCAAATAGGTTTGGTTGCGCCAGGGTTATTGTCGTGCCTGTCACTTGGGGATGGCATGATTCCTGATGAGGGGATCATGGTGCGCCCTATTGGATAGAGGTGAATGATAACGGGGTCAGAGTTTGTACTACCCTTTGTGGGCATTGTTCGTTGTAGTTGTTAGTAGTGTTTGGGTTATAACGCCTTCATGTGTTTGGTTGCGCACCATAGAGGTTCTAGTTACTGGTCGTCGAGGTCATTGTGTCAGGATGGGGGATGTTTTCCTTTAGCTTGTAGGCGTAGTCATGTTGTTTCGTAAGGGAATTCGTTTCTTTCTTTGGTTTACGCATGTTTCACCAAGTTGCTTGATGTGCTAGTGTGTAGAGTCGTTGTTGTATATTTCCTGATCTGTAGGTGTTGTGTTCATCGTCAGGGTGTGGTTTTATTGTTGTCGTCGATGTCGTCCTACCAAAAAAAAAAAAAAAATTGCACTTTTCGCTTCTCTTATAGTCGTAATGGTAGAGGGGTCTTTACAATTGACATCAATGGTGAGTTTTCCTTGCATTGGTTAATGGCATTCATCAATGGTCAGTAATCCAAGGACTTGTTTCCATGCTCAACATTGACACGTTCATTCACATGACTAGAATTCTACCATTGGGTTTAGTAGCAGGTGAAGACTATACACTTTTTCATTTCGCCATCAGCAGTTGCAGCAGTATTTTTCCAACCATATGAGATTACCATGGTTCCACTTTCAAAAATCATCTTTTGATTCATACAACCAATCAGTATTTATGATTCCTTCACCTCACATTCCATGATCCAGTCGCAATGAAAACAACAGTCACATTCTTCATGATTCAGCAACAACTACATCCCTATTGGATAGTTCATCTACGTTTTGGATAAGTGGAGGCATGTTGTTTTCTAATATTTAATCATGAAATTCATTACATGCTAGAATGAATGAATTTGTAAATTTCCCTCACAATGTTCCATTTCCTTTCACCTTTTTGTACACATAGCACATCTTCTGTTGGGGGGGGATATTCATTACCATTTGATTCCATTTTAACGTTCATCACCTCATATACTGTTGCCCAACATGTCTCTTCCGAACTACACTTTGTTGCACTTTTTATTCCAGTTATTGATCTATCTTGGCATGATTCATCACATGAATAAAATTATTCTTATGCACGTTGAGAACTTATCATTTCCAATGCATGTGTGCTTAAAATATTATCACAGCGAGAAAACTAGTAAACAAAATGAATGTTGTTAACACAAGAACAAACATTTGTTATATTCATGGTTGTCACATAAGAACCAACCATCAGATACATTAATTGTTATTCATGTATTTCACATCATGGAATGATTTCATTAAGAATTAGAAGTCCTAAATAATAACCATGCAAGGTTGCATGAGAACATGCAACAAGATCAGTTGAGGGGGGGGGATTTGCATCCTCATTATTGTGAAGAAATATAATCATGCAAAGCCAAAGTTGTGAAGAAAAAGTTATTTATGCAAAGTTGCATGAGGAAATGCAGCAAGTTTTGTTGGGGGGAAATGTTGGGTATCACAAATGTCACATTTTCATCCTCTTTTCCTTTCGCCATTCCTCACATTTTATCACCTCATTTAACCTTTCATTATACCATTTTCATAAATACATTTGGGTTTAACCTTATTATTTTCCACTTTATTCATTTTAGTATTAAAAAATAATTTATGATTAAATATTAGAAAATTGACATGTTTTCATATATATCTAAAAATGTTTGAGCTTTGTAATATGTAGGAATATGTTAAGGATTAATTCAAAAAGACTTCTCGAATATTTCCTCCACCATTTCACGATTTGAGGAGATATTTATTCAATCTTATTTCAAGGAGAAGATCATGGGGAAATGGATAGCATATATTATCCAAGATTTATCAGAGATATGTGTGAGGATTTGAAGGGATCATATTTTGTAATAATGGGAAATTGTTTGAGAGAAAAGTGGATATGTAATTATGAGATGATTATCTTCTTTTCAAATCTCTCACGTATAAAAGATAGTGCTCTCTCTTCATGAGGGAGTAATCATTATGAGGAGAAAGTAATTAGTCATTATGGGATTATAAGGAGATTATATTTAGATTGGAAAATGATTAGAAATCAATGATAGGAGTTAGTCATTTGGTTCATAGTCATTTCTTTGGTTAGTTTCATGATTTCATTATTTTGTCATTTGATCATTGTGATGTAATTGATATTGCATTATTGTTAGTGTGAGCTCACATGTGTTGTATTGTTGCTCTCCACATGTTGTTTTCCTTTGATGCAATTTTCCATTTCCAAGTTAATTTTATTTACGCAATTTCATTTTAGTTGTGTGTTCCAACAATTCAATTCCAAGTTGTGTTTCAACTTACCACATTAGATTAACAATTTAATTCCATTTGTAGCTTCAACATTAGATTAGGTTAAATTAGCTCCAATCCTACATATAATGTGTGTTTGCTTCATAAGTTTATGAACTCCTCCGGTTGAAAATTAAATGATTGGGCACTTATTAAACAACAATATTTACCCCCAACAGTCGTTTCTTTATTTTATGGCATACTCAATTTTTTAATGTTCTCTTGTTTCTACAAGATTTAGGAGTAGGTTATGTTGGACACTATCCATATAGGATGGACAAGTCACCTATGTCACATGTATCATGTGTAAAGGTAAATATCGTATAATTATGAAATTGTTTTTGTTTATGTTTTTGAACTATACTAGTTGGTACTAATAGTTTAATTTTATTAATATGTATGCAGATTGCAGATATATTTTCTAGCTATAGTACTCTTGCACTCCCTGGCCACCGGGTCATTTCTTTTGGGTTACCTTTTTCCAGCCCTATGGATTTTTAATCAGTGGTAGATCTTGTGGTTTCCCATCGCATCCCACCCCCAACATTTCCATTGGACCCATCGACCGATACTACCACAATAGAGGTTGTCTCAGAGCAGGTTGTACAACCTAGTTCTCCATCCACCAGTGAATCTCCATCGAGGACTAATATATTCACGGTGAGATAAGGAATTGATGATAATTTTTTATGTTCCATGAATTTCATTTTACGCATATTTATTTAATTGTATTGACTTGATCCTTGTAACTAACACAGGGTGGAATTGCAAAGAGACAGGGGTCACAGAGGAGGGTAACACCCTCATGAATGATAGTACCATATGTGATGAGTTTTCTTAGGTTAAATTACAAAGTATCATTTTGCATGTTTATTAATTCATTCAGAAAAAAACTTATAACAATGTTTATTCTTTGTGCAATCTCCAGAGTGTCGAAGCACACCCATGCCTAGAACCTCTCGAGGTGCTTCCTCGAGCAAGGAAATACAGATTTATTTCTAGGATAACTCCTGAGGGTGGCGAGGGTGGAATTTGTCAATGATTGACCAACTACTACCATTTTGTATCTAGGCCACAATCTGGGTGTTTTTCTATGTTAGGGAACATGTTGTCGCTTTGCATATTTTCGACGAGTTGCCATTTTGTAAAAAATGAACAATTTAGATGATGTTGAGTATATATATATACAAACACATTTCATGGAATGTTTTTTAGGAATCTCATTGTTTGTGCATTCTATGTTGATGAATATATGAATTTCAAAGTGTTTGAATTTCAAATTTTATGAATTTCATGTGTATTCATCCCTTGATTTTTTTCCAAAGTGATTAAAAATACTTACGTTATGCATTAACGAATATATTATGGTGGAAAAGATTCCTAAGTGCTAAATCCATAACCAATTAATGCTTCTCAAGTATCATTGCTTTATAATCAACCATGTATCTCTACATCATCGATAGATCATTCCTTCTGAATTATTTGCATGAATGTTGCGGATATCCATATTCTAACTCACAACCAACAATGCATGGACCACCTCTTGAATTATCTCCATTTAAATCTAATGAAAATAAACACTCAAATAGAGGTCACTTGAAAATGTTGTGACCTGAAAAATGACATATTACAATAATTTATTATAGAAATAAATGTTCTCATTTATCTTCTACATATTCTGAAATCACTTAGCAATCTCATCTCAATATGATGTCAAATTAACCTCCATAACTAGTACTATAATTACTCAATTACGAAGATGGCATACGCTAACATTCAATTATGCAAGTACACAACATTTGGACAACCCAAATACTTCATATATATTTATAATATGAACTACATGCACCGACCATTATCTTACCAGGGGTTATTAGAAGTCGGGCTCTTCAAACCCTGGCGATGGAAACCATAAGATAACATTAGCCAATAGCTCACTCCATTAGATATCATCAACAATGAAAAATACACAATGTTAAGTCCTTTTTGGAACCTATATTGTATCCCACAATTGTACAAGATCAACTCCCTATATATTCTCGATTACAAGCACATTAGGTAGCACTAGGGTTTTTAAATGCCAAAAAACCCTAACTTCTTCTCATACCAGAGCTAAATGATAAAAGTCTATCTTTCCTCATATAGGTATAAGTCCTAGTATTCCTAGTACCCTTAGGATACAACGTTGACCCTAGTATTCCCTTGACATTCCTTTGAGAAGCCTAGTTGGTAGTTTTGTAGTTGATTAAATCCATAATTTGACCAATTTCTAGGGAATACACATTATTCCCCTTTTTGTATGCATGAAATATATAAAATCATTTAATTTATGTGTAACCTTTTATAAATGACAAAAAATACTATTCAATGACTCATTAATTCACTCATGTTTGTTTATCTTGTGTAGTAGGTATATATAAATTTTGTTAAACCCATAATTTATTAATAAAATTTATTCAGTCTTCCATAATGTTCACTACGCTTATTGATTTTTATCTATAGAATGAGAGAGTTCACATGGAAAATAGATCTTAGAATGGGTATCAATTTCCACCTACAAATAAATGCATTGAGGTTACATTTATTGACACACCATAGAAAGTAATGATATTCTACTAAAATTCCTCCGAGGAGACTTGAAACCATTATTTTGTTTCCTTCACTATGTATGAGATTTTATTGCACACTCCTACCCAATTTTTTGGTTAGAGAATACAAGGATACAAATGACCCTCCCAAACCCAATCCCACAAACCTATTGATTCCATGCCTTGCCATGTCATTATCGTGCCTTGAAAAGTCATTCCATGGAATTCCATTTCCATGCCATTGGTATTTCCATGCCATTTCCATGCCTTTCCATGGCATAACATTTCCATGCCTTTCCAATCCATTCCATGCCATTCCATTTCCATGCCTTTCCATGCCATTATCGTGTCATGCCAATGTCATGCCATGCCATTGTCATTCCTTTCCATTACATTTCCATCCCTTTCCATGCCATGCCATTTTCATTCCTTCCCATTGCCATCCCTTTCCATTCCATGTCATTGTCATGCCATTCCATGCCATGGTATGCCATTTCCATTTCCATGTCATGCCATTGTCATGTACCTTCTCATGTATTATCATGTATTTTTCCATTTTAACATATATAACAATAAATATAACATTCCATAAAATTATTCAAGGAAAAATTAAAATCAAATTGTGGATTGCAATGAAACAAGAATAAAAAATAAAAATAAAATTTCCATGCCATTGTAATTTTGTGCCATTTCCATGCTTCACAATTAAACCCATGGAATACACCTTGCCACCTTTTATTACATTTTTGTCATAATTGTTGGAACATGTTGTCATTGATTCCAATGGTTTGAGTGATTGATGTCAAGTCATTAAGTGATTGATTAATGTCAATGGATTGATTGATAGGCTTGATTGATTGATGATTGATGAACAATGTATATGTATTTTCCTTGATGAGAATGATAGATGTAAAGTGGAAACCAATCGATGAATATGGATCAATAAGTTATCATTGATATGATGCATAGATGAATATGGATCAATGAGTTGTCATTGATATGATGAAGATGGATCAATGAGTTGTCATTGATACATGATGCATAGTTGATGTATATGATGTAGTGATGCAGGAGCATCACCAACATCAAGCGAGCGTGGGGCAAGAGCCAACGCATTTTGGCACATGATAAAATTGTTTGAATCTTTTTGAAGTTGGATGCGCCAAACTTAAATGAAACAATTAAGGGGGCATGCTTCCATATTGTAAACATACCTTGAGCGTCCCGCTCTCGTCTTTATTAGGTGAAGGCATTTATGTTAGTAGGTAGCTTTGAATTCTCAGATTAGACAGTTTTAGGAGCAAAGAGGGAAAATGGATATAGACACCCTCACTTGTATCGTTGTAATAGTAGTAGCAAGACAGAGCATAGAGAAGAGAGCAGAGAGTTGTAGTTAAAACCACCCATGTACAAAGATTTGAATTAATAGAAAAAACTTCGATTCAAATTCAGGGTGTTGGAATTTTTCTCTGTGTATGCATTGTGAATGTTATGCTCATGGATGTTTACTCTCTATTATGCATTTTTATTTTATGCGTGAATGTATGATTTCATATTTAATGTTTGAAATCTGAAGAGAGGGAGAGTGGAGAATGAGTTTCAATTGTTTCTCTGTCTGAGTAAGAGTCTTTCTTGCAAGGAGTGCAGTGAAATTGTCTGCAAGGTGTGCGTCGACAGAAGTCAGAGTTCATCTCTGAAAACTTAGAAGAGATAACATTATTCTCATTCTCGCAGAGGTGCAATTAAGCACAGGAGTCATGCAAGGAGTGCACAGGCTGAGTGAAGTTTCAGGGTTTGCAAACTGAGCGAAGTTGTGAAAGACTACTATCGCAGGGAGTGCATAGAGTCAAAGGATTCAATACTTGGAAGTATTGGAAAGTTGTCGCAAGGAGTGCGTGCAGGATTTATCTTAAGACTCGAGTTGTGGGGGAGCTCAAAGGAATTTGTGTTTTGAACATTGGAAGGAGATCCAACAACTTTGGTTTGCTGGCAGGAAAGTGTTCATGGGATATCGTATTCATTTCGCCAAAATTGTCAAGAAGGAATTTGACGGTCAGAATCCTTCGTGGAGGATTCGCGAAGTCCCCAAAGCCGTCAGATATCGTAGAAAAGCAGGGGAGTTGCGGCAGCATTCGTCCAGTGCAAGATCGGGAAAATTAGACCATAGAATGTGGCAGAGATCAGAGGATATCGTGAACTCGGAGGTTCATCCAGTGAGAGTCCAAAACTTGGGTGCTTGAACTTGCGAGAAGCGAGGTCGCGAAGTGCCGAGGTTGCACATAAGAGGCACGTGGAAGAAACGCAAGGTGGGCCCAGGAAGTGGATCGGCGTACACACGTCACACATTTGGAGGATTCAAGAATCTGTTGACCTCTCGCGTCTCGGGGACTCGGGAGATAAGGGAACAAGAGTTTGGGCCTTCGACTCGCGAATTCGCGAGTAGCGAGAAAGGTGTTATTGCTTAGCCTAGTCGGTGGTTGCGTAAGGAGGGTGCTAACAGGAGAAGGGGATAAACCTATTTTGCGATCTCGGGTATCGCGGATTTGGACGAGGAAGAGTCGGAGTCTCAACTCACAAACTCACGAGATTGCGAGTTGCCGAGAAGGACCTACGAATCGATAATTTTGTAGATTCCAGTGGGAATCAAAAGAGCTGATTCGGCTTGAAGGGCATATATAACGATCCTGTGAGCGGATATCGGTCCCGAGGGCCGATAGGTCTGCGTAAATTTGGTATCAGAGAACATAAATATTTCTTTGCTTTCTGTATTAAGGAAAAAAAGATTCACCATGCCGCCGAGAATAAGGGATAGACAAACACCTGATCCGCCAGAGGATAGGGAAATGCCGAAAAGAAGGGGTAGGCAGATGCCTGATCCATCCATGGAGAGAGAAATGCGTGACCTACGCGCCAGACTTGAAGACATGGAGACAGCACAGAGGTGCACAGCCGGTGGTGGGGATGTTAGTGATTTCGAAAGTGAAAATGAAGCTGGACATGACGAAGAAGAGGTCACAGCAGAAGATGCAGCAAATGAACGCCTTCTTAGAGTTGTTGCAAGAATGGGTGCAAGAGCCAAAATGGACATTCCAGTTTATGAGGGAAACTTGGATGTTGAAGAGCTTCTAGACTGGATTAGAGCTCTGGACACATACTTTGACTATGAAGATGTCGAGGAAGACAAAAAGGTCAAACATGTTGTCACGAGATTGAAAGGACATGCAACATTGTGGTGGGATGAGCTACAAGATGACAGACGATGCAAAGGCAAGAAGAAGATCAAAAGTTGGGATAGGATGATCGCGAAGATGAAGACAAAATTCATTCCCATGGATTACTAGATTACTTTGTTCTTAAGAATGCAAAACTTGAGACAGACGCTGATGACAGTGAAGGAATACATTGAAGAATTTTACAGGTTGAACATCAGGGCAGGTCATCGCGAAAGTGATGATGAAAAAGTTGTCAGGTACATGAATGTTCTGAGATATGACATTCAGGATGAGATGAGCATGATGACCATCCAAATGGTAGAATATGCTTATCATATGGCTCTAAAAGCTGAAGAGAAGTTGAGCCAAAAACAAGGTCAAAAAGGTCGAGGCAGAAGTCAAGCCAGAGGCAAATCAGTTGCCCAGGATAGGAACCAGAAACCAAAAGAGGAATGGAAGAAACCTCAGACTCAAACTGAGAAAGGTGGAAGTTCATAGAGAGGGCAGCATACCGAACAGAAAGGTCAGTATGTTGACGCAAACATTTTTCCTCATACTAGAGGTAGAGGAAGAGGAAGAGGTGGAGTGGTGAAATGCTTCACATGTGGAAAGAATGGAAACAAGTCTTATGAGTGTCCATACAAAAAGAAAGAAGGTGGTGAAACCCACATTGTCAAAGCATAGAGGTGGAATGTTGAGACAGAGGATGTTGAAGGAGGAAGATCGTTGATGATGCGAAAGGTTCTCTTAATGCCAAAGAAGGAGGTGGAGAATCCAGTGCAAAGGAACAGTCTTTTCCAGACTTCTTGTAAGACCAAGTACAGGGTATGCAAGGTCATTGTGGACAGTGGTAGCATAGATAATTGCGTTTCTACAGAGATGGTAGAAAAGCTAGAGCTAGAGATGATTGATCATCCAAGCCCATACAGAGTTTCATGGCTACAAAAAGGACATCAGGTAAATGTCACTAAACAATGTTTAGTTGAATTTAAAATAGGAGGGTATAAAGATAAAATACTCTGTGATGTTATTCCCATGGATGTTTGTCATCTATTGTTGGGTAGACCGTGGCAATATGACAGGAATGTGATTCATGACGGGAGAATGAATACATACACCCTAGAGAAGAATGGGAGAACTCACATGTTGTTGTCGATTAAGGATAAAGAGGTGAAACCTGAAGTAAGCAACACTGTACTTCTCATGAGTGGGAAGGAACTTCTTACAGAGGTTAAGAAGAAGGAGGAACCACAATTCATTGTGGTCAAGAAGCTGAAGATTATTTTGACCAGCACAAGAGTAGATGATTTACCAGAAGAGGTTCAGGAACTACTGGAAGAGTTCGCTAACATAGTAGTGGATGAACTACCTCGTTCGCTTCCACCGATTAGAAGTGTGAGTCATCATATTGATCTCATACCTAGAGCTAGTTTGCCAAACAAGGCAGTGTACAGATTGACGCCGCAGGAGAATGAAGAGGTCAAAAGACAAGTCCAGGATTTGTTGGACAAAGGGTTGGTTAGAGAAAGCTTGAGTCCATGTGTTGTTCCAACAGTTCTCAATCCAAAGAAGGATGGAGGTTGGAGGATGTGTACTAACTCAAGAGCGATCAACAAGATAACCATCAGGTACAAATTTCCATTGCCAAGAATGGATGATCTAATGGATTGCTTAAGTGGAGAAAATTTGTATTCAAAGATTGATTTGAAAAGTGGATATCACCAGATTCGTATGAGGGAAGGTGATGAATGGAAGACAGCCTTCAAGACTAATGAAGGGTTGTATGAATGTATTGTTATGTCATTTGTCTTAATGAACGCGCCAAGTACCTTCATGAGGTTGATGAATGAAGTCCTGAGGGAGTTCATCAGAAAATTTGTCATTGTGTATCTTGATGACACACTGATTTTCAGTAAAACAGAGGCAGAGCATCTGAAACATTTGGCTACAGTGATGCAGAGGTTACAGCAGAAGAAGTTGTTGATAAACATGAAGAAATCCTCATTCATGAAGACAGAGCTCATTTATTTGGGGTTTGTTATTTTTGCAGATAAGTTGAGGATGGATCTGGATAAGGTGGAGGTAATTAAGAATTGGCCATCACCAAAGAGTATATTTGAGGTGAGAAGTTTTCATGGATTGGCTATTTTCTACTGGAATTTCATCAGGAATTTTAGTGGAATTAGTGAACCGATGATGGAAACAGTGAAGAAGAGACACAAGTCTTTTCACTGGACAGAAGAGGCTGAGAAAAGCTTCAATTTGTTGAAGAATAAAATCATGGAACAACCCATTCTGGTGTTTCTGGATTTCAAAAAGACATTTCAGGTAAAATGTGATGCAAGTGGATTTTCAATAGGGGAATTCTTGAGCCAAGAAGACAGGCCGATAGCATACTTCAACGAGAAGTTGAATGAAGCCAAAGTGAAATACTCCACTTATGACAAGGAGTTTTATGCTATTATTCAGGCATTGAAAAAATGGAGACATTACTTGATTCCCAAGGAGTTTGTCTTATACAGTGATAATCATGCTTTGCAATTTGTGACTCAACAGGAAAAGTTGAATCAAAGACATGTTAGATGGGTTGAATACATGCAAAACTTTACTTTTGTAACTAGCCATATTTATGGAACTGCTAACAAAGTTGTTGATGCTTTGAACAAGAAATGTTTGTTGTTGCAGGAGTTCAGAGTCAAAACACTGGGTTTTGATGATCTCAGGGACATGTACAGAGACGATCCAGATTTTAAGGAGGCGTATGAAGCAGCTGAGAATCCAATTCTTAGGGATAGAAGCCAATGGGAAGAATGCATGATCCAGGAAGGATTATTGTTTAAAGGTAATCAGCTTTGTATTCCAAAATGCTCCATGAGGGAGAATTTGTTGAAGGAGAAACATAGTGGAGGATTGGCCAGACATTTCGGTCATGACAAGACGTTCGCAAAGTTGAATGAGTCATATTTTTGGCCAGGAATGCGAGAAGACATCAAAAGATTCATGGACAGATGCATAATTTGTCATCATTCAAAAGGAAAAAGGCAGAATGCAGGTTTTTATCAGCCGTTACCCATACCTGACAGGTCGTGGGATGTAGTTAGCATAGACTTCATATTGGGGTTGCCAAGAACACAAAGAGGGTTTGACTCAATATTTGTGGTGGTGGATAGATTTTCTAAAATGGCACATTTCATACCGTGTCAGAAAACCAGTGATGCAACTCACATTGCAAATCTGTTTTTCAAAGAAGTCATTCGACTTCACGGCTTACCAAGGAGCATAGTTTCGGATCGAGACACCAAGTTCGTGGGACACTTCTGGAGAACTTTATGGAAAAAGTTGGGAACAAACTTATCGTTCAGTTCTTCTTATCATCCTTAGACGGATGGACAGACAGAAGTTGTAAACATAAGCTTGGGAGACTTGTTGAGGATCTTGGTGACAGAACACCATAGTCAGTGGGACAATATTCTGCCACAGGAGGAATTTTCTTATAGTGATTCAATCAACAGAAGCACGGGGTAGAGTCCATTCCAGATTATTTATGGGATGCAACCAAGAGGAGTTTCGGAATTGAGGGATTCAAAACCGAATGCAACTAGGAGCGCTATTGAAGAAGATTTCACAGAAGCGATGAAGGAACTTCACAGCCAGGTGAAGGAGCGATTGCAGAACTCAAGCCAAGAGTATAAGCGCAGAGCAGATCAACACAGGAGACAACTTCAATTTGAGGTTGGTGATTTGATTTTGGCACATCTGAGAAATGAAAGGTTCCTGAAAGGGACTTATAACAAACTGAATATGAAAAAGATCGGACCATGTAAGGTCTTGAAGAAATTTGGGGCAAATGCTTATGAGATTGAATTACCCGATGAGATCAGAATTTCTCTGATATTAAATATCTCATATTTGTACCCATACAAAGCTGAAGTAGGAACAAGTGATGAACAACCAGAAGTTTAGTGGACTAAACAGATGCCAGTTGCAGAGAAACCACAGATGGGGAGCATACTAGACAAAAGAATCAGCAAGAAGACCAGGAGAAAGGAATACTTTGAATACTTGGTCAAGTCGAAGGGAAATCCAGTTGAAGATGCCAGCTGGGAGAATGAAGCAGAGATTCAGAAGCATGGACAGAGCATGCGAGAGCTCATGTCCAGGAGCCCATGAAAATTTTCAAGCAGAGGAATATGATGCAGGAGCATCGCCAACATCAAGCGAGCGTGGGGCAAGCACCAACGTATTTTGGCACATGATAAAATTGTTTGAAAGTTTTTGAAGTTGGATGCACCAAAATTAAATGAAACAATTAAGGGAGGGTGTACTTCCATATTGTAAACAGACCTTGAGCGTCTCGTTCTCGTCTATATTAGGTGAAGGCATTTATGTTAGTAGGTAGTTTTGAATTCTTAGATTAGACAGTTTTAGGAGCAAAGAGGGAAAACGGATATAGACACCCTCACTTGTATCATTGTAATAGTAGTGGAAAGACAAAGCATAGAGAAGAGAGAAAAGAGTTGTAGTTGAAACCACCCATGTACAAAGATTTGAATTAATAGAAAGAACTTCGATTCAAATTCAGGGTGTCGTATTTGTTCTCTGTGTATGCATTGTGAATGTTATGCTCATGGATGTTTACTCTCTGTTATGCATTTTTATTTTATGCGTGAATGCATGATTTCATATTTAATGTTTGAAATCTGAAGAGAGGGAGAGTGGAGAATGAGTTTCAATTGTTTCTCTGTCTGAGTAAGAGTCTTTCCTGCAAGGAGTGCAGTGACATTGTCTGCAAGGTGTGCGTCGACAGAAGTTAGAGTTCATCTCTGAAAACTCAGAAGAGATAACATTATTCTCATTCTCGCAGAGGTGCAATTAAGCACAGGAGACGTGCAAGGAGTGCGCAGGCTTAGTGAAGTTTCAGGGTTTGCAAACTGAGCGAAGTTGTGAAAGACTGTTGTCGCAGGGAGTGCACAGAGTCGAAGGATTCAATACTTGGAAGTATTGGAAAGTTGATGCAAGGAGTGCGTGCAGGAGTTATCTTAAGACTCGAGTTGTGGAGGAGCTCAAAATAATTTGTGTTTTGAACGTTGGAAGGAGACGCAGCAACTTTGGTTTGATGGCGGGCAAGTTTTTGTGGGATATCGTATCCATTTCGCCAAAATTGTCAAGAAGGAATTTGACTGTCAGAATCCTTCGTGGAGGATTCACGAAGTCTTGAAAGCCCTCATATCTCGCAGAGGAGCAGGGGAGTTGCGGCAGCATTCGTCCAGTGCAAGATCGGGAAAATCTGACTGTAGAATGTGGCAGAGATCAGAGGATCTCGTGAATTCGGAGGTTCGTAGGGTGAGAGTCCAAAACTTGGGTGCTTGAAGTTGTGAGAAGAGAGGTTGCGAAGTGTCGAGGTTGCACATAAGAGGCACGTGGAAGAACCGTAAGGTGGGCCTGGGAAGTGGACCGGCAGACACATGTCACACATTTGGAGGAGTCAACACTCTGTTGACCTCTCGCGTCTCGGGGACTTGGGAGATAAGGGAACAAGAGTTCGAGCCTTCGACTCGCGAAGTTGCGAGTAGCGAGAAAGGTGCTAGTGCTTAGCCTAGCCGGTGGTCGTGTAAGGAGGGCGCTGATAGGAGAAGGGGCTAAACCTATTTCGCGATATCAGGTATCACGGATTTGGACGAGGAAGAGTTGGAGTCTCAACTCACGAACTTGCGAGATTGCGAGTTGCCGAGAAGGACCCGCGGATCGATAATTTTGCAGATTCCAGTGGGAATCGAAAGAGTCGATCCAGATCGAAGGGCATATAGAACGATCCTGTGAGTGGATAACGGTCCCAAGGGCCGATAGGTCTGCGTCATGCAGTGTTGGATTGATGAAATGATTATTCATTATAGTCTTATCATGGTTGATAAAGTGTAAAAATGGATGAACTCCTAAGTGGTCCCCTTATGGTGAAATCCCTCACAACAAGACACTTTGCGGTTGAATTATCCTAGAAGTATGGTTAGAGGACCCATGCTTGTATGTGGAATAATGACATGAAGATCAATGAATTGTTGGTGAAACTATCCTATATGGATAGTGCTTGTCATGCCATTTCTGGTGGTATGTGGAATGTCACATAACTCCTCACAGTTTGAGAGTTATAGCCCTACGAAGTTGAACGACCCCCATATGATGGCTGGAAGCCCCATAAGGTCAAAGAAGTCAAAGTGCTTGAGAAGAAGAAATTATTATTTAAATGATAAAGTGAAGTGACAAAATCAAGAAGGATTATTTAAATATTAAAGTAAGATGACAAAATCGAGGAGGAATATTTAAATGATAAAGTAATGGAGAACTTTCTATTTATGGAAAGTGGTTAACCCTAAAATGAATAAAATAGGTTAAGTGACCTAGAAATGGGTTAAGTGACCTAGAAGTGGGTTAAGTGATCTAGAATATGAAGAGTATAAATAAGAGGCTAGGGTCTCTTGTGAAAAGTAAATTTTGGAAGTACATTTTTCGAAGTATCTCTTGTATGTCTTTTGTGAGTATCTCTTGAGCATGATTGAAGATCTATCCTGAGAAAGAAAGCCTCAGGAGGATCTCATGGAAGCATCAAAGTTTCGGCAATGTCTAAGATCTTGACGGGAAAAGTATTGGAGCTTTAGAAACCCTAGTTTCTGAGGTATATGTGGGTTGTAATAGGCCAGAGCACGTACAAACACAGGCTATATGAAGATAGGACGCGTACAGTGGATAAAGTCATGGAGATTTTTGTTTGAGTTGATAACTGGTTGTTGCAGATTGAAGTAGGTTCTAGATATGCACTCTATGGACTCAGATCTGCCACAAAGATTATGGTATGGTGATATCATTGTCTTGATGGATATTCTTGTTTGTTTGATGAATGCTTAAGGCATTCTTGGTATGACTTTTATGATTTGGTTTGATCTGGTTGATAGAGTGAGAAGCACTCTTATGATTCAGTATTGATATGATTTCTACAGAATACTGGTTGTTTACACATGTTTGAGTGGCATTCATATTGAATGATTGAGAAGCATGAATAAGCTATTGGAGAGCTTGGATGTGTTGTGACTGGCTGGTGGTCAGTTTGGACAGTGAAAGACAGAAGAGAATGTGATTGTTGGTTGCATAGGATCTGAGCATGTGAAGAAATGAAAAACCCTAGTTTCTCAGAAGTATACGCATGTTGCATTATAGATCGGCTGCATACATATGCGGGTTGTACTGAGCCAGGGTGCGTACACACGTGGGTTGTACTACTAACAGGTCGCGTACCTATGACAGATTGATATCTGTGGATGATTTTTGCCTCATCTCAGTTGGTGCTGAGGATGTAAGTTGAGTCTTGCATATAGAGTTGGTGATATTGTAGAGTTGTACTCTATTCAGTCGTTGTTGATAAATCCCAAGGATTGTAGTCTGTAATAAAAGGAAAATTGTACATACATATTGTTTTCTTTGTGTTCCTTGTGGTGATGACTTATTCATGATATATGTTGTTGATATATGTTCACATCTAAATGGTTACATTTTAATCCCTAAATAGTGTCTCATTGCCCCTTAATTGGGGCATATTACATTAGTAATGTTATTTTATTTATGTTGGCTTTAGTCCATTAGTTGTAATTATACCTCCTAGTCTCCTATATATACCAAGGGGACATTTTCATTTGGAATCATCTTGTAATTGAACATTTATGTGGGCATAAGGAGGTTTCCCCCTCGAATTGGCTTATTATCAGAATTTCTCTCTTCTTCAAGGCATTGAGTACTTATTCTGAGGTTTTTCTATGCTATATTGATAATTGCTTCCTAACATATGGTATCATAGCTCAAGGTCTTAGGGTTTCGCTGCTACATCTAAGACACTTTGGAATTTTTGCTATAACTTGTTTTCTAAAATGATTCAGAAGGAATGTCTTGGAGGCTATTTAGTAGATGGCGCAAGGTACGTTGGGTTATAATTTCAGCTCATGAGGCCTTATACTTTCGACGATACAACCTTCCTAAGATAGGGTTCTAGAATCATCATGAATTGAGTCATTGTGTAATTTTCGCTATAAAATTGTTTTTGTATTGTTTCAGACCCTAAACTCCAAAGACTATTCACATAAATTAGTAAGGTATCTATGGTAACAATTTCCACTTCTGGGTCATCTTAAATTTGTATATACACCCTGTGGAAGATAGGGTATCTGACTAGTTCTATTGACTAGTCGCAAGAAGGTGTTCCAGGTAAAACAATCATAACTTATTCCTAGAGTATCCAAATTGAGTGAGACTAGATGCATTGGATAGTGGACAGACCGCAATAGTTTTGGAACAATTTTCAAAATTTTATATGAATCATTTTGTGCGGGGAACATTATACAAGTGAGATCTCCTAGAAATAAAAAAAAGAAGCAAGTTGTGGGGAAGTTACCATAAATTCAACTTGACACATCCAATTTTGATCATACCTGTGGCATTACAGAGAAGAAATATCTGAGACCTACAAAAAAGAAAATTTCATAGTCAGAAGGGCCGAAATTTTGGAGATACAATAAAAGGAAGATTGTCTAGCAAAACCACCTCAAAATCAAGGTTTAAAGTGGTACCTGGCCAACATGCCACCAACAAAGGGAACTTCTACACCAAATAATCCTAGAGACAATCCTACTTGGACTCTTGATGAAGGTGAAGAAATGCGTAGGGACATAAATGATTTACAAAAGAAGATAGTAACAAAAGATGAACTACAAGAGATGGAATCTAAGTTGGAGGCAAAGATGGATGGTTTAAAAGAGGAGATCATGGAAGGATTGAAAAATTTTGTAATAGAGATGACACCTGAAAGTGAAAATGTATCACATGAAATTCATGATGAGGACACAAGGAAGGTGAATCAAGAATGGAGAAACTCCAACTTTGGGTTGAAGACCAACCACGTGCCTAAGATCGATATGAGGAAGTTTGATGGCAATGACCCTATCACATGGATACTTCAGATAGAGCAATTCTTTGATCTACATAATGTGCCACATACACAAAAGGTACGAGTTTCTTCTTTATATCTAGAACCCAATCAATTTGTATGGTATCAATGTATTTGTTCTCGCAAATCACTCGTCACTTCGACAATTTTCACGGAAGAAATGATAGCACATTATAAGGATACAAGCAGAAATACCTTCTTTGGCCAATTGATAGATCTCAAGCAAAAGGGTTTAGTTACAGAGCACATTGAGAACTTCCAAAGATTGAATATAAAGGTAACATATATTCCAGATGAGCACTTGATTGATGTATTCATAGGGACTTTAAGAGATAACATTAAACATGAGGTTCACCTTTGTGAACCCAAATCATTGGAGAATGCATTTAGGGTGGCAAGAAATGTTGAAAGTAAAAATATGGCTATGGCTACTATAAGGACCAATCCTACAATCTATAGAAATAATAATGATCCTTCTGCTAAAACACCTGAACCTACAAGGTTGACACCTAAACAATTGGAGGAAAGAAAAGAAAAAGGTTTATGCTTTAATTTTGACAACAAGTACAGTAAGGGACATAATTTTGGTGAGAAGAAATTATTCTACTACATTGTGAAGAGGAAGAGGAACAAGAACAAGAACAAGAACAAGAAAAAGAACCATCTCAATATGAAAACGTAGAAGAAATTTCATCCGAAGAGTTGACTCTGACGATATCGTGTAATGCATTGGCTGTAATTAGTACTCCTCAAAACCTCAAGATTGAAGGATATATCAAAAACAAAAAGGTAATAGTCCTAATTGATTCTGGCAGTACTCATAATTTCATTCACTATAAATTAGCCAAAGCTCTCAATTGCTTTGTATATCCAACACCATAGTTTCAAGTAATGATTGCATATGGAGGAACTATCAATTTCTCAGGAAAATGCAATAAGATCAATCTTACTATGGGGTAATATGTAATGAGTAGTCCAATGATTGTTATACCCATGGGTGGTGTTGATGTTGTACTAGGAATCCAATGGTTACAATCATTAGGAGCAATGGCTTTTAATTTTCAAGAACTTTTCATAAAATTTTCATTGGAAGGAAAATAATTGTGTTAAGAGGTATCACAGGGAAACTCGGTAAGGTGATAAGATCTAATGGCATGACAAAATTATTGAAAAAGGGGCATCAAGGTGTTATTGCACAACTATGCTCACTATATGTTCAAACATATAAGCCATCTATTCCTCTAGATCTCCAAGGGATCATTAATAAGCATTCCAAAGTATTTGAAGATATTCCCAAAGGTCTTCCACCCACTCAAAATCATGATCATTATATTCACCTAATTCTTGGGAGTGTTCCTCCTAACATAATGCCATACAAATACCCTTATGCCCAGAAGAGTGAAATTGAAAGCATGGTTGAAGAAATTTTAGAGGTTGGCATTATTAGACCTAGCCAAAGTTCTTACTCTGCACCGGTGGTAATGGTATTCAAGAAAGATGGCTCATGGCATATGTGTCCAAATTATAGAGAGATCAACAAGATCACTATTAAAGATAAGTTTCCCATTCCCGTCATTCATGAATTGCTAGATGAACTACATGGAGCAATCTATTTCACAAAGTTGGATCTTCGTTCAAGGTATCATGAATTAGAATGAAGGAAGAAGATATCCCCAAAAAAACAATCTGAACTCATGAAGGCCATTATGAATTTTTGGTCATTCCTTTTGTCCTTCCAAATTCACCTTCCACATTCCAAGGGTTGATTAATTCCATTTTCAAGCCCTTCCTTCAAAAATTTGTGTTAGTATTTTTTCATGATATACTAATCTATAGTAATTCTTGGGAGGATCATGTGCAACATGTCGACAGGGTGCTAAAAATACTAAAGGAGAAACAACTATATTCAAAACCATCCAAATGTTTCTTTGGAGTGAAGGAGATAGAGTATTTGTGATGCAGACCCCCTATTCCTCCTAAGGGCTGCGCGACCTCCTGGTCAGGATCTTCTGATTTTGGAACCGAAATGGCTCTTCTAGTTCCGAGATGGAACCTCCCTCTTCTAATCCACAGGTCCTTATCTAATTTTTTCCCACGCAAACCAACACTAGACGCAAAACTCCACTCCACGTGACCATGGGCCTAGCCTGAAAGGCACGTCATGTTTCGCGACCCCGAGCTTTCCAATACGACGAGTCCTTGGCTCCTCCAAGTCATGAATGCCAAAATTCTAATGATGTGATATCTACAGCTCAGGTCTCTCTTCGACCGACGGCTATGATTACTTTATCATTTTGCGTTTCACGACTTCGCCCTGCACGAAATTTGTTCGCTCCTCCACCCGGTCACCGAAATCACGAAATCTCCCATCACTACAGATCAACGGTTCTAGGCCTTCGAATATCTTACGGCTCTGATATTTTCGGGGTTCCACCGGTCAAGAGTCCCACGCTGTTGACCCTTGTACTCCTGGTTTCTGAAATGCTGAAAGCTTGAGGCGCTTTATCAATGATTCACAACGCTCTTCAGATCTATGCTCAGATATATTCCCTGTCACTAACCTCCTCGCGACTCCACTTGATCCAACGGCTTGTGGGGTTCTTCCTCTTGAGATTTTATTCACTTCAGACCTAGAATATTTTCTAAGTCTTCAAAGGCTCGGCCTTCACTTCTTCCGGGGAATGGGTTCCTGGATATCGATAACACTTTCCGACGTGTTATTCCTCCTGAGCTTTGTCTGGTTCAGAATTTGATTTCCCACACACTCCTTGCGTCTAAGGGATTTTGATAACTTAGATCCATAGGATTTCTTGCAGAGAAGTTCCTCCTGATTTCCTTGCGTTCCTCTCTAGCTCGATGCACACCTTGCAGAGCTTCAAATGAAGAGAAACAGTTGAAACTGGAACACTAACATGCATAATTCCATTCACTTGTTCATGAAAACAGAAACGAAATGAAAACACACACAGTCTACACAGCATACATTTGGATCAATTTTCCTTCTGTTATATTCACAAGTGTTGAAATGGCTACAAAAGTACATTCAAATTACAGTAACTCAAAAATTGAGATCTCCTTCTAACTCGCATTTCTCTCTTACAACTAATTTCTCTTTGTATTGCAGCTCTCTCCAACTGGGCATACAAACTTCTACTTAACTCAAAAATATTTCTAGGGTTTACCTTGGCTACTTTCCTACTCTAAAATTCATCCTACGCTATCTTAGTTCGGTCAAATTCCAGAGCCGTAGTGGAACCTCCTGCTCTGTTTACGATTTTCAAAACGTGCCTCAAAGGGTAAAATTCGGAATTGGTTCAAGCGTGCCTCTAAAGGTAAATTTCGGCATTGAGTTAAGTTGGATTTCAAAATCGGCTGCAACTACCAACGTTGAAGTTCTGGAAGGACTCTCACGTGTTGAGTGTTCCTGCCTCTGTGCGCTTGCCAACGATGCTCCTGCATCATACTCCCCTTGACAAAAATTCATGGACTCTTTTCCATGAGCTTTTCTACTGATTTTCCCTGCTTCTGGATAGCATCTTGACTTTCCCAACTGACATCCTCTATTGGGTGTCCTTTCCATTTGACCAGATACTCAAAATAAGTCTTCCTCTTGGTCTTCTTGCCAATCCTCTGATCTAGAATCTTCTCCATTTGTGGATTTTCTAGCACAGGCATCTGTTTCTCCCACTGAATCTTTCCTTGATCTTTTGACCCTTATTTGTCATCTTTCATGTAAGAATACAGGTCTGAAACATTGAATATGGGCAAAATTCCCACACCATCTGGTAGCTCGATCTCATAGACATTTGCATCAAACTTCCTCAAGATCTTACAGGGTCCTATCTTCTTCATCTTCAATTTGTTATATGTTCCCATAGGGAACCTTTCCTTCCTCAGATGTGCTAAAACCTGATCTCCTACTTAAAATTGAAGTTCCCTGCGATGTTGATAAGCTCTGTTCTTGTACTTCTGATTAGAACTCTGCAATTGTTCTCTGATCTTGCTATGGATTTTCTGCATTTCAGCAGCAAAATCTTCTGCTCCAACGCTCCTAATATTTCCCTGCTCCAAGTCTCTCAAATCAGATACCCCCCTTGGTTTCATTCCATACAATATTTGGAATGGTCTCCTTCCATTGCTCCTATTTGGTGATTCATTGTATGCAAATTCTGCTTGTGGCAGAATCTAATCCCATTGATTATGATGCTCAGTGATTAAACTCCTCAATAAATTTCCTAGACTTCTATTCACCACCTCAGTCTGCCCATCTATCTGAGGGTGATAAGATAATCTAAAGGACAAGTATGTTCCCATATACTTCCACACTCCAAAAGTGACCAACAAATTTCCTGTCTTTTTCCGAGGCAATGCTCCTGGGTAGGCCGTGAAGTCTCACAACTTCCTTGAAAAACATATTTGCAACATGTGGTGCATCACTAGTCTTCAGGCATGGGATGAAATGTGCCATCTTTGAGAATCTGTCCACTACTACAAATATGGAATCAAACTCCCTTTGTGTTCTTGGCAACCCCAACACAAAATCCATGCTTAGTGCATCCCAAGTCCTCTCTGGTATTGGCAATGGTTGATACAATCTAGTGTTCTGTCTTTTCCCCTTTGCATGTTGGCAGATTCTACATATGTTCACAAAATTTATCACCTCTCTTCTCATACCTGGCCAATAATATGAACTGCTCAACTATGCAAATGTTTTATCATGGCCGAAATGTCCATCCAATCCTCCACTATTCTTATCCTTCAGAAGATTGTCCCTCATTGAGCATCTTGGTATGCACAATTAATTTCCTCTGAACAACAATCCTTCCTGAACCATATACTTTGTCCACTGACTTCTATCTCTCAGTACAGGGCTTGTACATGCTTCATAGGCCTCCTGGAAGTCCATATCATTACAATACATATCCTTAAGGTGTTCAAACCCCAAGGGATTCACCTAGAATTCCTGCAGAATTAAACATCTCCTGCTTAATGCATCAACAACCTTGTTAGCATTCCCAACAATATGTTTTATGACAAAAGTAAAAATTGCATAAATTCAACCTATTTTTCATGCCTCTGATTCAGTTTTTCTTATCTGGTTATGAATTGTAAATCTTGGTTATCGCTATACAAGACAAACTCTTGTGGGACAAGATAATGCCTCCATTTATTCAATGCTTGAATTATGGCATAAAACTCCTTGTCGTATGTGGAGTATTTATTCTTAGTCTCATTCAGCTTCTCGCTAAAATAAGAAACATGTCAATTGTCCTGACTCAGAACTACTCCTATTGCAACTCCACTTGCGTCACATCTTACCTTAAATGTCTTCCCAAAATTCGGCACGACCAGAATTGGTCATTCTGTTATCTTCTCCTTCAGTATATTGAAGCTACTTTCATCCTCCTCTGTCCATTTAAAATACTTCTGCCTCTTCTTCACTGTATCCATCATGGGTACACAATCCCACTAAAGTCTCTAATGAACTTCCTGTAGAAACTTGCTAAACCATGAAAGATCCTTACCTCGAACATGCTCCTTGGTGACGACCATTCTCTGATCGCTTTCACTTTCTCTGGATCCATCTTCATCTCATTTGAAGAGATCAAAAAACCCAAGTAAATGAGCTTTGTATTCATAAAAGAGGACTTCTTCAAATTGATCAGCAGTTTCTCTTGTTGTAGCCTCCTCATTACTAGTGTTAGGTGCCCCAAATGCTCCTCTTTAGTCCTACTAAAAATCAGTGTATCATCCAGATATACAACCACAAACGTACCAATGAAATCTTTTAGAATTTCGTTCATCATCCTGATAAAAGTGCTTAGGGTATTCATTAATCCAAATGGCATAACCAACCACTCATATAGACCTTCATTTGTCTTAAAGGCGATTTTCCATTCATCACCTTCTCTCATCCTGATATGGTGATATCCACTTTTCATATCTATCTTAGAAGAGAAATTTCCTCCACAAAAGCAATCCATTAAATCATCCATTCTTGGTAAAGGAAATCTATACCTGATGGTGATCTTATTGATGGTTCTCGATTTTGTGTACATTCTCCATCCTCCATCTTTCTTTGGGCTCAACACAGTTGGTACTGCGCATGGAATGAAGCTCTCTCTTACCAAACCCTTATCCAACAACACTTGGACTTGGTCCTTCACTTCCTCATTCTCGCGAGGTGTCAATCTGTACACTACTTTGTTTGGCGGACTTGCTTTTGGTATCAAGTCGATATTATGATGATATTCCTGATGGGTGGCAATGAGTTTGGCAGCTCATCCACCACTATATCAACGAAATTATCCAATAGTTCCTAAACTTCTTCAAGAAAATCATCCATTGATGTACTCATAAAGATGACTGTGGGCTTCCTCACCACAGCGAACTGCATCTCCTATTCTTCCTTTATTTCTTTCAGGAGTTCCTTCCCACTCATGAGAAGTATGCTTGTGTTGGCTTCCTCTTTTACTCTCTTCTCCTCCATTGGCAACAACATATGCGTCCTACCATTATTCTCTAATGTATATGTGTTTTTCCTCCCATCATGAATGACATTTATATCAAGTTGCCATGGTCTTCCCAACAAAATGTGGCATATGTCCATGGTAATTACATCACATAGGATTTCATCTTTATATCGTCCTATTTTAATTTCAACCAGGCATTGTTTAGTGATCATTACCTAATGTCCTTTTTGCATCCATGAGACTTTGTATGGTTTTGGATGTGCAGTTTCCTTCAACTCCAATTTCTCCACCATATCTATGGATACTAGGTTGTCATTACTCCCACTGTCAATGATCACCTTGCATACTTTATCCTTAGTCTTGCAAGATGTTCTGAAGAGACTGTTTCTTTGCACTGGCTTTTCAATTTTTGCCTCTAGTTTTAAGAGAACTTTTCTCAACATCAAGGATGCTCCATCCTCTCCTCCTTCTTCTTCAACATCTCTTCGTTGTGCTTCTAAAATGTGAGCTTATTCTCCTTCCTTCTTCTTCTCAGGATATTCCTAAGACATGTGTCCTACCTTTCCACAGTTATAGCACCTTACTCCTCCTCTGCCTCTTCCTCTAGAAGATTTTATTCCATCACCATGTCTTTCTCAAGAAATTCCTCCTCATTCTGAGTTATTGTGTGGTTTCTCAGCCTCGTCCTTAGACTGATGTGTTATGTCATGGTTAAATCCCTTGCTTTTGGTTGGGACCGATATTTTATCTCTTCCTCATTGACTTTGTTTTCTGGTCAGCTTCTCCTCTGCCTTCAGCGCAAACTAATAAGCATCCTCCACGGTTCTAACTGACACCATGATAAGCTCATCCTGGATCTCATATCTCAAGCGATTTATATATCTGGCAACTTTCTCTTCATCTCTCTCCCATTGTCCAGTTTTGATGTTCAGCCGGTAGAAATCCTCGATGTACTCCTTAACTGTCATCCCTTTTTGTCTCAGGTTCTACATCTTCTTGAACAGATTTATCTGATAATATTTGGGCATGAACTTATCCTTCATATTGGCTACCATTCTATCCCAACTCTTTATCCTCTATTTTCCTTTGCTTCTTCTCTCAGCTTGTAGTTCGTCCCACCACAGTGTTGCATGCCCTTTTAGCCTGGTGAATGCCTGCTTCACCTTATTCTCCTCATTGATATCTTCATAGTCGAAATGTTTTTCCATGGATCTTATCCAATCCAATAGTTCTTCAGCATCTAGATTTCCCTCATAAATGGGAACATCTATTTTTGCTCTGCCTCCCAATCTGGAAACTACTCTCAACAAACGTTCTTCTACAGCCTCCTCTCCTGCAGCTTCTTCAACCTAAACCTATTCACTTTATGCATCATTGACGTCTCCAGCGCTAGGTTCTCTTCTCTGCACTACTTCCATTGTTTCCAAATGGATGCAAAGCTCTCGCATCTCCCTCTCTACAGCATGGTTGGCTAGAGGCAGCTCTCGTCTTCTTGGAGGCATTGTGTTGGCTATCTTTCACACACACAGAGTACAACTCTGAGTTCTCTTTTTCTTTCACCTGAAGTCTACAGACGAAGTATGATCAGCTCTGATACCACCTGATGCAGACCCCTTATCCCTCCTAAGGGTTGTGCTACCTCTCAGTCAGGATATTCTGATTTCAGAACCAAAATGGCTCTTCTGGTTCCGAGCTGGAACCTCCCATTTCTAATCCACATGTCCTTATCTAAGTTTTTCCCACGCAAACCAACACTAGACACAAAACTCCACTCCATGTGACCACAGGCGTGACCACGCGCCTAGCCTGAAAGGCACGTCGTGTTTCGCGACCCCGAGCTTTCCAATACGACGATTCCTTGGCTCCTCCAAGTCACGAATGCCAAAATTCCAATGACACAAGATCTACGTCTCAGGTCTCTCTTGGACCGACGGCTACGATTACTTCGGCGTTCCACGTTTCATGACTTCTCCCGACATAAAATATTTTCGCTCCTCCACCAGATTGCCGAAAGCATGAAATCTCCCCTCACTACAGATCAACGGTTCTAGGCCTTCGAATATATGACGGCTCTGATCTTTTCGGGGTTCCACCAGTCGAGATTCCCATGTTGTTGACCCTTGTACTCCCAGTTTCTGAAATGTAGAAAGCTTGAGTTGCTTGATCAATAACTCAAAACACTCTCTAGATCTATGCTTAGATCTCTTCCATGTCACTAACCTCCTCGCGACTCCACTTGATCTAACGACTTGTGAGGTTCTTCCTCCGGAGATTTTACTCACTTCAGACTTAGAAGATTTTCTAAGTCTTCGAAGGCTCGACCTTCATTCTTCCGGGGAATGTGTTCTTGGATCTCAATAACACTTTCTGACATGTTATTCGTCCTGAGCTTTGTCTGGTTCAGACTTCGATTTCCAGCGCACTCCTTGCGTCCAACAGATTTCGATAACTCAGATCCATGGAATTTGTTAAGAACCAAAACCAGATATGAAGATATAATCACCACAAATATTGAATACACAATAGATCCACAAAGTAAGATAGAAGAAACCACACAATATTATTACCAAACCCTTGAGGTAGGGCAACACCATACAATGGATCCTATTATGGAAGGGATCCTCTCCTGTTCACTT
>ML781236.1:501177-514850 GCA_009831015.1 Picea engelmannii
TTGGAACAAAGACTATCTTCAGAAGAACAACAAAAATGGGTAACCAAGATATTGAGTTATGATTTTGAAATCGTCTATAAAAAAGGAAAGAAAAATGTTGTGGTAAATGCACTCTCAAGGAAGGATGAAGATGTTGAGGCCTTTCTCTGTGCTATCTCGATCATCCAAACCGATTGGATAATAGAAGCAAGGGATGAATGGAAGAATGACAAAAAAGTGTGGACTCTCATTCAAAGGTTGCAGCAGGATTCTAGTACATCAGATACATTTACATGGAAAAATGATTCACTATGGTACAACGATCGCTTATATTTATGTAAGAACTCCCAACTCAAACAAAATGTACTATTGGAATTACACACCTATCCAGTAGGAGGGCACTCGAGATTTTTAAAAACCTACCATAGGGTCAAGAAGGATTTTTTTGGGATGGCTTTAAAATTGATGTTCAAAGGTTTGTGGCAGAATGTTTGGTTTTCCAACAAAATAAGGTGGAAACAATTAAGACCTCGGGTCTTTTACAACCATTATCCATCCTAGGTTATAGCTGGGAGGAGGTTTCCATGGATTTCATCACAAGGTTATCGAAGTCTAAAGGAAAGAGTGTCATCATGGTGATTGTTGATAGACTAACCAAGTACACACACTTTTGTGAACTCTCTCATCGCTTCAAAGCTAGTACAGTTGCCACCACATTCATGGAGACATTTCAAAAGCTACATGGCAGCCCAAAGATTATTGTAAGTGACATAGATCCCATCTTCACTGGACATTTTTGGACAGAATTATTTTCTTGTTTGGGTACTCAATTGGTGCATAGCTCATCCTATCATCCTCAATCTAATGGACAAACTGCGATAGTGAACAAATTTCTGGAAGTCTACCTTAATTTCTTTGTCTCTGATAAACAAACACAATGGTTGAAATGGTTACCCTTTGCAGAATGGTGGTATAATACTTCTTTTCATACTGCAACAAAAATGACACCATTTATGGCCCCTTATGGATACCACCCTCCTTCCATCACTTCTTCTCTAAAATAAAAATATAAGGTTCAAGCAGTGGAAGATCACATCAAGCATCAATAACAAGTTCTCCAAATATTAAAGGACAACCTGACCATGGCACATAATCGCATGAAACAACAAGCCGATCAACATCGTAGTGAAAAAAGTTTTGAAGTAGGGGATTAGATGTTTTTAAGACTACATCCATACAAACACATGCCCCTCAAGCAAGCCAAGAAGGATAATAAGTTATCACCAAAGTACTATGGCCCTTATAAGGTGTTGCAAAATATTGGTACTATGGCATACAAATTGGAGTTGCCTGCATCTTCACGAGTACACCCAATTTTCCATGTTTCATGCTTAAAGAAGGTTATAGATGACAAAATCCTAGTTCAAACTATATTTCCAGAACTTGACGAGGAAGGTAAAATCATATTGGAGCCTGAAGTCATCACTGACACAAGAATTCGCTAGCTGAGGAATAGATCCATTTCAGAGTATCTCATTAAATGGAGGAAACTACCGGGTAAATATTCCACTTGGGAAGATGATTCTTTTATATAGAAGCATCCAACGTTACTCAAGCATTGCGGACAACACTTGTCTCAAGGGGAGGGGCATGTTAAGCCCTAAATAGTGGCTCATTACCCCTTAATTGGGGCATATTACATTAATAATGTTATTTTATTTATGTCTCCTTTAGTCCATTAGTTGTAATTACACCTCCTAGTCTCCTATATATACCAAGGAGCCATTTTTATTTGGAATCATCTTATAATTGAACATTTATGTAGGCATAAGAAGGTTTCCCCCTCGAACAGGATTATTATCTGAATTTGTCTCTTTTTCAAGGCGTTGAGTACTTATGAGGTTTTTCTATGCTATATTGATAATTGGTTCCTAACATTACAAATGACAGCAATGAGCAATGAGTAAATGTTGAATGCTAACTAATGAATTTTGTGTAAGAGGGAAGTTTTTGAAAAAGACACACAAATGGATGAAGGAAATCCTTAGACACACAAATGGATGATGAAGTTCCAATCCTTCATGAGGAAAACTATTCTACTTGGAGAATAGAAATGAGATTGCATTTGAAGGAAATGGGAGCGGCTATTTGGAAGGTAGCCATTGGTGGATCAGTTCCCTTGAAGAACAAGTCAAATTTTGCAGCTCAAAGGGAAGGAAAGAAGAATGATGCATTGGCTCTCAAGACCATTCTTAGTGGACTCTCAAGCCCTATCAAAGAGAGCATGGGACAATGCACTTCTGCCAAGGATATATGGCTAAATCTAGAGGAGACATATCAAATAAAGAAGGAGAAGGAATATATTGAAGACCACTCCATCAAGATTATCAAATGTAAAGAATCGTAAAAAACCCTTGATTGTATTATTTCAAAATGTGATATTGCAAACATTTCAAGTGAAGATAGAACAAAGGAAGATCTCAAAAGTATTTCAAATGAAAGTAAATAATCTCCAAAGACTCTTGATTGAAATGATTCAAAATGTGATGATGTTGAATTATTCTCAAGTGAAGAAGAAGATCTAGAAATAGTTTGTGTAAAGTTTGATGGTAGTTATCCCATGGAAAGAATAGAAGAATATCTATTAGAACTTCAAAAAGAAGTTGAAGAGGGTTTATATAGATATAGCAGTGATCATTAGTATACACACTATAACTATCTTTCGGATAACACTAAGAAGTTTCTTAAGAGGAATCAAAGGCACACCTTGAAGTTAAAGGGAATGCTCAAACAACAAGAAGAGATAAATAAGACTAAATTAGAAGAAAAGGAAGAAGAGATCACAAGACTAAATAATGAAAAAGAAGATATGAAGGTAGATGATGAGATTAGAAAAAGTCTTGAAACTATTCTCCATATCAAGACCCAAATTGAAGAAGCCAAAAGGGTAGAGGAACTATTGAAGAATCAAATTAATGAAAAGTAAGAGTCATGTGATAAGTTAGAAGCTGAATTTGTTGACCTTAGAAAGAAGGTAGAGAAGTCAAACAAATTCTTGAATAGCTCACAAATCTTGAATAAGACCTTGCAAATTCAAATATCTCCATATGATAAATCAGGTCTTGGATACAAAGAAGAAGCTAGACATGTTGAAGCAAGCACCTCAAAGAAGCATGAGCTAAGTCCCTCAAAGGATGAAGAAAATGTTGCAAATAAACCATATACACAAGGCAAAGAAAATTTCAAAAGAACAAAGCAAGAAATACATCAAGAAGCTATCCTTGGGACACCAAAGCAAAGGTATGAACGTAGTTTTCATGGGAATTGTTATTCATGTAATGGATATGGTCAAAAATATTTTGAATGTAGATCTCATGAAAGGATATATAATGGAATATTTTATAACACCATGAGGTGTTGGAAATGTGATAAAGTAGGACACATTGTTGTTCACTGTAACACCATTAGATGCTACAGCTGTAGTGGATTTGGCCACAAATCCCAGCATTGTTGGAACACAAGAAGAAATTCCATGATGAGGACTTCACATAGAATGACTATAAGAAGGAATGAAGTAAGGAAGGGAAAAATCTTTGAAAAGATGGATACTCAGAGCTCAAGTTCTGAGAAACAGGGACACCTTCAGAAGTGGGTGAAGAAGATTGAGAAACCAGAACATAATGGAAGATTGAAGGGAATATCAAGTGTGTCATCTACTGAAGCGTACGTGGGTGATAGTGGTAATAGTCGTGTACATACGCAAGCTGACCTTGAATAGGTCGCATACATACACGAGCTGTCTGTGTAGCAGGTCACGTATATATGGTAAAGACTTGGGGAAAAGGCAATGCACATGGGTTGCAGCTTGATGTGATGGTATAACACTCTGTTGCAGGGTCTGACATTATTTGTTGCAGGTTCTGAAACTATTTTCTGCAGGTTTTCATGATTCTATATTGGATTATGTAATGTGATGATAAAAATAATGAAAGGCCATATTGGATGCATGGCACTAACCCATGAGTATGGATTGAGGCATTTTATGTTGAAGAACAATGTTGGTTATGACAATGAAGTTATGGAACCTTGGTTACGTGATATATCTTGAGATATCATTGATCTATTGAAGCATACTACTAGTACATGTGTTGTTGGATTCTTAGTATTTGTTGTAGTGAATGGATGATTGATGATGATTTGTTGGTTTACATGGCTGGTACATATTTTGATTTTCACTAATATATCTTATGATGTATTATTGGAAGCTTACTTGTTGGAAAACTTGATGCATGCATTTGGCATATGGATGGGCTACATATTGGGACATGTAGTTGGTGAGTTGATGAGGTGATCATGTTGTACATCATTGATGATCTATAGTCGATGCATGATTGGTAGAGACACCTACTAGCAGTTTGATTGGCACATATTTTATGGAGGATTTGGCATACATGTATGAGAATTCATCATGTTGTGGTATTGGTGCATGGTTGATATACTTGCTTGGTACAAGTGCCAATACATGTTTGGTACACTCATAGATGGCATATGCTTGATGATAGTACACCATTGGTATTACTTGATTATCAAAACAAATTGGTATTTGTTTGAGATACATGGTTATGACACTTGGAGGCATATTGGTAGATGCACATTGTTTGGCATATTGGTAGATGCACATAGATGGCATGGTTGGCATATTGGTGGATGCACATGGTTGGCATATTGGTATATGCACATGTTGACATGTTGATAGAGGCATATGTTCGATACATTCCATGGATGATATAGTTTTTCACATTGTATGATGTTGATGTACATGGTTGATGTACATGGGTGTTGTGCATGGTGGGTACATTTTGGTACATGATGTACTTGGTTGATATTTTGTTCATGATCCTCTATTTTATTATATCTTTTGTTTGATGATGTATGGTATGGCACAAGTTTGATGCATGTACAGCTCCAAGGATAGTCATTGAAAGATAAGTTGATCTATGATTCAATTGAGAAGTAGAAATTGCATGTTGATCATATTGCAGAGGAGATAGGGGGAGACATACCCATAGGGGGGGTCATTCTTCTTCCCATGATTCTAGGAGGAGATATTTATCAGATGCATACCTACAAAAGAGCCCTATATTTGAAGAAAGATCACAGAGGCATAATTCGAGGGGGAGCAATGGTCACAGGGGGAGTATGAGAAATGTATCTTCAACATTACATCAGAGTGATATCCCTTGTTCAAAAGGGGAGAGATTATTCATAGGAAGATCAAAGGCATTCAGAGAGGGGGAACAACCCCAAGAGGAGAATGGCCCTTTTCCATTGATGTCAAAGTGGGATAGATGGTCACATTGATGTGATTGATGTTTAGTAACGGGGAGAGATAGTCATATTGATATGATTGATGACTATTGATGTAGAGAATGCCTTATCTACATGTTGACATCAATGATTGGTGTTGACATCAATGTTGGTATTTCCATCAATGCCAAAGGGGGAGATTGTTGGATCATGTTGTCATTGATGCCAATGGTTTGATTGATTGATGTCAAAGGATTGATGTCAAGTGATTAAGAGGTTGATTGATGTCAATGGATTGATTGATAGGCTTGATTGATTGATGATTGATGAACAATGTATATGTATTGTCCTTGATGAGAATGATAGATATCAAGTGGAAACCAATCGATGAAGATGGATCAATAAGTTATCATTGATATGATTCATAGATGAATATGGATCAATGAGTTGTCATTGATACATGATGCATAGTTGATGTATATGATGCAGTGGTGGATTGATGAAAAGATGAATCATTATAGTCTTATCATGGTTGATAAAGTGTACAAATGGATGAACTCCTAAGTGGTCCCCTTATGGTGAAATCCCTCATGGGAAGACACTTTGTGGTTGAGTTATCCTAGAAGTATGGTTAGAGGACCCATGCTTGTATGTGGAATAATAACATGAAGATCAATGAATTGTTGGTGAAACTATCCTAGATGGATAGTTCTTATGATGCCATTTCTGGTGGTATGTGGAATGTCACATAACTCCTCATGGTTTGAGAGTTATGGCCCTACGAAGTTGAAGGACCCCCATATGATGGCTTGAAGCCCCATAAGGTCAAAGAAGTCAAAGTGGTTGAGAAGAAGAAATTATTATTTAAATGATAAATTGAAGTGACAAAATCAAGAAGGATTATTTAAATATTAAAGTAAGGTGACAAAATCGAGGAGGAATATTTAAATGATAAAGTAATGGAGAACTTTCTATTTATGGAAAGTGGTTAACCCTAAAATGAAGAAAATATGTTAAGTGACCTAGAAATGGGTTAAGTGAACTAGAAGTGGGTTAAGTGATCTAGAAGATGAAGAGTATAAATAAGAGGCTAGGGTCTCTTATGAAAAGTACATTTTCGAAGTACATTTTTGGGAGTATCTCTTGTGTATATTTTGTGAGTATCTCTTGAGCATGTTTGAAGCTCTATTTTGAGAAAGAAAGTGTGAGGAGGATCTCATGGATGCATCAAAGTTTCGGCAATGTCTAAGATATTGATGGAAAAAGTCTCAGAGCTTCAAAAACCCTAGTTTTTTAGGTATACATGGGCTGTAATGGGCCAGAGCACATACACACACGGGTTGTATGAAGACAGGGTGCGTACAATGGATAAAGTCATGGAGATTTGTGTTTGAGTTGATAACTGACTGTTGAAGACTGAAGTAGGTTCCATATCTTCACTCTATGGGCTCAGATCTGCCACAGAGATTCTGGTATGGTGATATCATTGTCTTGATGGATATTCTTGTTTGCTTGATGAAGGCTTAAGACATTCTTGGTATGGTTGTTATCATGTGGTTTGAGCTGGTTGATGGAGTGAGAAGCACTCTTATGATTCAATATTGATATGATGGCTATAGTATATTGGTTGTTTACACATGTTTCAGCGGCATTCATATTGTATGATTGAGAAGCATGAATAAGCTATTAGACAGCTTGGATGTGTTGTGACTGGTTGGTGGTCAGTTTGGACAGTGAAAGAGAGAAGAGAATATGATTGTTGGTTGCAGAGGATCTGAGCATGTGAAGCAAAGAAAAACCCTAGTTGCTCATAAGTATACGCATGTTGCATTATAGATTGGTCGTGTACATACATGGACTGTAATGAGCCAGGGCATGTACACACGTGGGCTGCACTACTGACAGGTCGCTCACCTGTGATAGATTGATATCTATGGAGGATTGTTGCCTCATCTCAGTTGGTGTTGAGGATGTAAGGTGAGTCTTACATATATATCTAGTGCTCTTGTAGAGTTGTACTCTATTCAGTTGTTGTCGATAAACCCCAAGGATTGTAGTCTATAATAAAAGGAAAATTGTACATACATCTTGTGTTATTTTTGTTCCTTGTGGTGATGAATTATTGATGATATATGTTTCTGATATATGCTATTGATATATGTTCACATATAATTGGTTAAAAATGACAACAATGACCAATGAGTAAATGTTGAATGCTAACTAATGAGTTTTGTTTAAAGGGAAGTTTTTGAAAAAGAGCCCCACACTCATTCACCCCCCCTCTAAGTGTGGTAGGTGTGTCCAACAATAATTTTCATCCCTCTAGGGATTGATGTCTTGAATATTTTATGGTTTTCATGTGTCATCTTGCATTTCAGCAAGCATTTGTTATCTAAACCCTAGTTTAAGCTTGCATTTCCATCCCCCTTTCAAATAATGATTACTTGTTTTAAGGTTTTTTATATTTGTCCTCGTATTGTCTTGTCTTGGCTTACCTTGCCATACCATGACATGCCATACCTTAACTTTTCATGTCCTTCCTGTTAGAAAGTAATGGATGTGCTCATTTAACCATAGAAAATATAGAAATATTGTCACCCAACTATAGGCTGAAGCCACCCTCGAGCATCTTAACCTTGACAGAGAATCATTCCAGAAGCAAACCTTATGCTAGATATCCAAACAAAGGTGGCACACGTTTTCTCCAAGGATAGCACACCAAGCAAGAGTAACAAGAGCTGATCAAAGAGTCCAAACCATAACCAAGAGATAGTCCAAGCCAAAACCAAAATCTGCTAGTTGCAGTAGCTGTAACAGCAGCTCTCCTTCAAACTTGCTCACAAACTGGCCAACTGTAGTGCACACAAGTGTTGCTTCTGTAATTTCGAGAATATTGGCCAGAATGAAGACTGGCCTCATGTATTTATACTAATTCTGGCAATCTGCCTAGGCTGAATTCTCATTCTGGGTACTAATTATTTAGTATATAACATTTCCTTTAGTTGAATTCTTCTCTTGGAGGCTAATAACCTAATACAAGTCATTCTCTTGAGCTGACTTGTCTTTTAGGGTTATTAACCAATTAATTAGGGTTTCTTCTTACTTCCTGAAATATTCTATTCTCATCGGGTTTACACGTGGAGGTAAATACCTCCCGCAACTACCATATTATCAACACTCCCTCCTAGCTAGGGAGGTGTTGAAGGTAATGGCCTTGAGCACAAACATACCATTCACCTGGTAGCATAAACATAGTCGTATAGATTATCTCATGATTAGATCATGAGAACCATCATCACTATCAGTGTCATCAACTGCATCATCTCTCGAAACCATACTCCATATGAGTAATCAAGCATGATGCTAGATAATTCACTCACTCCAGAAAGTGACACAAGAACCATTCTTCTAATCTAGACATATGTCCTAGAAGAAAAAATGTCCTAGACCATTTTTTGTCTGGGAAATCTCTATCCATTGATCATCCGTCTAGCTGATAAACATTTCCAACACTATTGATAGTCTTCAAGGCAATCAGAACAATGTCATTCAATAGAACACAACTGTGTCTATCCATAATAGTACACAACTAAAATCCAGTGGTACACTACCACACCAAGTAGCACACAGATATTTGATCACTGACATATAGTCCCAATCAGTGGAACACGTCCACCACAGTAGCATATATCTAATGTACAGAGACATACAATATCCATAATAATCATATCATCTTATGTCAACCTGTACATAAAACATTGTTATGATATAAACTAAATTGTTTGGGCCATTCTTCCACTCACATATGTGAGATTTGGAAGAGCATCTTCCCTCATAAGGTAAAACATCAATGATGAGCTATCTAGACTATTCTTCTCAAGAAAGGAAGAATAATTGTCCCAATTTCTAATCTTGGACCATTCACCTATCTGGGCCATTCCTCCGGAACTAAACAAAGTGAAACCTGGAGAGAATGAATCTTCCTTAGGGAATGTTTGTCCCTAATTGTTGGACCTGGACCATTCATCTATCTGGGCCATTCCTCCGGCACTAAAAAAGGTGCAACTTGCAGAGAATGAATCTTCCCTAGGGAATGACTGTCTGGACCATTTCCTAAGGAAATGACTGTCCTGCACCAACCTCCAAAACAGACCATTCTTCAAAACTTCTCACAACTGTGAGCTTCGAAAGAATGATTGTCTGACGAGGCAGACCAATCTTCTTGACCACTACTGAGAGTGACCATCAAGAAGAGAGACTGTCCTAGACCATTCCCCCAAACTATACACAAGGGGAATCACTGTCTATGGTACATCAACAATCTATCTGGACCATTTTTTGAACTGGAAAATGCCCGTCCGTTAGAAATCTCAAACTACTTTCTGAACTGGAAAGGAACTACTCATCCTGGACCGTTTTTCGAACTGAAAAAATGATTGTCCATAAATCAATAGCACGTCACTTCTCCCTCCCAATCTGGGAGTCATCTCTTCCTTTTCTAATAAGGAAGTCGTATCCACGAGCTCGAAAATGTCTTCTTATCTGCTCATCTGTGGAGATATATATTGGAGAACCACTTTCTCTTTTTTGGACTTCATCATGGAGAATGTAATGCTTGATATCAATGTACTTCAGTCTTTCTGGAACATTGGTTTTCTGAAGGATTCATGTAGCTCTGATCATTACAGTATATCATATTTGAATTCAGCGCTTTTGTTTCCTTCTAGCTCATAACATCGTGGTAAGACTCAAACTGGAACATATCCATGTGTTACTTCTTCTGCTATCATGAGAGTTTGTCATGGATTGGCAATCCTTCATCCTGTAGTTTTGGGTAACCATTCTGATACAATATTTTTGTTATAGAAAGTTTTCACCAAGTTGTCTTCTTTCATCTACATACAAGGGTATCTTTTTGGTATACCTCAAAGCCTTGAGGTTTCTCTACATATTCTCTTTGTTCAATTATTCTGGAGAACAATCTTTGCATTCATCTGATATAAACTCCAACCCATGGATATTGCGGACGATATAATGACTCATGTAGAGGTATTTCTAGTTTACTGGAACAAGCAATCATCATAGTCTTCTCCCTCCATCTGGGAGAACCTCTAGTTTTGGATCTCACAATGCTTACATTCATAAGTCTTCCATACACTATTCTACATCACAACTTTCAGTTACTCTGCTTGATTAATTTTAGTGAGTTCAGGTCAAAGTGGCAGTCTTGTGATTCTATGGATTGTTCTATAGATTCCATGGAGTTTTCTATAGATTCCATGCCCTGAAGATTCCCACTTCTTCCTTTCATCATAGGATTTTGGATGTGGATGGACAATCAGGGATAATTTTAGGCTTCTTTTCGAAGAAGGCTTCTTCTAAAGTCAAACTGAACACATACTTATTTTCATGGTTGTTACCATGGATATATACTTCATCATCTTCAATGGATCATAGGATTAGCTCCCTCCTAATCCTTGCTTCATGTATGAATGCATGCTCTTCTTTTGGAAATATATAATCGGCTCCCTCCATCTAACAGAATCCATGCTTATGTCTCCATCCTTATTGCCTTCTACAAAGTGTCATAAGTCTTTCTCCAATTTCCTCTTGATTGTTGACTTATTTTTGTCTTTACTTCTTCTAGGTTTCTTCAAGATTGATTATGATTTCGGCTTATCTTGCAGTTGTTACTTATGTAATAACTTCCACATGAATTGTTACCAGGGGTTGTTGATGTACTTCATCCTTTCACGTGTATTTTCTGACTTGTATTCATACTGATAGAAATCATGATCTTTGTTTTTCTTCCATAGGTATAGTTTCTCTTGGAACATATTATCTTCTAAGAAATAGATATGCAAGATATGTACATAAAACATGGTATGTACAAGAACTATGGAGAGTATTGTTACCTTGTCTTAGAATAAGAAGTATGTTTCATCCTGCTTAGTCTTCTTTGAAGGTTCCTTTTTTTTGGCAACTGATGCTTCGTGTGTCTCCTTCCTTTTCTTTAGCCGAGGACAATGATTCTTGTAGTGACCATATTTTCGACAGTTGAAGCATTATATTTTTGACATATCTTTCTCTTGATTTGGCTTCTTCCTTGAGCCAAACTTCCTTTTGTTCATGAAATTCTTTAATCTTGTTGTGAAGGCTTGCTCATCGTATTTCTTTTGAGGTTTCTCTTTTGCACTAATCCTTGATTATTCTTGTGCACAACAAGTCCAAAGTTCTTCAAATGTAGGATACTCCTTCCTTGTGTTCATGCTTGCGACAAATGCATCCCATGTCTTGGGAAGACTGTTGAGTACTATATTTACTAGTTCCTTCTCTGAAATGATTTCTTCAATAGCTTGTAGTTGATCTATTAACTGAGAGATTCTCACAACGTATGATTTTATGCTATCATCATTCATATTCATGTCATGGAGCTCATTCTTCAAACTCATTACTTGTCCAATGTTTCTGACTGAGAAGAGATTTGTTAGGGCATCATACATATTCTTAGATGAATCAATATGGGAGATGTAGGGTATCAAGTGGTCTTTTATAGAATCCACTATGATACTCATGGCATTGATGTCATTGTCTTTGAACTTCTCCATAACTGCAACGTTCTGTGGTTCCTTCTCTTTTCCTTCTTCAAACTTTGGTTCCACAATCTTTCCTTTCACGATATCCAACACTTTAGTCTTGGCAAGGATGATATCAATCATTTTCTTCTATGCTCTGAAGTTAGAAGCCCCTTCTAACTTGTTTTTCGACCTCATAGAGTAAGTCATGGTTGCTTTGACTTGGTCAACTCTATATTTGACCAAAAACTCAAACTTGATGTCTTAGCTTGCTGAGAGTACCAGGACATGCGCTAGGCTAGGGTGCACTAGTCTATCTAGAAATTAGGTCAATCCCTTCACTTAAGTTGCCTCAAAGAGAGTGTTAGGGTTTGGTTGCTGCAGCAAAAACAGGTTGCAATTGCAACATCAACTGAGAAAATCCTCCCAATCTATCTTCCAACGGTTAGACTATCCGAATATAGTGTGGGCCCATAACCTGTTAGAAAGTAATGGATGTGCTCGTTTAACCATAAACAATATAGAAATATTTTCACCATAGGCCAAAGCCAAACAATGGTGGCACAATGTTTCTCCAAGGATAGCGCACCAAGCACGTGTAACAAGAGCTGATCAGAGATTCCAAACCATAACCAAGACATATTCCAAGCCAAAACTGAAATCTGCTAGTTGCAGCTGCTGCAACAACAACTCTCCCCCAAACTTGCTCACAAACTGGCCAACTGCAATGCGCACAAGTGTTACTTCTGCAGTTCTGAGAATACTAGCCAGAATGAAGACTGGCCTCCTTTATTTATACTAATTCTAGCAGACTGCTTGGGTTGACTTCTCATTATGGGTACTAATTCTTTAGTATATAACATTTCCTTTAGCCGAATTCTTCTCTTAGAGGCTAATAACCTAATACAATTCATTCTCTTGAGTCGACTTGTCTTCTAGGGTTATTAACCAATTAATTATGGTTTCTTCTTGCTTCCTAGGACATTCTATTCTCATCAGGTTTACACGTGGAGGTAAATACCTCCCACAACTACCATAATATCAACACTCCCATGCCATGCCTTGCCATGCCATTTCCATTCCTTTCCATTGTCATGTCATTTCCATGCCTTGCCATTCCATGCCATTTTTGTGCCATTTCCAAGCCATTCCATTTCCATGCCATTGTCATGCCTTTCCATCTCATTTCCATGCCTAGCCATGCAATGACATTTCCATGCCTTACCAATCCATGCATGGTATGGTATTCCTTTCCTTGCCTTTCCATGGTAAGCCTTTCCTTTCCTTTCCATGGTATGACTTGCCTTGCCATGGTATGGTATGTCTTGCCTTGCCATGGTATGGTATGGTATGGTATGCCTTGCCTTGCCTTGCCTCAACATGGCATGGTATGGTATTCCTTCTCTTTCCTTGAATGGTATGGTATGGTATGGTATCCTTGGCATGGTATGGTATGGTATGGTATCCTAGCCTTTAAAACAAGTTATTTAAACAAATTTCAAATTAAACCTCACATGGTATGGTATGGTATGGTATGTCCTTGCATGGTATGGTATGGTATGGTGTGGTATTCCTTTCCTTGGATTTTCTTTCCATGGTATGTGCAAGATACCAGATATATAAAATATGCAGAACAGAAACGAAATGCTAGAAATAACAGAATAACAGCAAAATATCCAGCATAATCTTCACAATACACAGAAATGATTCACGAAATAGCAACAGAAATAGCACTTTGAATCAGATAGAAATGTTCACAGGCCTCTTCGAGGGGGCAACCTCCAATCGAGCAGTGCTCTATTACAATAATAT
>ML781236.1:518650-537516 GCA_009831015.1 Picea engelmannii
ATTTTATTGAAAGGTCTTATTAATATTGACCTTTATTACATCCGAATACATTGATCTACCTATGTGCGGGTTATGACCTTAACAGTATGGTATGGTATGGTATGGTATGGTATGCCTTGGTATGGTATGGTATGGTATCCTTGGCATGGTATGGTATGGTATGCATTTCCTTTCCATGGTATGGTATGGTATGCTATAGTATTCATTTCCTTTCCTTGGCTTGCCATAGTATGTTGAAATGAAAGATGGCACATGCCAACCCTATTATCACACAAGTTGTAGATTGTGCTAAAGCCCTTTACAATCACAACAAATGGAAAAAAACCAGAATTACAACCCAATGTCACCTCAAGAAGAACTTTTGGTGACCCCTAGGAGAAATATGGGAAAGGCCAATGGAGGTCACTAAATACTTGAGATAATAAGGCACAATCAACTAGATAATACCTCAAGAATATTAGCAACCACTTTGCACACTTTCAGAAGGTTGAAATAAATGATTGTTGAAGATTATATGACAACCACTTGGTTGTAGAAAATTTTTTATACAACACTAAATGACCAGGGAATACGAAATTTGAAGATGCCAAATGAAATCTCTTTTCGAGAGGTGTATAATGCGCTATTCAATTGTTGAATTTGAAGGCATTGTTCACTTGTAAGAATAGGGGTGTTAAGCACCATAACTCCATTTCCTCTTCTCAAAAAAATATATAAATCCTCAAGGTTGTATTTGAATGATATCCTTGAGACAATCGTTTAAGAATAAGGACAAACAAAGAGAAAGGGTTTGATAGCTTCAATGAATGAACTGCAGAAAATAAACACTCTTACCACAAAACTTGATGAAGAAATTAACCAAGAGAGTGAAATAGCATCCACCAATCACCATAGACAAGACAAATAATCCTAAAAGAATAAAACTTGCATCCAAATAGCTCCCAAACCTAATTTCATCCATGGTATGTTTAAATGCAATATGGCACATGAAAACCCTACAATATTCTAGACATCAAGCCCTAAAAGGCTGAAAATTATGACAAAAATGCAATAAAAGGTGTAATGTATGGTATGGTATGTTATGATATCCTTGGCATGGTATGGTATGGTATGTAAGTGAAGGAAAGGAAAGTGAAGGCATACCTTTCCATGTGAATACATGTCATGCATTGCATTGTCTTGCCTTGCCTCGCATGGCCTTGTCTTACCATGCTTTTCCTTGCCTTGCATGGTTTGGTATGGTATGGTATGATATGGTATGCCTTTCTTTGCCATGGCCTTGCATGGTATGGTATGGTATGGTATGAATTTCCTTGGCTTTCCTTTCCATGCTATATTATGGTATGTTATGGTATGTCTTGTCTTCCCTTTCCTTGCCATGGTATGTTGAAATCCAAGATGGCACATGATATCCCTACAATATTCTATACATCAAGCCATAAAGGGATGAATATTATGGTGAAAATGCAATAAAAGGTTTAATGGTATGGTATGGTATGTTATGGTATCCTTGGCATGGTATGGTATGGTATGGAATGCAAGTGAAGGAAAGGAATGTGAAGGCATACCTTTCCTTCTCATGCCATGCCTTGCCTTTCCATGCCATGACATGCATTTAATGGCCTTTCCTTTCCATGCCTTCCCTTGCTTTGCATTGTATAGTATGGTATGATATGGTATGGTATGGTATGTTATGGTATCCTTGGCATGGAATGGTATGGTATAGAATGCAAGTGAAGGAAAGGAATGTGAAGGCATACCTTTCCTTCTCATTCCATGCCTTGCCTTTCCATGCCATGACATGCATTTAATGGCCTTTCCTTTCCATGCCTTCCCTTGCTTTTCATTGTATAGTATGGTATGATATGGTATGGCATGGTATGTTATGGTATCCTTGGAATGGTATGGTATGGTATTCAATTGAAGGCATACCTTGCCTTGTCTTTCCATGCTATGCCATGCCTTGCATTTCCTTCCCTTGCATGGCCTTTACTTACCATGCCTTGGCTTGCATGGTATGGTATGGTATGGGATGGGATGGTATCATATAGTATGGTATGGTATGATATGCCTTTCCTTTCCATGGCCTTTCATGGTATGGTATGATATGCCTTTCCTTTCCATGGCCTTTCATGGTATGGTATGGTATGGTATGGTATGTCTTTCCTTGCCTTGCCTTGCCTTTCCTTTCCTTTCCATGGTATGGTATGCCTTGGTATGGTATAGTATGATATGGTATGGTATGGTATGTATTTTCATGGCTTGCCTTGCGATGGTATGGTATTCCTTGCCTTGGTATGGTATTCCTTGCCTTGCCCTGGTATGGTATGTTATGGTATGTCTTGCCTTGCCTTGCCTTTCCTTCACTTGCCATGTCTTGTCTTTCCATACCATGCCTTTCCATATCATGCCTTGTCATCCCATGCCCTTCCATCCCATGCCTAGCCATGTATTTTCTATCACTTTCGAAGCCTTTTCCATCATTTTCCATGCCTTGAAGTCATAACGTTCCTTTCCATCCCATGCCTTTCCATCACTTGCCATGCCTTTTCCATGCCATGCCTTTCCTTTTCCATGCCATGCCTTGTTGTACCATGCCATTCCTTTCCATTCCTTTCTTTTCCTTGCATGGTATGGTATGGTATAGTATCATATGGTATGGTATGCTATGATATGGTATTGTATGCCTTTCCTCGCCATGACCTTGCATGGTATGTTATGGTATGGTATGCCTTGCCTTGCCATGGTATGGTATGGTATGGTATGGCATGGCATGGTATGCCTTGCTATGGTATGGTATGGTATGGTATGCCTTGTCTTGTAATGATATGGTATGGTATGGTATGGTATACATTTCCTTGGTATGGTATGTTATTCCTTGCCTTTGTATGGTATGGTATGGTATGCCTTGCCTTGCCATGCCTTGCCATGCCTTGACTTGCCTTCATTTTCCATGTCTTGTCTATTCATACCATGCCTTTACATACCATGAATTTCCATGCCTTTTCCATCACTCGTCATGCCATGCCATGCCTTTTCCATTCCTTTTACATGCCATGCCTTTCCCTTTCCATTCCTTTTCCATCACTTGCCACACCTTTTCATGCCATTCCTTGCATTTTCCATGCCATGCCTTTCCATACCATCCCATTCCTTTCCATGCCATGCCTTTCCATAACATACCATGCCTTTCCATGCCATGCCTTTCCATGCCATGCCTTTCCATACCATGACATGCCTTTCCATGGCTTGACTTTGCATACCATGCCTTGCCATACCATGCCTTGTCATTCCATGCCATGACATGCCTTTCCATTCCTTCACTTGCCATGCATCGCCTTGCATTCACTTTCCATGAGAATATCAAGGTTATAACATAATCTCTCTTTATTCATATATCTAAGGTATCATATATTTTTCAAACATGGATTACCATAATTAATAGGATTCACCTAGACCAACATGTTGCATTTCCATACCAACATGTCCCTGAATGGTTTAAGGAGGTGAGCTACAACTCGTGATAAAACTCAAACCGGGAATCAGATGGGTGAACTGTCAATGGAATTGGATTCAAAGCACCGACTTTCATCTAGTGGGGCCTCTCCATTGTCATTCTGTCCTCTAGAAAATTGTTTATTGGAGTATCTACAGCACTAGGGTTTTCCTCAATGAGCATAACACAATTTCTGAAGAGGAGGTCAATTTTCAACAACATTGTTTTGAGCATTTATGGGTAGTGTAGTCACATGGGCCTTGACTAAATAGACTTTCGAGAGCTTACAAAACTTCATTATGCCACTTGGTTTGGATTTTATGCCCCCAGACCAAATTGGCCACATGTCCCTAAATGGCTTGAGGAGGCAAGTTACAATTCATGATAAAACTCAAACTGAGACTTGGATGGGAGAACTGTTAGTTTAATTGGATCCATAGCACTGGTTTTTAGCTATTGGGGCCCCTCGTTGTCATTTTGTCCTCTGAAAAATAATTTTTTGGAGTATCTCTGGCATTAGGGTTTTGGTCAATGACCATACTGTAATTTCTGAAGAGGAGGTCAACTTTCAAGAACATTGTGTCGGGAATTTATGGGTAGTGCAGTTGCATGGGCCTTAGCCAAACAGACATGTAGGAGCTTACGAAACTTTGTTATGCTGCTCAGTTTGGATTTTATGCCCCCGAACCAAATTGGCCACATGTCCCTGAATGGATTGAGGAGGCAATTTTCAACTCACGATAAAACTCAAATCGAGACTCGGATGAGAGAATCATCAGTTGCAATGGATCTGGAGCATTGAGTTTCAGCCAATGGGGCCCCTCCGCTATCATTCTATCCTCTAAAAAACCATTTGTTGGAGTATCTTGGGCACTAGGGTTTTTCTTAATGAGGCATAGTGCAATTTGTGAAAAGGACATCGATTTTCAAGAACAATGTGTCGGGAATTTATGGGTAGTGTAGTCACGTGGGCCTTGGCCAAATAGACTTGCAGGAGCTTACGAAACTTCGTTATACCGCTCAATTTGGATTTTATGCCACTAGACCAAATTGTCCACATGTTGTGAATGGCTTGAGGAGGTGAGTTGTAGCTCATGATAAAACTCAAACTAGGACTCAAATGGGAGAACCACAAGTTTCATTAGATCTAGAGCATTTAGTTTTAGCTAGTGGGGACCCTCCATTGTCAATTTTTTCTTCCAGAAAACTAATTTTTAGAGTATATATTGAACTAAGGTTTTTCTCAGTGCTTATTACATGTGTTTGACAATTTAATAACTTTTTAGGCTAGACATGGCAAGGAAAGTGAAGGAAAGGCATGGCATGGAAAGGCATGACATGTCAAGGCATGTCATGGCATGGTAAGGTATGGTATGCGAAGGCATGGTATGGAAAGGAAATGAATTGCATGGAAAGGAATTTCATGGCATGGAAAGTGAAGGAAAGGCAAGGCATGGCAAGGCAAGGCATGGAAAGGAAATTCATGGCATGACATGGAAAGGGATGGCATGGCATGAAAAGGCATAGAAAATAATGGCAAGGCATGTCATGTAAAGTGAATGCATGGCAAGTGAAGGAAAGGAATATATGTTCCATGCCTTTCCATGCCTTTCCATGCCATGCCATGACATATATATGGCATGGCCAATGAAGGCATGGAATGGAAAGTGAAGGAAGGAAAGGAATGACATGGTAAGTGAAGGAAAGGAAAGGCATGGCATGGAATGACAAGGCATGTCATGGAAAGTGAAGGAAAGGAAAGGCATGGAAAGGCATGGAATCAGATGGCATGGAAAGTGAAGGCAAGGAAAGGCAAGGCAAGTCATGGCAAGGCATGGCAAGGAAAGGCATGGAAAGGAAATGCATGGTATGAAATGGAAAGGCATGGCATGGCATAGCATGGCAAGTGGAAGAAAGGAAAGGAAAGTCAAGGCAAGGAATGGCATGAAAAGTGAAGGAAAATAAAGGCATGACATGGAATGGAAAGGCATGTCATGGAAAGTAAAGAAAAGGAAAGGCAAGGAAAGGCAAGGCAAGGCACTAAAAGTGAAGGAAAGGCAAGGCAAGGTAAGGCAAGGAATGGAAAATCAAGTGAAGGAAAGGCATGGCAAGGCATGACATGGAAAGTGAAGGCATGGAATAATATTGTAAGACAATGCAAGGCAAGTAAAGGAAAGGCAAGGAAAAGAAAGGAATGGCATGGCAAGTGAAGGAAAGGAAAGGAATGGCAAGGCATGTCATGGCATGGCATGGAAAATAAATGCATGGAATGGAAAGGAAAGTGAAGGAAAATCAAGGCAAGGAAAGGCATGAAAACACATGGCAAGGCATGTGATGGAAAGTGGAGGCAAGGAAATGCAAGGCAAGGCATGGAAAGGAAAGGCATGGAAAGGAAATACATGGCATGACATGGAAATGAATGGCATGTAATAGCATCAAAATTGAAGGGAAGGAAATGCAAGGAAAGGCAAGGCATGGAATGACAAGTGAAGCCAAGGCAAGGCATGGCATGGAATGGCAAGGAATGTCATGGAAAGTGAAGGAACGACAAGGAATGGCATGACATGGCAAGGCATGTCATGGCATGGAAAGGCATGGCATGGAATGGCAAGGCATGCCATGGAAAGTTAAGTCAAGGCAAGGCAAGGAACATAAAGGAAAGTGAAGGAAAGGAAAGGCAAGGCATGGCAAGGCAAGGCAACGCATGGCATGGCAAGGAAAAGAAAGGCAAGGAAAGGCAAGTCATGGTAAGAAAAGGAAAGTCATAGTGTGGCAAGGAAAGGAATGGAAAGGAATGTAAAATGAAGGAAAGGCGAGTGAAGGCAAGGAAAGACAAGTGAAGGCAAGGAAAGGCATGACAAGGAAGCTGAAAGTAAGACAAGGCAAGTCAAGGCAAGGCATGGCATGGAAAGGCAAGGAAAGGAAAGGCAAGGTAAGGCATGAAAATTAAATTCAAGTTATGGCATGGAAATGCAAGGAAAGGTAAGGTATGGCATGTAAAGGAAAGGAAAGGCAAGGCATGAAATGGAAAGGTATGGAATGGAAAAGGTATGGCATGGAAAGGCAAGGTAGGGCATGGGTATATTTTAAGGAAAGGTATAGTTTAACAACAGTCAAAATGAAGCCAAAATTTTTCCTTTTACATACCTATGATCATTCAAGTAGACCATCGGGATCACTTCTAATAATGATGGTCTCCATTAACTTCTCATGCTCAGAGTAAGGAAAGAAGTATCATACCTTTGATGAGTTCTTTATTGGAATTGTTTGTAGTTGTAGTTTTGTACCAATAACCAAGTTTTTAAAGTGGTATATGACTTGAAATTGTTTATAATCTTGAAATACATAACCACCTTTATTTCATGTTCTTTCATCCAGTGTCAGATATTCTCCTTTAATAACCATCAACCCAATCAAAATTCAATGCCTTAAGAGTCTGTTGTTGATGACATGAGGTTCTTCTTTCCCTATAAGCATCATGCCAACCAATAATCAGTGTCCCATTTATTATCTCTTGGTGAAACCACTATGTATATGTTCCTTGCAAAAAATGGAGTGCCAAAATGTGAGTCCACTTAATGACCAAAAAATAAAACATTAATTCTAGTTATTCAAAATTTAATAGAAGGATTTAACAAACCTGGTAGTACGAGATCTGAGACATGATCATAATCTGTTGAAATATTTGATTGGTCCTCCTCCAATTGGGATAATTCCATAGTTATACATTGACCAAAGGGGATTGATACACGATCTCATCTATCAACCCAATATGTTGATTCACAATCATCCCATTCATTAATACTACATGGACCACATAAGCAAGAGAGGTTTCTTATCCATATTTCAATTGCATTGTCTGATGTTTTAACTAAATGGAATCCATGAGTGCCCTAGATTTTTTTGCATTCATACCACTATGATCGATCTACATCGACCACCTCCAAATAATATATATGTATGTGCCCTTTCTTGTGCGATTGGTCTTCACAGGTTCTTGTTCCCTATCCCATTACTGAAGAACACCATTCAAAAATGGATTTTTCATCTCGAATGAGGGATTTAGTTGTGAACTTAATTCCTTTCCTACATAACACTATTTTATGTATGCACTTGCTCCATCATGCTCCCCTTTCCCGTTCCTAGACTAAAAATACTTCCAAATGTGTGATACCTTTAGTTTTTTGTGCAACATACACAACCATTGAAATACATGATCATTTTTTAACTGTCCTATGCGACCATCTGACCAAATCCAATGTTGGTCCATCTGTATATTCTTCTCCTTAATTTGATTGTAGAAAAACTAAAAACAATGTCTTACGTAGGCTAAGTCATGGAACCGTCATCACTTACGTAGAAGTTATACTCTTTCAATATAAATTTGTAATGTTCCTCACTATCTGGTCCATGCCTCTATGTGATATGTACCATTATGCTGACCTGCTATGAGTGATAATATTGACTTGAAATCTCATTTTGCAGTTGAAGGGTGTATTTCTCAGCAAAATAAACCATTGATAACGCAATACCAATAGGAAATGTATCTATGCATATTCTAAAATGCTCATCCTACCATCGAGCCACATGGACATGGTGAATATAATGTTGTGTTTTTTCGATGAAGTCCTTCATGAATTCACAAACTCGTACTTGGAAAGTAACCAATTGTATATTTTTTCTTTCATGTCCTCCATTAATATCATATGTCACATATTTAAATCTTTGCAAGGAAAACTATTTCCTCCCAAATTCATACTCATCACTTACATGGATGCACTTTCTCGGTAATGTCATTCCACTGCACCTAGGGCATGACTCATATAAGCATGTTTTTTGATAAAATGTAACACCCTTTGGCATTGTACACAAGATGTTGTGAATAAAGTCTCTAGATGATGACAACAGAAATATAATCGGGCATTCCTACAAAAGGGTGTTATGCAAAAAACAAAAAATATATATGTGTGTGTCATAATAATAACCATACTCATTGTAATATCTACAACAACATGTGTTATGAATTTTTTTTATCTGAACATACCAAGGCTTGCATTTATGGAAAGATCTTTGGATTAAGTTAAGTGCACTATGTACTATTATGAATCTCTCATATAATTATTTCTATGTAATGTCAAGAAAGTTTTTAATATGGGTTTCATGGTCCCTAGATTCCCTTCTCAATTTTAGTACATATTTTTGGTTGGAAGAAGGCCTAGCAGGAATGTGCACACATTTCTAGAATGTGTGTGTAGTAAAGTGTGTGTGCATTATAGGAATGCATGCATGTTACTTATGAGCATAAATGACAAACAACTACAACTCATTCAAGTCACAAGAGCGTGTGTTTTCTCTTAATGCAACGGATATAGAATTTATTATAAACCAAACATATTTATGAATAAATATGTATAGGGGTATGGGGACAAATAAGGCCTAAGGGGTTAGGATTGAAAGTGTTTTCCAGGATAGATAAATGGTTAGAGCACCAAGATGTGGGTGATGTGGGTGAAAGGGTTGTACACAAGGTATATGCATAGTGCACTCAGGGCTCGAGTATAGAGGGGTTAATGGTTGAGTATAATCTATGTCTGGGATTACATGGAGCTAGGGGGGTCTATGTCATGGTCTAGGTCAAGATCTAGGTAATTTTATAAATATATATATAGTTATATCTTGTTGTCTAGGTCATGGTCTACATCAAGCTTCAGGTCATCGTATAAATCTAGATCTAGCTCTATGTCATGGTCTAGGTCTATGTTGTGCTACTTATATGTCTAATATAATGCACTCATTAATTATCAATCCGGCATTCGTAATCAACAGAGTTACAAGACACTAGTAAGAAAGGTAATTCCTAATGTCACGAGTATAGAATTAAACTAGATTATGTAGGCTGGAAACAAATCAAAATAGAAAACTACAATGTACTTTGGTTGTCTTTGGTTGTCTTTCATAGAGAGGCTATCTATTCCATTATGGCACATGCAAGTATGAGATGGAATTGGTTGATAGATCAACTCTGATGTCTAAACCAGAAACTAATTATGCAATCCACACTTTCTAAAAGGAAATCACACATCAATCAACATAGTATAGGTAGTTCAATAGTCAGTATGTTGGTTCTGCTGTGGTTCACAATGAACTTCACTAGGTCTTCTCCAAGTAGGTTTGACTATTACTGCCAACAGCTATGATCACTCAAGGAAACCAAACTCATGAGAACAAAAACAGAGCACATGTAAAAACAGAGTAATTAAAGATATAAGCAATTATAAAATGGAAATCTTAATCTAAATTGTACTGCTATCATCAAACAGAGTTAAAAATTTAACTAATTCAATGTTTAGACTATTGAAAAAAAACACTAATGCTAATCTACAAAGAGGCTAACCTTTGTTGGGCGGTGGGCTCTTGCCACTTCAATAGGTCATCTGCTGAAGTATACAGGAAGATTGCTTCTAATGCACACATAACTCTCACTCACACTTCAACACATGAAATCAAAACTCTCTTTAACAACTCAACTCATTCTCGATCATAGATAATCAGAATATGGGGATAAAATGGATTTTCATTAATCTTTACTCAGAAAAGCTCTACACTATCCTACACTGCTTACACATTGACAATATGATAACTCTCCTCTCCTTCTACCATCCTTTCCACAACTATTTAATAGTCTGCATCGTGAAACACAAGGAGGCAAAGGGATTTGCAAATCAATCAGTTGTTTAAGTTTTATCATTCGGTTACATCTTCAGCATCATCCTCATGACACGAAGTGCATGAGGACGAGACAATTAACAAATTGTCCTTATCATAGCAAATAGACGCCCACCATTTGACATAGGTGAGATCTGGCACTTAACTTAGTGCATTGGGCTCTTCCATATGAGTACCGGATCGTAACAGGCAGATGGTACCAGATCTCGACAGGGCGCAAAAGGTGGTACTGGATCATGACAGAGTGTGGTCGTTGGTACCAGATCATAAAAGAGTGTGTTCGTTGGTACCAGATCACCACAGGTAAGATTTAGGACGCGTTTGGTACCAGATCAGACAACAACAATCTTGGTGTGCAGGTACCGGATTACGACAGAGCTGGTACAGGAACGCTAGTCATCTAGGGGTCAAAGATCATATGACAAATCGAGCATTAGTACATGAAATGTTTAATTCCTTAACTCAATAAACCACAAAATACATGAATTAACCATACTTTACCTTATGACATTAATAGTTGCAAGTGATAGCGTTCTTGTCATTCACTCAAGATTTAGATAGATCCAAAAAGGTATAGGTGAAGAGTAAAATAGGGTAATAAGAATGTCAATTCTAGGTCTCAACATTCCCCCATGCCAAAATCATTGCATGTCCTCATGCAATTGAAAACAAAACCCAAAATTTTCAAAACTTGAGATGTTGTTCTTTACTTGGGTGGATCAATGATATTGATGGTTGAAGCCTCTTCTCTTAGCTCCCTTTTGATGACCCTAACATATTGTAGGAGTCTTAATACCTTCTTGAGCTTGTTAGAGGTCTCCTCATGGTCATCTTGAATTTGTTGGCTGGTTTCTTTCAACTGCTCATTTACCTTTTTGATATATCTATCCAAGAGTTGATATTCCTTTACTTCCTGTTGGAGTTCCTGATTTTGTTTTTGTAATTCCCAAATCCTTTTCTTCATTTGTTCTTTTGTCAAGTTCTTTTTTGATTCTACCATTGTTGGTTGGGTGCACTCCCTTTCCTCGAATTCCTCCCTCATCCCACATAGAGTAATAGTGGCTTGCTCTTTAGTCAAACTAGGAATGTCGTATTGAATTGGTAAATCCTTAGAAGGGGAGGCAAGGTCGATTGGATCTTCCTATGTATGAGGGATAACTATTGTTTTTCCCTTCTTTTCCATGCTCCTTGTATTTCTTTTACAAGGAGGTACCGGATCAAGAATGCTTGCAGGCTTCCTTTTCTTCCTCTCTAATTGTGAAGTGGTGACAGGGGGTTGTGCCACAGACTTTTTACTCTTAATTTCTGAGCTATGCTTCCTTTTCTTTGTCATTTTCTGATGGTCATCTTTCTCAACTGCCACCATGGAATTCTCCTCAACTACTTTGTTTTTACCTTTTAATTCGGAGCTTTTAGAAGTCTTGTTGATTGTGGAGGAGGACCTTGCCTTTTCATGTTGGCTCACTGCCCTAGATGATGGTTGAGTTGTTTTATCCTTCTCTCTCTTTTTCTCTTGGGATTCTTTACTTTTCTTTGGACCATGCTGGGTTTCCTCCATAGATTTGTTTCATGTGGGAAGGTGTTGTGTGATAAGGGTTTTCCAACTAATCCTCTATTTCCTAAGCTCATGCAAAACTAGCATTTTAATGAAACCTTGATCATAGATGCTAGTCTTTTCTATTTTGGAGATGGATTTAACACCCCTTACCATTTTATTCAAACTCATCCATAGAAAATAGGGAAAATCGATTTCAGGGCCTCCTTCAAAATGCAATAGGTGCCTAAGGTGATAAATGAAAGTCACGGCATACCTGCCTTCACAGGTGACAAATCGTTGAAGACTGGTAATCATTGGGTGGTATTCTTCTTTGATGTAATTTATAGGGATCCCTTTCTTCCAGTCGGGATGTTGATGATCTGTCTTCAAGAATTGTTGGCACATCTATTTGTTAATTCCCACACCTTTGAAGTATTCATCTCCTCTGTTAGGCAGTCCCGTAACCTCCCTTACTGTTGCTACATTAATTATCAGTTGTAGGTTGCCTATACCTGCCGTCTCTCCATCATATCCTTGTATAAATTCCTGAGATATCTTCTCGTTCCAGCCTGTAAACTTTTCCAGAAAAGGTATCCACCCCAATCTAGCATATTTTTCTTGACATAATTGGTATTCTTTGGTTTCCCTATAAACTTGGAAAATCGGTTTGTGTCTCGTAACAACCATCGTTATAAGTTGAGAAAAGGGTTGGGCTATAGAACAAGGGTGTAGTGAATTGATGGAGGGTTTGGTACCAGAAAGGAGCAGGCTCGGAACTGGAGAAAAGCTCATGACAGGGAGAAGTATGGTGATGGTGTTGCGAATGGTAAGTTTGAGTGAGGGTGTTGTAAGGAAAAATTACGACCAAAAGAGGCTTATCTGGATGGCTTCGCCACTAGATAAGCCATTTATTATCTACTCGTTACTGTAATGATGAGGATAGGACATCGAGTATCAGAGAATCATTTTAGAATAGGTGATTGGACGTTTCGGGGGGTGAAATTAATGTTGGATCATGGTTCATGATATACGATAGGTTCATGAATTTGCTTGAGGATGAAATATATTCGTGGGTTATCATTGCTATGCATGCTTCATATTTTGATATGATTTTTGTCTTTAACCATGTTCAAGAGCTATGAGAGGGTTAATTAGGTTTAGGCATATAGGTATGAAGGATAGGTGCATGGGTTTAATACTAAGGTCGTAGGATTTAGTATATCTTTTCATATTTATCGTAGTTTTATGAGCATAGGAAAATAAATACCATTTTACCTTTGCTTTCACCTTTGTATGATCGATGCTTATAGTATGTGTGACTGCTTGTAAATTGTCAAAATTCATACTTTTAGACTGAAGCTTCTTGAAAACTTTGTACGGGAATGTCCTATACTTCTGATGTGCGTTTCTTCTTTTGTATTTGGTTCTGCAGAGTGATCATGTATGTCTGGAAAAAAATTCTGAAGGGGCTCTTTGACCTTCCCCCATGCCGAAGATGTTGTATCTTTGTAGGAAAGAAGATTCAACATTTGATATCATAATGGAGAAAAGATGACAAGATAAAAAGGAATCAATCAAATTTTAGAAGTACAGCTTATCACTTATCATATGATATCATGCAAAAATGAAATTGCCACTATTGGAATGGATGATTGACAGAGGTAGCATTCAACAGTGAAACAGGGGAATACATCTATGTTTGGATCTCATGCCAAAAAATGAAATTTCCCTTCTTTTAATGGAATATTGACAGAGGTAGCATTCAACAATGAAACAGGGGAATAAATATGTTTGCATCTTGTAACACCCTGTTTCCCCCAGTTTGTAAAAATAACTGGACTGGCCAAGAACTGTGGAAAACTCAGAAATGTGAATGTGTGATGTGAATGGACCATGTGGAAAAGGTCAATGAATGTGAATAATATTATGAATATATATTGCAGGAATGTTGAGAGGGGATATGCTGAAAAAGAGACCACGATGGCTGGAGAAAGGTGGTGGAAGGCACCTAGAATGGTGGCGTTAACTTCCACCGAAAACAATACCGTATTTGGATTTCACTAGCCTAGAGAACCAAGAGAGGCTCGCTAGCCTCGAATTAAATGTCTCACAGGCTAGTAGGTAGATGGCTCCTCAGGAATTAATGAGGGATGGGGGGGTGAACCACCCATCTATAGAGGCGTCAGGCCTAACCAGTGTGAGGGAAATCGTGCCACATGCAACCTCACAAGAGGATAAGGCGTGAGGGAGAAGCGATTGGGGAAGACGTGAGGGGAGGAAGAGAACTCCGGAGATACGTAGAGTGAGTGATAGCAGAGAAGGGGGAAAGTAACCCTTGTTATCGGTCACTGGAAAACCGAGACACAGTCTCGCAACATCGTGGTCTCAACTCGAGGGTGGCTAGTTGTAAATCCTATCGGAATCGTTGAGCCTACGGTTGGGTGGAAACGAGCACCCCTCTCAGTAGTTGCACTCACTTCTGGTGTTATTTCTGATAAGTGTTTTACATCTTGCATCTTGAAATTTATATGCTGACATATATGCTCATAAACTGTGAAATTGTGAATGATTACAGTATAAGACTGTCTGTGCAGTGTTTTGATAAGAAATGGTAGATGTATGCTTGTAACAGAAAAACCACGCATGGCTTATGTTGATAGATAAAATTATTTATGCGTAAGTTGAACCAGGTTAGACTTCCAGTCCATTCTCGGGAATTTGTTTCCCCTTATCTGTCTCTAGGAATGACCTGGAATAGATCTCTCCACAGAGATACCCTTCTTGGAAAAGTTTACCAAGAACTTGGAAAAATGACTTGAACGGGCAAGTCTTAGCAACCCTGTACGAGGAAGAATGAACCTCTTGAAATCCCGAAATAGCAGCGTAGGGATAAGTATCGATCGACAGATTAGATCCCATCGGAGGATCTACGGTCATTCACGACCGTTAGATTGGCAGAAGAAACAAGGGTGTTACATGCCTTACCCATTTTCTTTTATCTTCGTGAGTAGTGAGGAAATCAGGACCGTAGATCCCCAAGGTCTGTGGGAGTATCTGGACCGTTGGTTTTTCCACATCCAGAGAGTAATGGGAGAGTGCACAGCGTGGGACAGATCTGAATCATCAGATCTTAGCTAGAAAACCCGACAGCCGTTGGATCTATTAGGAGATGCATGAGGGTTAAGCCTCATGATCAAGGGAGAAAGTCCCGAGAGAGGAGTCAGTATAGGGGATTCGTAGTTTGGGATCCTGGGAGTCCTGATGACAAGATATTGGGACACTCCATGGTGAAAGTCTCGATATAGATCTATACCGTCCATCTGTGAAGGACACATGGCAGAGATCGAGAGTCCATCAGTATTTCAGATACCGGGGATTCGAGCTGACAAAGGATTTGCATCACTGGGGGTCGCAAGTCACGAAATCGCGAAACAATCTAAACCATCCATCCATGAAGGACACGTGGTCGAGATCGAGAGTCCATCGGTATTTCAAATACTGGGGATTCAAGTTGACAGAGGATTTGTGTCACTGGGGGTCAGAAGTTGCGAAATCGCGAAACAACGAGGATCGTCCATCTGAGGGAGGATACGTGGCAGTAATCCAGGATTTCGGGAGAATCCTGAAAGGAAGAGCCCATCGAGATTTCTCAAATCGGGAGTTCGGGAGTCTCGTTGACAAGAGGTCGGACTCTCGTGATTGATAAGTCTCGAAACTTCGACTGGTGAACTCCCAAAATGTTAGCATATGTTTAAGTCTCGATTAACGGACGAGATCCACTCGGAGGATCCAAGGTCCGTAAAAACCGTTGGATGTGGGGAAGGAATGTGGATGATAGTTCCTCGACCCCTCTCTGCCTTTGCAAGCAATGCATGAATATGATCCCTTTGGAGGATCCAAGGTCTATAATGACCGTTAGATTTGAGGAAGAGACGCACGCATTAATGCCATGACCCTTTTTACCCTTGCAAGAAATGAAGAGATCGGGACCGTAGACCCCATGATCCATGGGAGTACCTGGACCATCCATCTATAGAGTATACATGGCTTCTGGAAAGCGCTTCGGAGTTTTGGCACCCGGGAAACCAAAGGGAAAGAACCCTTGTCTTCTCAAGTCGCGAAATTTCGATCATCGAAACCCCGAAATGGCGTGTGGTGTGAATGAGGTTAAGGAAAGCCGGGATTTGATCGTGACCATTGATCATCCCGAAAAGATCACGACCATTGATCTTGGCTGAAGGTCTTCGCCGCCCATCAGAGGAGACGCGTGGTGAGCAGTCAGAAGTTTCAAGAAAATTCTTGAAACCCCGTGGACCGTTGGATCCAAATCCTTGAGGATCGTTGGTCTCCTACATGAATCCCCATATTGGGATTCGGGGATTGGAGTGACAAGAGTTTTGGAGTCGTTGCATCATGGACTCCCAGTTCACGAAACTCTGAAAATATCTGAACCGTTGGATCCAAGATATCGAGAGCCATTGGATCTCATACAAGAACTCGAGTATTGGGTTTCGGGGTTTGTAGAGTCGAAAGACTTGACTCGCTTATATCGCTGAGTCGCGAAACGTGACAAGGTGCCTAGTTGTTTGGTCGGTGGTCATAACCGACGATCACATGGAGGTGGAAAAAGGAAAGAGCTAGCCTGCGCTAAGCCCCGTAGGACTTCGGGGATTCTGATCATTGAGAAATCGACGAAAAAAATTGATTTCCGTAGTGGGTATGTGACAAATTGGTATCAGAGCATGGTTACAGCACTCGACCTTCTTGGGCTCACGAACAAGTTGCGTAGAAGCTACGTTCGAAATACTCTTACAAAGAGTAACCCTCTTTATTAACCCTCTTAATTCAAAAAGGTCAAAGTTCGAAATGAAAACCCGACTGTGTATGCATGCAAAAGAGTTATGAATTTTGCGCGGGTTATAAAAATGTATCTAACTATTGACTAACAACCAGTGTTTGTCTTTGCACCCAAGCAGATGATCAGCCACGGGAATTTACAGACGCAGGGAATGGTGACTCACCAAGAGGTGGGAGAGGGCTCCCACCATAGAGATGAAAATTCTGACGAAAGAAGGGCAGTAGGGACCCCTCCAGGTCTAGCCAAGACTGTGAGGAGTCTCATGGTCGAATTACAAATATGCAAGGCTGACAATGAAAGGATGATGAAAGAACAAGAAAAGAAAACAGAAATTAACGCAGTTTTATTGCAAAGTTTATCCGATCTACAAAGGCAAATGCAGCATGAACCTGAAACTCAGAAACATGGTCATATCAGTGGCCACACTAAGAGGAGTACCTTGAAAAAGGTCCACCCCAGAGGTAAAGGATCAGTGCCGAGTGATTCCTCTAAGAAGGAAGTTGGTGATTCAGAAGGCTCTTCTAGCAGTAGAACCAATTCCTATTTTTGAAGGAAACAAAAGAAGCAAAAGTCTTCCAAAGGTCAAAAATTTGAAGAATTCAGAAAGGCCAAACCACCCTCCTTCGATGGTGAAATAAAGAAGGGAGAGGAAGCAGAGGCCTGGATTCTTGGACTAAATAAGTATTTCATAGTCCATGACTTTTCAGAAAATATGAAGGCCCGAGTGGCCACCTTCAACTTGAACGGAAAGGCTTCCATTTAGTGGGAAGACCTTAAGAATGTGAAAGGGTTTCACGAAGAGGACCTGTCTTGGAAACGATTTGAGAAGTACTTTCGGAAGAAGTATCTGTCGGAAAAATATTTCGACGAAAAGACTAAAGAGTTTTATGAACTCAAACTGGGACAACTTACTATAGAAGAATATGTCAACAGATTCCTCGACTTGTTGAGGTATGTACCTTATATAAAAGAAGAAAAGGCAAAGGTGCAACACTTCATCAGTGGGCTACCCAAGGAATATCAGAACATAATTGAATTTGATGAGCCAAAGACCCTAGAAGACACTATTCGAAAGGAAACCTATTGTCATGAATAGTTTGGGCATCGAGAAGAACCTCGTGAAGGATGGAAACCTAAGAATAGTTCAAGATTTCAGAAAAAGGGGATCAAATCCACAGGATTTAAGAACTACAAGAAGAACCCAAGAATGAACTTTCCAGCCTGGAGTGTACACTAGCAGAACTTTCCCTCATCGGGTGGAAATAAAACTTTCGGACCTATACCAGTGAAGGTGGATAACACCAAGAGAGAACCTCTAAAATATTGGGGTTGCGGAGAAGAAAATCTCCTGAGAGACTATCCACACCGACAACAGAATAGTCGGAGGATTTATAACATCCAGAAAACTACTACGATCAATGATGTGGCCAGGAGTGTGCCACAAATTTATGCAACCTTGGATAATAACCAAGCTGACCATCAAGCTTCAGTAGTGGAAATAGAAGGTATGATTTTCAACCATCTAGTGTCTGTTTTGATTGACCCTGGTTCAAATTTGAGTTATATAGCCCCTAATGTTGTTGATAAGTGTAAACTACAGCCACAAAAACATACCAAGCCATGGTTGGTATAGTTAGCCACTAGCACCAAAAGGAAGATAGCAGAGGTTATACCAGCCTGCCAATTAATGTTGGGTGAATTCCCCACCCAAGCAACCCTTAACATATTACTCCTTGGATCATATGATTGGTTGATTAGTATGGACTGGCTAGCCACCCATAAAGCCAGACTAGACTGTTACCATAAAACCTTAGAGTGTGTAAGTAAAGAAGGGAGAAGAATAACCCTTCAAGGGATCCGAAAACCCGTCTCGGTGAGACAAATATCAGCCCTGCAAATGAGAAAGTATTTTCGAAAGGGATGTCCCCTATATGCAATACAGGTGTTGAAAACAATCGAAGGTGATAAACCAAGCCCTAACGATCACCCTATCCTGAGAGAATACAGAGATGTGTTTCCGAAAGAGGTATTGGGCCTACCTCTGAGAAGGGACATAGAATTCTTGATAGAACTTGCACCAGGAGTGGTGTCGGTGTCTAGGACACCCTACCAGATGAGCACACCCAAGTTAGTTGAACTCAAATTGCAATTAAAAGAAATGATGGATAAAGGCTATATTCGACCCAGCGTGTCTCCATGGGGAGCACCAGTCCTGTTTGTGAAAAAGAAGGACGACACCCTTAGACTGT
>ML781236.1:538361-549594 GCA_009831015.1 Picea engelmannii
CATGAAGTCAACTATGTGACCCATGATCTAGAACTGGTTGCCATAGTGCATGCCTTGAAAATGTGGAGGCATTACCTCCTGGGAAGAAAATTTGTACTTATGACAGATCACTGTGGATTGTGATACCTATTTGATCAACCAAATCTCAATGCTAGACAAGCTAGGTGGATGGCCCTCCTTAGTGAGTTTGATTTCGAAATCAAACACATTAAAGGAAAGGAAAATAGGGTGGTCGATGCCCTTAGCAGAAGTATGAAAACAATTCACCTGGCAACGGTGAGCACCTGTGAGACAGAAGTCAAGGAAAGAATCAGAAATGCACAAGAAACAGATCCCTTCATCCAGACTGTGGCCATGTACCTACAGTAAGAACCCATCAGAGTAAAATATGAAGGCTACCAGATGACCGAAGGAGGTCTGCTCACTTACAAAAATAGAGTGTATATTCCAAATTGTGACGACTTGAAGAGGTTCATACTGGATGAACTACATAAAAGACCCTATTCCGGTCATCCAGGATACCAGAAAATGATCACTGCCACCAGGAGACAATTTTATTGGCCTGGAATGAAGAAATACATAGCCGAGTACTTATCCAAATGCATAGAGTGCCAACAGGTTAAAACAAAACATCGACACCCATCAGGATTATTGCAACCTTTACCAATCCCAGAATGGAAATGGGAAACCATCTCCAAGGATTTCATCACTGGATTACCAGCCTCAACCAAACAGAACGATTCCATTATGGTAGTGGTGGATAAATTGAGCAAGTCTTCTCATTTCATCCCTGTCAAATCAACCTGCAAAGAAATCGATATCGCCCAGGTGTTCATGAAGGATATATTCATACTGCATGGTATGCCGAAAGAGATCGTGTCTGACAAAGACACGAAATTTACCTCTAACTTTTGGAAATCATTGATGGCTGGTTTAGAGACCAAATTGTTGTTTAGCACTGCCTATCACCCTCAAACCGATGGACAAATGGAAAGAGTGAACCAAGTACTTGAAGACATGCTAAGAATGCATGTAATGCATCAACCCAAGAAGTGGGAAGACTACCTGCCACAGGTACAATTCGCCTACAATAATGGCTACTAAGCATCCTTAAACATGAGTCCCTTCGAAGTCCTCTATGGTAGATCGTGTAATACTCCAGTCAGCTGGAGTAATCCCGTAAAAAGGATTTCTTTTGGACCCGACATGTTGAAATAAATGGAACAGCAAGTGACTCAGATAAAACAAAACCTGAAGGTTGCTCAAAACCGACAAAAAAGTTATGCCGACCAAAAGATAACTCCAAGAGAGTTCAAAGCGGGAGATCATGTATATCTCAGAGTTAGGCCCAGGAAGAGTTCCCTGAAAATGGGAGCTTGTGCCAAATTGGCACCTCGGTATTGTGGACCCTTTGAGGTTCTAGATAGAGTGGGACTTGTAGCCTATAGGATAGCACTTCCTCCCACAGTAAAAGCACATAATGTTTTCCATGTTTCATTATTGAAGAAATATGTACATGATGCTAACCATATAATTGACTGGTATGTGATCTAGGTGGAACCGAAGGGAGAATTTTTACTAGAACCCCAAAGCATACTGGACAGAAAGGAAACCCCGCTCCGGAACTGAACCATTTCACAGGTCAAGGTGCAGTGGAAACATTTTGGCCCAGATGAGGCTACATGGGAAATGGAGGATACCATGAAACAGGCATATCTGATTTTTTTTACTTCTGTACATGCATTTCATGTTAAAAGATAAGAACATTGAGGACGATGTTCCTTTAAGGGGGAGGGAATTGTAACACCATGTTTCCCCCAGTTTGTAAAAATAACTGGACTGGCCAAGAACTGTGGCAAACTGAGAAATGTGAATGTGTGATGTGAATGGACCTTGTGGAAAAGGTTGATGAATGTGAATAATATTATGAATATATATTGCAGGACTGTTGAGAGGGGATATGCTGAAAAAGATACCATGATGGTTGGAGAAAGGTGGTGGAAGGCACCTAGAATGGTGGCGTTAACTTCCACCAAAAATAATACCGTATTTGGACTTCACTCGCCCGGAGAACCAAGAGAGGCTCGCTGGCCCCGAATTAAATGTCTCGTAGGCTGGTAGGTAGATGGCTCCTCAGGAATTAATGAGGGATGGGGGGTGAACTCCCCATCCGTAGAGCCGTCAGGCCTGACCAGTGCAAGGGAAATCGTGCCACGCGCAACCTCGCAAGAGGATAAGGCGTGAGGGAGAAGTGATTGGGGCAGACGCAAGGGGAGGAAGCGAACTTTGGAGATATGCAGAGTGAGTGATAGCAGAGAAGGGGGAGAGTAACCCTCATTCTCGGTCACTGGAAAACCGAGACACAGTCTCGCAACATAGTGGTCTCATCTTGGGGGTGGCTAGATGTAAATCCTATCGAAATCGTTGATCCTACGGTTGGGTGGAGACGAGCACCCCTCTCAGCAGTTGCACTCACTTCTGGTGTTATTTATGATAAGTGTTTTACATCTTGCATCTTGAAATTCATATGCTGACATATATGCTCATAAACTTTGAAATTGTGAATGATTACAGTATAAGACTGTCTGTGCAGTGTTTTGATAAGAAATGGTCGATGTATGCTTGTAACAGAAAAACCACGCATGTTTTATGTTGATAGATAAAATTATTTATGTGTAAGTTGAACCAAGTTAGACTTCCAGTCCATTCTCGAGAATTTGTTTCCCCTTATATGTCTCCAGGAATGCCCCGGAATAGATCTCTCCACAAAGATACCCTTCTTGGAAAAGTTTACCAAGAACCTGGAAAAAGGACTTGAACGCACAAGTCTTAGCAACCCTGTACGAGGAAGAATGATCCTCTTGAAATCCTGAAATAGCAACATAGGGATAAGTATTGATCGACAGACGAGATCCCGTCGGAAGATATGCGGTCATTCACGACCGTTAGATTGGCGGAAGAAACAAGGACGTTACATGCCTTACCCCTTTTCTTTTATCTTCGTGAGTAGCGAGGAAATTGGGACCGTAGATCCCCAAGGTTTGTGGGAGTATCTGGACCGTTGGTTTTTCCACGTCCAGAGAGTAGTGGGAGAGTGCACGATGTGGGACAGATCTAAGCCGTCAGATCTTAGCTAGAAAACCCGATAGTCGTTGGATCTATTAGGATATGCATGAGGGTTAAGCCTCGTGATCAAGGGCGAAAGTCCCGAGAGAGGAGTTAGTATCGGGGATTCGAATTTTGGGATCCTGGGAGTCCTGATGACAAGAGATCGGGACACTCCATTGTGAAAGTCCCGATATAGATCTATACCATCCATCCGTGAAGGACACATGGCAGAGATCGAGAGTCCATCGGTATTTCGGATACCGGGGATTCGAGTTGATAAATGATTTGCGTCACTGGGGTTCGCAAGTCACGAAATCGCGAAACAATCTAGACCATCCATCCATGAAGTACACGTGGTGAAGATCGAGATTCCATCAGTATTTCGCATACCGGGGATTCAAGTTGACAAAGGATTTGCATCACTGGGGGTCGTAAGTCGCAAAATCGCGAAACAATCTAGACCATCCATCTATGAAGGACACGTGGCGGAGATCGAGAGTCCATCGATATTTTGGATACCTGGGATTCAAGTTGACAAAGGAATTGCGTCACTGGGGGTTGCAAGTCATGAAATCATGAAACAATCTAGACCGTCCATCCATGAAGGACACGTGGTGGAGATCGAGAGTCCATCGGTATTTCAAATACCGGGGATTCGAGTTGACAGAGGATTTGTGTCACTGGGGGTCGCAAGTTGTGAAATTGAGAAAAAACAAGGATTGTCCATCTAAGGGAGGATACGTGGCAGTAATCCAAGATTTTGGGAGAATCCCGAAAGGAAAATCCCATCGGGATTTCGCAAATCGGGAGTTCGGGAGTCCCGTTGACAAGAGGTCAGACTCTCATGATTGATAAGTCCCGAAACTTCGACTGGTGAACTTTTGAAATATTAGCATATGTTTAAGTCTCGATTAACGGACGAGATCCTCTCAGAGGATCCAAGGTCTGTAACAACCGTTGGATGTGGGGAAGGAACGTGGATGATAGTTCCTCGACCCCTCTCCGCCTTTGCAAGCAATGCACGAACATGATCCCTTCAAAGGATCCAAGGTCTGTAATGACTGTTAGATTTGAGGAAGAGACGCAGGCATTAATGCCATGACCTTTTTTACCCTTGCAATAAATGAAGATATTGGGACCGTAGACCCCATGATCCATGGGAGTACCTAGACCATCCATCTATAGAGTATACGTGGCTGCTGGTAAGCACTTCGGCGTTTCGGCACCCGGGAAACCAAAGGGCAAGAACCCTTGTCTTCGCAAGTCACGAAATTTTGATCACTGAAACCTCGAAATGGCATGTGGTGTGAATGAGGTTAAGGAAAGCCGGGATTTGATCATGACCATTGATCATCCCAAAAATATCACGATCGTTGATCTTGGCTGAAGTTCGCCACTGCCCATCAGAGGAGATGCATGGTGAGTGGTGAGAAGTTTCAAGTCCTGAAACCCCATGGACCATTGGATCCAAATCCTCGAGCATCGTTGATCTCCTACACGAATCCCCATATCGGGATTCGGGGATTGGAGTGACAAGAGTTTTGGAGTCGTTGCATCGTGGACTCCCAGTTCATGAAACTCTGAAAAGATCCGAACCATTGGATCCAAGATATCAAGAGTCGTTGGATATCATACAAGAACTCGAGTATTGGGTTTCGGGGTTTGTAGAGTCGAAAGACTTGACTCGCTTATATCGCTAAGTCAAGAAACGTGACAAGGTGCCTAGTTGTTTGGTCGGTGGTCATAACCGACGATCACATGAAGGTGGAAAAAGGAAAGAGCTAGCCTGTGATAAGCCCCGTAGGACTTTGGGGATTCTGATCGTTGAGAAATTGACGAAAAACATTTATTTCCGTAGTGGGTATGTGACACATCTCATGTCAAAAATGAAATTGCCCTTATTTTAATAGAGTATTGACAGAGGTAGCATTCAACATTGAAATAGGGAAATACATATGTTTTTAAGAAGAACAGATCTCTCCTAACTTGCTTCAAAGATTTACTATCATTGGTTGTTATAGATAAATTTCACAATATGAGAGATTAGTCTCCCTAGTTAGGGATCCACTCTCAAGAAGTTTCCTTCTTAGATAGTGTAGGCTTTAGATGTCAGATCGGTAGGTTGGCTTAGGGTGATTCTCAAATGGACATTTGCTTGGAGAATTATATTGCTAATTCATCTGGGATTTTATATCTCATGAAAGCCAATAATGACCTTTACTCTTTTTGTTTTAGATGGAAAAATGTGGATTTTTCAATCAGACAAGTATAGATGAGACATGTTTCAACCAGAACCCACTGCCAGCAAGCATGTTCAGTACTCTGGTGGGGTAGTTGTGATAATTAGTGAGAGGTGCCTTCCTCAGGAAGAATGCCCCATTGCCAACATGCATGTTCAGTACCCTGATGGGTTTGCCTAGTCATACCCCAGACCGGTACCCGCTGCCAACAGACCTGTTCAATATCCTGACAGGTTAGTCTCTTAAACCTTTTTTCCATCAGAGGCTTCTTGTCCATAGTCGCCTATTTTGATTTGTATTAAAGAGTGCTTTGCACGGTGACAGGGGAGGCTCGTCTGAAAACCTTTTTACAGGGTGGGATGGTATTGGGTTGGAAAGCATATACTCTTCTTTTGTATGTCTTTTAAAGATTTTTCTGAAGGAAAAATAAACTTTTATGCACATTATTTCTTTTAGAGTGATCCAGATGTATAATTTTGTCTGAAGTTGTCCATAAGAGAATGACCTAAAGTTTCCTTGGGGTACTGGTACATCCTCTTCCATAAAATTTTTGGTAGTGTGTCCATGGTAGAGAGTGCTCATATACTCATATGTTACTCTTTAATAAGATAAGCCAATGACTACTATTGAATTCTGGTTAGGGTGAGATAGTTTCTTATAGGCTAATATATTTTTCCTTTAAATCATGCTGAATACTGGGTAAAGGCAACTTCTAGTCTTTAAAGTGGATTATGGTTATTTGAGAAATCATGGGTAAATATTGTGTCCCTCTTTTTAGTTTGTTTTCAAACAACAGAACCAAAAGAAATTAAAATACTTCTCAGCAACATAACCAAAAGAAATTAAAATACTTTTCAGCAACAGAAAAAAAAGAAATTAAAATACATCCCTTTAGTTGTCAACAGAAGGATTGTTATTTGATAGTGCTTTTGGCTCCGTGGTTCCATCTTAAGTAGTTGTTGCATGTTTTCATACTTCAGATTTATTGACATAAGATTTTAAAATATTCTTTGTCAATATTTCTTGATAGTACTGCAGAAGGACAGATTCTGGTACCGGACTGGTACCGGACTGGTACTGGATCAAAACAGGATTTATGGTACCGAAGTAGAACAAAATATTCTTGATGCCTACAACTGATATTTAGCAAATTCATGAAGGATCAAATAGATTTATTAAAAACTTTCTTACGAAAGAAAATAAAATTTTCGAAAGTAAGACAAAAGGAGGTAAAGGTCTTTTGTTACCTTCAACTTATTATCAAAATTTGATCACACCTATGTACAAAAAGTTTCAAATAAACCAATCAATCAATGTGGGTTAGTAGGAGGATCTCCTTCCTTACTGATCATTTGCATGTCTGAATTCTGTAGTATACGAGTCAGGAATTCTTCTTTGGACAGAGGTTTATTGTAAATTCGCAATCGGTGACCATTCACAAGTAATGGTGTATGTTTTTCATCAATTGTCTTGATCCTGATTGAACCATTATCGTAGATAGTGTCAATTTCGTAAGGTCCCATCCAATGGGTGGTTAACTTACCTTTGAAGTTCTTGAATCTTCTGTCATACAATAGGGCCCAATCTCCTTGTTGAAATTTTTTCTTTTTGAAATACTTGTCATGCCATTTTGTTCTGTGTTCTTGAATGAGGGTAGTCCTTTGAAGTGCTTCCTGCCTGGTTTCATCCAACTCATTAAGATGCAAGAGTCTTTGTTGTTGGGCATCATCCAAGTTCATGCCAACTTGTACTACAGTCCTGAAGGTTTTGATCTAAAATTCTATAGAGAGAAGCACTTGCTTCCCATACACTAACTCATAGGGTGTATGTCCCATTGTATTCCTCTAGGTGATTCTATAAGCCCATAAGGCTTCTAATAATCTGTCAGCCCAATCCTTATGGTGCAGTTGTACTGTTTTGGTAAGAATGGACTCAATAACTTTGTTGGTGGATTCTACTTGTCCATTTACTTGTGGATGATAGGGTGTATATTTCCTATGTTTGATTTGGTATTGTTCTATAACATCTTTGACTAGATGAGAGGTGAATTGGGTTCCCTGATCAGTCACAATTTCTCTCGGTACACCAAATCTAGTAAAGATATCATTAAAAAGGAAATCTACCACCTATTGTTCATTGGCAGCCGGTAAAGCCTTTGCTTCAACCCATTTAGTCACATAGTCAGTGCATACAAGTATATACTTTTTCTTTTTAGATGCAGGGTTAATGGGCCCTACAAAATCTAATGCCCATTTCTCGAATGGTTCAATGACTACTTGGGCTTGAAGTGGCATTTGGTCTCATGCAGTAGGCTTACCCATTCATTGGCATTCATCACAATTGGATACATAGGTTTTAGCATCTCTAAAAATATGAGGCCAATAGTAACTTGATTGTAGAACTTTGTAAGCAGTCCTTTTGTCTACGAAGTGTCCTCCACAGGGGCCATCATGGAAGGCTTATAAAATATCATGAATTTCATCTTCCCTTACACATCTCCCGATTACCAAATCTAGTCCTGTTTTGTAAAGGAAATCATCGTGCCACATGTAATTTGCACTTAGTTGAATTACTTTCTATTTTTCTCTAAGAGACAATTTATGAGGCATCTTCCCTGTCACAAGATAGTTAGTGACATCTGCATACCACAGAATGAATGTAGAAATGGAAAATAAATTTTCATCAGGAAAGGTATCTTCTATTGGTGCATTATCTCCTAGATGAATCATTCTAGATAAGAAATCAGCCACAAGACTATCTTTACCCGGTCTATCAATAATATTGATATTAAACTCTTGTAATAATAAAATCCATCTTGTAACTATGGGATTTGTTACAGGTTTGTTCATTAATAATCGAATGGTTGAATGATCAGTATGTACAAAATATTGATATCCAGTAATATAGTGTCTAAATTTATTGATAGCATGGTGATCCGGATTATTTTCGGCATGAAATGAGAGCGGAGATATAATAAAGAAATGCACAGAAATATCGCAAATATTCAATAATATAACATAAATGTATCAGATATGCAACCATAAACACAGATATACAATAATACACGATTTCTATTAATGAAATAAATGTATAGAGACTGTAAAATATAGAGTGAAAGACTCGCTAGAATGGTGGCATCTTATCTCTGAGAAGAGATGTGACGGCTACTCGCATTCGCAAGAAGATGGTTACAATGAGGCTCTGAAGGCCCTTTTACAATAAATGTGAATGCCAAAAGTCCTAGACATCCAAAAACCTAACCCTAGGAGATGAAGCGCCAAAAGTCATGTGGGCCCCGTTTGGGTAAGTTAGTACATCAACTTCCCGGGGTCGTAACTTTTTCATACGATCTTCGTTTTAGGTGTATGATAGCTCGTTGGAAAGGTATCATCGAGGAGATTAATTTTGGGGGATCAATAATGCCTTTGGATATCATTGAGAACATCTATCTCAAAAAACCTTCATTTAGGCCCTCAAAATGGCCCCGGAAGTTAAAACCTGATAAAAATAGTAAATTGTCAAAATTGCCAAAAAGTTGTTTTGAGTCAGTTGGAAAAGGTGGGTGGCCACCGATATACACCTGGATCAATCCTCCCTACTTAGGAAGCAATGGTATCCATTGCGTTGAGTTCCTGGGGGAGAAGGAAAAGCATTTGTTGAATCTGCATCTCGGTGAGTTGCCTGTCTTGTTGGAGACCTCGCACTGCTCAGTTTGTGAAAGTCTATCAAGAACCCGTTGAGGTTGAGGTTGTTCAACAAGTCGGGCTTCATGAGAGGATGTTGTGCAGAAGGAATCTTTGTATTTTGATGTAACCTTGTCAACCTGCTTCTTTAGGATAGAAGGTGCTTGGGGCGAGGTTGTAGTGGTTGCAGTGTCCTTCTGTTCTCCTTTTGAACAGATTGTGAAGAAGCTAAATTTTGTAGTATGAGATACTACTTTGCGACACTTTTTAGGTGGAACAGTAGTGGGAACTACCTCTGGTATTCTGTAGAGATGACCCCCCAAAGTGACAATAACACTACGAGGTCGAGACTCATAAACAGCATGGCGCTTCCACATATATGGCTGGCCCAAGAGAACATCAAAGACATCCAGTGGGGAAACATCACATAATACCTCATCCTTGCAGGGTTGGATGCCATATGACAATCGACACTGCTGGCTGACACGAATATCTCGTCCTTGGCGAAGCCACCCAATGTTGTATGGTTGCGAGTGTGGTGTTGTCGACAATCCCAACTGTTTGACAACCTCTGCTGAGATGAGGTTCTTTTGGCTTCCGCTGTCAACAATAAAATGCAGCGGGGTCCCCTTCACCCACATCTGTGAATGAAAAAGGCGCTCCCCCTCTTCAGGATCTGTTGGTTCTTCTGGTTGAATTGTTGTGGTCGCGACAATAGCAGTGGGGTCTGCATCAATGATCTGTCCTTTACCAGTATTTTCAGAATCAGATTTTGAATCAGGGTTCGGCTCCTTGTCTTTGATCTCGGCCACCAATGACTATTTTGAGCGACATTCATCAGTGTTGTGCCAGGGGATTTTGTGGAAATCGCACCATTTTCGGGTGTCCTTCTTTGTCTTCCCATGACCCTTCTTTTCCTGTGTCTTGGGTTGGTTTTTAGGAGACTGTTTGTTAGGGTTGTCTTTGTCATACTTTGGTTTTTTCGGATTTGTAGACCCAAACTCTCGTTTGTTCTGGTGCTTAAATTTCTGCTCGATTTTAACAGCATATCGATAGGCAGCACCGAGTGATGAGATGTCCAGAAAATCCATTTCAGTTTGGATGTATCTGTGTAGAGCCCCACGGTATTTAGGAACCAAATGTCACTCGAAGTATTTGATACCCAGCTTGGTGGGCAAGGTATGGAAGGTATTGGTGAACTCCGGAACTGCTTGGCCCCTCTCTTGCCGCAATGTGGTCCATATCATGTACTGGTCCTCATAGTTGCCCACAGGGTAATACTGTTCCTTTACCGCATCCACAAAAAAATACCAAGTGGGATCGACCCCATATATTCTAGACTCCTCTATGGAACTTTACTCCCAGTAAGTTTCCCACCAATGTTTGACATGAGGGAGATATTTAAGGAGTGCGAAGGTGATCTTTTCCTTGTTGGAAAAATTATGAACAGAGAAATAACCTTCTAGCAGATTTAACCATTTATCTAGGGCTTCTGCATGTATCTGTCCTTCAAATACAGGAACATCAAAATTAACTTGTACCTTGAAAGGCGAGGTGCCTCCAAAGTGGTTGCTTGATGAAGATGTGCCTGATGCTATTGGCAGGAATTGAAGTATGTGGGAAAAATTCTCCATCATTTCGTCCCTCTGTCGCGTGAGACCTTGCTCAACAACAGATTGATAGGATCGTTTGCTCCATCATTTTTCTTTTCTTCCACCATTGAGGGTTTCTTGGGTGTGCGAGAGTGATTGTCTTCAAGAGAGACAAGCTTGAGACCCAACTTTCTATACTCGGACCTCGTCGGGGACATGCACTGAAAAAAATGATCAAGAGCAGCCTGCTCTGATGCCACTGATCCAGATTATTTTCGGCACGAAATGAGAGTAGAGATATAATAAAGAAATGCACAGAGATATCGCAGATATTCAATAATATAGCATAAATGTATCAGATATGCAACCATAAACACAGATATACAGTAATACACCATTTCTATTAATGAAAGAAATGTACAGAGACTGTAAAATAAAGAGTGAAAGACTCGCTAGAATGGTGGCATCTTATCTCTAAGAAGAGATGTGACGGCTACTCGCATTCGCAAGAAGATGGTTACAATGAGGCTCTGAAGGCCCTTTTACAATAAATGGGAATGCCAAAAGTCCTAGACATCCAAAAACCTAACCCTAGGAGATGAAGCGCCAA
>ML781236.1:550215-564709 GCA_009831015.1 Picea engelmannii
CACTTACCATTTTTCTTGGGAACTATGACAAGTGGAGATACCCATTGACTATCTGAAATGGGGTATATGAGATTGGCTCGGAGGAGTTTTTGCAATTCCTCTTTTACAATATCTTTAAGGGATGGATTCATCCTTCACTGAGGCTGTCTGACTAGTCTGATTTGGTTATTAGTGTAGATATGATGTGTGCATGTGTCAGGGTGAATGCCTTTCATGTCTACATAATCCCATGCAAAGGCATCAAATTGTCTTTGGAGCATTTCAATCACTTGTGTCTTTTGTTCTGGTTCCAAACTAGAGTTGATATACAAAGGTTTTCCTGGGATAATGTCAACAAGTTCAGTAGTTTCTTCCTTATCTGAGGAGGCTGGTGATAAAGTGTATAATTGAGTGATATCAGGGTGCCAAGTTTGTTGAAATTCGGAACTAAAAATATGTGACAATTCTACAAAAGACCTTGGGTATTCAATGCAGTTTGTGTCAGCCAAAAATAATCTTAAGACTTGTTCATCTGATTGTTCTTGTATTTCTCTTACTTGTTCAATTGTTAACAGAGGTCTGATGCAATCTTCCTCTCCATAAGGGTTTTCTAACCAAATAGGTATTTCCTGTGTCGGTTGGGCAGGAGAGAAGAGAACAAGTTTTGGGCTATGTGTTCCATTAGATATAGTCATCTCACCAAACCGACAGCTGATAAAGGCATCTGTTGTGGCCAGCCAAGGGTGGCCAAGAACCACAGGGTGTCCTGGTTTGGAGGATGATTTAGAATAGATGACTAAAAAGTCTACTGGATATTCCCAAGAAGCTAGGGTGATTGTGACATCATCTAGACTGACTGACTTATCTGCCAACTCGATCATGGTTTGGGTTGGTCTGAGCTGATTGATTTGAAGCTTCTGCATAGTGTCAAAAGGCATTACATTAATAGTTGCACCCAAATCAATGAGTGTGTTTGGTAGAGAAATGCCATTAATTTCAACAGTGACAACTGGGTTTCAAGGATTATTATACTTGTATGGAATTTCAGAAATGAATTCAGATAATAGTCCCACTACCTAAAAAAGAGGAGGTTCCTTCTTATTCCTTCCCAGATTCTTAATGCAAAGATCCCTTATAATTTTAGTGTAAATAGGGATATCCTTAATAGCTTGTAGCAGAGGTATTTTTATGCACACATTTCGTAATTCATCTTCTATATCTCTGTGCAAGGGTGGGTCAAGTTTCTTCACTAACAGTATTTTGGGGTAAGGTGGAAGATTAATTTGTTGGGGTACTCATACAGACTGAGAAGTGATTGGGATAGGAGGAGAGGCCTCTTCTTCTATAGGGGTGGTTTGAATGTTTTCTTCCTCAGAATGATTATCATTGTATTCTTGAATTATTACTACAGGATTTGATTGGTTTACAACTTTCCCAAATCGTAGTTGAATTTCATAGGTGGGAAAGGTTTGAACTTTTGTATTCTATACAAGGTGGGTGGGTCGATTATTGGGGTTAGGGATTGGCTGGGCAGGGATTGTTGTTGGTCTCGGAGGATTGTGGACAACTTGGTTTTGTGGTTGTTGATTGGGATTTATAGATACGTCCTGCTGCTGATTAGGATTCAAGGGGGTTGTAAATTGTTGTTGTATAGGAGGTGGGAGTAAAGCTTGCATCTGTGGTGGGTTGAATACAGGTAGTAATTGGGAAATGTTTGCAGGGTACTGTGGATATGTAGGGTAAGAGGGATTTCCATACATAGGTCCCCTCCAACCTTGTTTCCAAGGCTGATTTTGCTGAGGTGTCCATTGTGGATAAGTCATTGGGGAAGGACCCCATTGTTGTTGTTGATATTGTGTATTAGGATCATAAAATGTATTGGGATTTTGGGCTCTCCAAGGTCTTCTAGAAGGGTATGATTGTTCTTGTGAGACTCCTCCTCCCCTATACATGGCTTGTAATTCAAGCAAGGTTGGACACTCAGATGTGGGGTGTTATAGTGTACACAGACCGCAGATTTCTATGACATTTAATGGGCATTCTTTCTCGTTGTTATGCTTCTTTCGGCATCTATGACAAAATATTTCTAAAGCATCTTCTTCTTGTTTCTTTTTCAGTTTTAGAGTATCTAATTGGTTACTTATTGTGCTCAAGATGTCTATTTTAAAATACTCCAATAAGTTTCCTAGCTCAGTTCTGGTGACAGTCCCTAAACTTTGTTTTGTATTTTTGCTAAAAGGATCTCTTGGTCATTTGCCTGTTTTAGCTTGTCCTCTTGAGTATCTCCTACAGTAATCTGCAATTTTTTCAAAAGGTTTTTGGTGTACATCTCCTGAACTCAACAAGTTTAAAACTTCTATGCAATCATCCCTAAGACCTTTCAAGAATACAGTTCTTACTACAATTGGGTCTGAGGTGAATAGTTTTGACTTTTGATAGTTGTATAAGAACCTTTCAAGGTAGTCTTCAGGACTTTCATCTTCTGTTTGATGCATTTTAAAAATGTCATTTTTAACATTATCCTTACAATAGTCTTGGTATTTTCGTAAAAATGTGTATTTCATTTGATCCCAAGAAAGGATTGTGTTTTCTCCTAAGCTCATGAACCATATTAAGGATGAATCTTTCATTGTAGCAGGAAAAAGATTAAGTTTTTGGACATCGTCTAAGTAGTTATAGCTTCTACATAATATGTCAAACTCAAATAAAAATAAATCTGGATCTTCAATTGACATACCTCTGAAAGTAGGTAACGATGATAGTGGGATATTCTTCATGCTGACGTTTCTGGAAATATCCAAGATCGGAAACCCAAAGGTCTTAGTCTCTGTAGCTGCATTTCCTTCTTCTTCTTCCATTCTACTAATGGATGGTTCAGAAACTGGATTTTCTGTGTCTCCCAAATGTTTAGCAGATTCACGTTCTGCCTATCCCAATACCGATTCTTTTGTTTTAGGTTCTCCTTCTGGAGCCTCACTGGCTCCCCTTGAATTTTTTGTTGGTGGAATTTTTCCTGCACCAGTGTCAGTTGGATTAGTGGGGGGATTTGTTTTTGAATCTTTGGAGCTTACATATCTACCCTTGTTATCTCTATATCTATGCATAAAATGGAAATTTGATTTTTTTTTTTTTGCTGAATTGAAATCCTAATTCTATCTAGAAGGTAAGAAGGCAACCTAGCTTCAGAGAACCCCACTCTAGTGGTCGTGTGGCTCTTCACTCACATCTTAAACATTTTATCCTCCTCCCTCAAGTAGCCTTTTAAAACATTAAAATTTATGAAAACAATCTAAGCTAAAAATTACTTCCTACCGTTTGCAACTCCCCGGCAACGGCACCAAATGTTGTGCTACTTATATGTCTAATATAATGCACTCATTAATTATCAATCCAGGATTAGTAATCAATAGAGTTACAAGACACCAGTAAGAAAGGTAATTCCTAATGTCACGAGTATAGAATTAAACTAGATTATGCACGCTGGAAACAAATCAAAATACCAAACTACAATGTACTTTGGTTGTCTTTCACAGAGAGGCTATCTATTCCATTATGGCACATGCAAGTATGAGATGGAATTGGTTGATAGATCAACTTTGATGTCTAACCCAGAAACTAATTATGCAATCCACACTTTCTGAAAGGAAATCACACATCAATCAGCATAGCATAGGTAGTTCAACAGTCAATATGTTGGTTCTGTTATGGTTCACAATGAACTTCACTAGGTCTTCTCCAAGTAGTTTTGACTATTGTTGCCAATAGCTATGATCACTCAAGGAAACCAAACTCATGAGAACAGAAACAGAGCACATGTAAAAACAGAGTAATTAAAGATCTAAGCAATTATAAAATGGAAATCTTAATCTAAATTGTACTGCTATGATCAAACAGAGTTAAAACTTTAATTAATTCAATGTTTAGACTATTGAAAAGAAACACTAATGCTAATCTACAAAGAAGCTGACCTTTGTTGGGCGGTGGGCCCTTGCTGCTTCAACAGGTCAGTTGCTGAAGTCTACAGGAATCTTGCTTCTAATGCACACATTACTCTCACTCACACTTCAACACATGAAATTAAAACTCTCTTTAACAACTCAACTCATTCTCGATCATAGATAATTAGAATATGGGGATAAAATGGCTTTTCATTAATCTTTACTCATAAATGCTCTATACTATCCTACATTGCTTACAAATTGACAATATGCTAACTCTCCTCTCCTTCTATCGTCCTTGCCACGGCTATTTAATAGTCTGCATCGTGAAACACAAGGAGGCGAAGGGATTTGCAAATTAATTAGTTGTTTAAGTTTTATCATTCAGTTACATCTTTAACATCATCCTCATAACACGAAGTGCATGAGGATGAGGCAATTAACAAACTGTCCTTATCATAGCAAATAGACACCCACCATTTGACTTAGGTGAGATCTGGCACTTAACTTAGTGCATTAGGCTCTTCCATATGAGTACCGGATCATAACAGGTAGATGGTACCAGATCTCAATAGGGCGCAAAAGGTTGTATCAGATCATGACAGAGTGTGGCCGTTGGTACCGGATCATAACAGAGTGTGTTCGTTGGTACCATATCACCACAGGTAAGATTTAGGACGTGTTTGGTACCAGATCAGACAACAACAATCTTTGTGCATAGGTACCGGATTATGACAGAGCTAGTACAGGAACGCTAGTCATATAGGGGTCAAAGATCATATGACAAATCGAGCATTAGTACATGAAATATTTAATTCCTTGACTCAATAAACCACAAAATACATGAATTAACCATACTTTACCTTATGACCTTAATATTGGTAAGTTATGGCATTCTTGTCATTCACTCAAGCTTTAGATAGGTTCAAAAAGGTATAGGTGAAGAGTAAAATAGGGTAATAAGAATGTCAATTCCAAGTCTCAACGGTCTATGTCATGATATATGTCATGGTCATTGTATAGGTCTAGGTCATGCTACAGGTATTTCCCTGTCTAGTTCTTTCTATGTATAGGTTTAGGTCTAGGTATTGCTATTTTATTCATGGTTTATCCACCTCATCGTTGGATCACATATAAACCTAACAACTAATTCCAAAACAACCTCCTCTTAGATAGATCCTCAAGATATGCCCAAGTGTTGGATTTGTGTGACTGATTGTGATCTCGATACTTCTAACTTCATTGTTCATGTGTCATGTTCATTGGATCCTCTCAAGTTGTGAACTAGTTGGGCGATTAGTACAAGTACTATTGTGTTACTCCCTAGAGAATGCACTTCTCCATGTCCAATAAACTATTTCTCTTTTTTCTTCTACCTTATCATCGTTACTTCCAACTACGTTGGTCTTGTTAAGTCACCCACTACATCTTCAACACTTTTTCTTCAACTTTGCATGAACCTTTCGATCCTGGGAAAGGTCCTACTCCTTGACTCATCTACCCATTCACCTCCAAAATCCATCCATTATGTTGCAACTCCTTTATTAAGAATTTCTATGATGCCTCCCACAAGGAATATTTGTTTGCATTGCTTACTCCCGATATTGCATCTCTTTCTCATTTTCTCAGTAGACAAAGTGTACCCAATAGTTGCCACCAAGGACATTGGCATATATTGTATCTGAATTTAGCATACATTGTATCCAACTTGTTCTCCTTGCACAAGTATCACACGACCATCCTAACTTCTTTCGGAGTGCATCTAAAATATTCAAGTTATTCAACGGTAATATGAAATTCATATATCCCCATGGCCTTACTAAAAAAAATCACGATCGTGGTGGGGTATTGGTATTATATCCCTAATTTCTCCACATATATTTCCTATTATAGTTGAGAAACTGCATCCATGCATTGTCTCGGTTCAACACTTGAAGTTTTTGCGGCAAGCAAGTGTTCTAATCGATCCCCCACAACACTCTCGGCATGCTATTGATAATGATTTAACCCTTGTTGTGTCCCCTACATTGTGGTCTTGGAAACAAAAGAGTTGAACTCTTTCTTGCACCCTTGTCCACAATCCAGAGGGTTTTTCAACCAACCAACCTTCCCTATGGTTCTCTCTACCAAAGTTTTGGTTGCTATCAACTATTGTCCATCTTGGCCTATTCTCCCCAAGGATGTTGCATTCTGTATAACCTATACCACTATACCATCTTGCAATTTCTAGCTGTCTCACCAGCTCCTTTGATAAACATGATTGTAGTTATGCTAATTATCCATCCAAGCCTCTTCTTCATTTTCATGGGTTCACTTGGTGTCGTATCCTCATCTAAGAATAACAAGCCTCTTTTGTGAATGAGGTGGACTACTTTCACATGTCTAAGTAAATCTAGCCCCAACATCATCGTCGGGTCATCCAATGCAGCCACCAACAATTCCATGTTTCTAAACCACTCCCCCACTCTCAATGGTTTTGAATGAACTATCCATGTCACTAGAATCATTATTGAGTTCACCATAATACACCATCATATGCTTCTCTCGTTCCTATGAGGAAGTGACTTCATAGTTAATTCACAATATTGTACGTCATGCCAGTGTCCACTAAGGCTACCAAATTCAACCCACTTATAGTTGTGGTTACAAAGAAAATTCCCTTGATGTATTCTCTATGAATCCCATCCTTGACTTCTCATCTCAAACTCCTAAATGTGTTCTACCAATGTTTCCATGACCTCTATCATTTGTTCCATTTTTTTTTTCTCTTGGACCATCTCTTTAAAGGGTTCAGGATCTTTCATTGTTGACATGGTTTGACCTTCCTCGACTTTGATCAACTAAGCTAGTTCTCCTTTCAAGGTTCAGTCTCTCACAAAATGGTTGTGCGAAAAAAAGTGACACTCAACCACTTTACCTTTGTTCTTAAGTTACTCGAGTTGCCCCTTCAATGTTGTGCTATGTCCTCCTTCTTAAGTGCTCCCAACATAGGATGCATTAAGGTCTTAGCTCCGCTTGTTGCTTTCAATCTATCAATTTGGGACTCCATTCTTTCATTGACCTCATTTATTCTCTCTAGTCCTTCTGGGAGTTTTTCTAATCACTGAATTACACTATCTCTCTTGGTCTTCAAAGTTTCATTGTTTGCACTTCCCATCTCTGCTTGGTTTGGGGAGTTTCTTCAAGTGTACCCAAGATCCACCTCCTTTGAATTGTCCCATGAAGTATTTCCACTACTCCCGAATTTCCACCGTGCATTCCAAGTCACCTGGCTTACTCAAGAATGGTACAACTCATTGTATTTTTTTTATCCTTTCGAAGAAGATCGCCTCCTCTATCGTGACTCAAATTGGATACAAGATCCATGACCCTCTATCCTTCAAATTCCCTTCTATAGTGCTCAATTATTGCATCCTTCGGAGTGGTTATGTGGTTGTGTCACCCCATATTTGTTCCCTTCCCTCACTGAGCGCATTGGTTCATCACCAAACCCTGCCTTGGTCTCACTCAGGGATGATTTTAGGGGATAAATTTTGCTCATGGGATAATTTTCCATGGGTTTTCCCAAAAAAATATTTGCTATTCTAAAAATGATTCTTCCAGGTTCTATAGAATAAAATTATTTTACCTTAAATATCGCCAAAATTTTATACAAACTATATAAAATCCTTATAAATTTGAATATTTTTACAAAACTATCGTCCAACATTTTATAGTTGGCATGTGAAGGATTAGTAAGATTCGCCAAGGTTTATACATTTTAAAATAAATTTCTATGCTTAAAATCATCCGTTGTATTGCTTATGAGTACCTTCTTCATCGTTGCAAAGAACTGTCCAAACTTTACAATTTAGTCCTGCAGTCTCTCACCTATTTTGGCTCCTTAGTTTGTTGCATGAATCTTGAGCCTAGTATGCTAGACTGCACACCCAAAAATTATTTCTTTCAGTTGCAACTTTTCCCGCAACTTGGCCCATCAATCAGAACCAACTTTTGTCGCAATTTTTGGTACCAATTGTTCAAATTCTATGATGAGTCAATTGGCCCCTAAAATATTTCACCAATTTGAGTGTTGTCTTCAAAAAAAATTATATTGGCTTTATCGAAATTGTTCTCTAAGTCCATACCCAGAACTGTTGTGAAAGAGATTCACCAAAATTTTCACCAAACCTTCTTCAAAGTCTGCTTCGATACCACGTGTCACCGAGCTGAAAAAAGAGCTCACCGAATTTTTTTCAAAGTTCTCTTTGACACCACCTACCACAACCCCCTTGGATACCCTCCTGATATTCTAAGTATCATCTATGTTTAGGGTGTGCATACCGTGACAGTTCTCACTTGGTATCTTGGCTACATCAAGGATACTTTGTCTAGGCTATTCCTGTTTACCTAGAGTGTACCCATACTCCATTCTAGGGTAGACTGAGTCACACACTCACTCTATGTGACTCACTTGTACACTTAGACAACTTGATAACACACTTAACACTTGCTCATTTCAAGTATACAAACATGTGAAACAGAAGAGAGACACAAGATATGGCGCATTTGGCACCAGTAATGTCTAACACCTAGCTTGTCTTATTATATTGTGAAATTGACTTACAATATAATACAAAGTATTGGGGGCTACTATCCTAGTTACAATGGTTGGACGTAGTCACACAACTCACCTCACATCACCACACTGTCTAACTTTCCCAAACATACATATCCACCCAACCAAGGCTTCATTGTTACACCATACTTGTCAAATATATGATCCACCCAGTGCCTGTTCTACCTTAGACTCAAATCCTCTTTTGGTAACAAGAGTCACCTCATCAAGCTTAGTACAATACTTCATTTTTTCCCATGGTACGCTCATCTCACACATGAGATCAACCCCCAAACAATTCTCTTGTCTATTGTATCTTGGTTAATTTCTCTTCTCCATACTTCTTCCTCCACCATGCCTTACCTTATTTTGCCTCATGGTTAATTTATATGTGCACTCTACTACCCAAACCGATGCATCCCTTGAATCGTTGCATCCCTTCATGGACCCATCTGCCCTATGAGCCAATGTGCCCATTATTTTAGTCACAATATTTGAACCAATACAATTCTTGAGGAAACGCGTCCTTTTAGACCAATGTGCCCCATAAGGCATGATTTTCACCCCATCACTCAATGGGTGTGCTCTTAACTTATGCTCGGTTGTCAAGCCAACACTTCCTCTTTAGACCGACGCATCCCATCTCATGGTCATGTCTCTTGCCGTGTGGTAGCATCCAGTCCATGTCTTTCCACATGACTCTAGCCAACTCTAACTCATCGTGGGTATGCGTTGAGGGTCAAGTCGACCTACCTAACATTCCTAGTGTCCCTAACATGCTTACTGTCACCAAGGCAAATGGGTCCATTGCTTGTGCTCATGCCCAAGTAACCCTGCCCTTTTTCTTTTGCAACCCAAGTCTTTTTTTTTCTAACAAGACAAGTGAGTTCAGTATCCCCTTGTATCCATGTGTCACCATCGTCCATCCAAGGTTCTCCTTCCCTTGCCTATAAAGTTGTCACATGCCCAACCCAACCCAACCAATCCCAACCAATCATATCTCTCCTTTAGTTCATCAACCAACTCACCCTCAAAGTCTTCCCAAAGAGCATGCACTCGTCAGGGAGGGACTGTGATATCTATGTGGTGGGTGGTGCTCTTTTCATTGAGGGATTTACTATTGGGGGGATGTGATATATGTGATGGGCAGCAGAAGAAGGCGTTATATTCAATATAATTTTTCCAACTCTTAAGTCATAGCCCCGAGAGATTAAACAAAAAGCCTACAATCCAAAGTCAAGGATGTAGAAGGTGTGAAGATAATATTATTAGGGAAGTTGAGAAAGATAGGTTTGAGTTAATATTACGGAGGCTCGGGACATCCATGGAGGGAAATCGTACAGCTTGGAGTCACCGCCTCTTCTGGTATTGAATTGAGTTGGGATTCAATTGTCACCATTAGAAGGAAAACTTTGATTTGGAAAGTCATTGGTTGCTCCATATGTTGTAAACATGCCAAAAAATTTCCACATATGGTCACATTCACATGCATTTAAAATAAATTAGGAATTTTCGTACATGAACTCATTGTAAAAAGGTTGTGTAAATTGTGTAATATATTTATGAATTGTTCGTGTAACTATGGGATCTATTCATGATCAGTTTGTGTAGCTAAGTGATAGATGTTATATATACGAGTATACCGATAGATGTGAGAGTGCAAGGTGTGTAGAGAGCAGAGTGTGTGTGAGGAGAGGATGATTGTATGCCTGAGATTGGATATTATAATTCTCCCTTGAATAATAAGAATATCAAATATCATTGCCCATGGTTTTTTCCTACATTGGGTTTCCACATAAATCACTATGTCAATTGTGTGATTGTTGTTCTCGGTTTTATTCTTGTTTAATATTTCTTGTTGATGGTATGTTTTGCTTCTGCTTCCCAACAAGTGGTACCATAGCAAGTTAAGTAGGTGCCACAGGTAAGCCAAGGAAAATTGTGTAGAGGTTTCCTATGAGTGCAAGAACCTTTGGACATGTTTCAGGTCATTGACGCTCCCTAGGAAGCGTTAGAGGTGCGTCGACACTCTCACACTTAATAAATAGGAATTTGTCCTGGATCAACGCGCCTAGTTTGTACAGCACATATCATCGACAAAACAGTGCTCCCCCATACACACTAAAGGAGCACTGATCTCTAAAACTAGCGCTCACGTCCAACACTCTCAGGAGCACTAATCTCTAAAACTAGCACTCACGTCCAACACTCTCAGGAGCATTGATTTAAGAAATTAGAGTTTTTACCAAGTCATGGTGTGAAATTCAAATCGTTTTGTTTCCTTATGCATAAGATGTGGACTATTATTAAATAAGTGGTTCAATTTTGTCCAATGTCTATAATAATACAAAAGGTGGAGGAATCAAATTTATGGAGGGAGGTGAGCTTTTCATAATAAATTAAGGGTGGATGTTTAAAAGGTTTTAAGGAATACACATTAAATAATTGTGTTTTGAACTTTTTTTTTAATTAATATTTATTGGGGGTTCATACCATTATTCCTTCGTATTTAAAAGGGTTTGTTTTTATAAGCAATGTTTTGGAGGATTTTTTATATTAATGGAGAAAGTGTGGAGTTCTAAGTTTGAGGTGGAGAAATTTAGTGGAAAGAAAATATTTTCGTTATGGAAGCTCAAGATGCAGGATCTACTTGTGCAATAAGGATTACAAAAGGCATTGGCTAGAAATACAAATAAACTGACAAGCATGACATACAAGGACTTGGAATATCTGGATGCAAGAGCCCTCAATACTATTCGTTTGTGTCTGGTAGATGAAGTATTGTTTAACATCATTGAAGAGAAGAAAACGACAGGTTTGTGGAGAAAACTAGAGAGTTTTTATATGACAAAGAACTTGACGAACAAAATCTTCTTGAAGAGGCAGTTGTACATCTTGTGGATGAAAAAACGTACGAAAATTGTTGATGACTTGAATGTTTTCAATACTTTGATTTGTCAATTATCTAGTATGGAAGTAAAGTACAAATATGAGGACAAGTTTGTTACGCTATTGTGTATGTTGCCTGAGCCTTGGGGTCATCTGTTCACAACTATGTGGTTTAGAACAACAGATGTCATTGATTATGACATTGTTGTGGGATCTTTGTTGTCTAAGGAGATGAGGAAAATATCCAGTAAAGAAACCTCAATAGCATAAGGAATGGTGGTCAGAGGTCGATCTACAGAAAGAGTGCAAAATGAGAGGGGTACATCAAGATCTAAGTCAAAAATAAAAGAAGAGTAAGAAGAAATGTTGGTTCTATGGAAAATATGGGCATCTCAAGAAGGATTGTTGGAAAAAACAAAATGCATCCAAAGAGGACTCCACAAAAGAAGCAAAGGAAGCTAATTTAGAAGAAACAATTTTAGGTTCCAGTTCAGGTATTGTCGACTTGTGATGTTTCACATCAGCATCAACATTGGTTGTTATATTCTGGTGTGTCCAACCACATGTGTCTTCATAGAAATTGGTTCTAAACTTACCAATCTATTGATGATGGTGTTTTTTTTACGGGAAATTATTTTTCTTGTAAATTTGTTGGAGTTGGTAGCATCCGGATTAAAATGCATGATGGTTCTATAAGAACATTAACAAATGTAAGGCATTATCCCAAACTAATAAAGAAATTTATATCTTTGGGAGTTCTATATTTTGTTGGTTAGAAGTGTACAACTCAAGGTGGGGTACTGAAGGTGTCCAAAGGCATCTTAATAGTCATGAAGGAAAAGAGGATTGAGAACTTTTATTATCTTGAAGGAAGGACAAAAGTAAATCAAACAGTGGTAGCATCTAAACATGCAAGTGAATATGTTCATTTATGGAATCGACATTTGGGTCATATGAGAGAGAAAGGGATTAAGATACCGGTTGATAGTAAGTCATTTCCAAGTTTGAAGTTTCTTAATTTCAATTTTTGCAAGTATTCTATTTTTGGAAAACAGTGTAGACATAAGTTTAAAATAGGAAGGCATATAAGCAAAGGTATCCTTTATTACATTCATTCAGATGTTTGGGGACCATCCCCTATAGTTTATTTTGGAGGATCATCATATTTTGTGGCATTTATAGATGATTAATGTAAAAAATTTTGGGGTCCTCGAGGTGTAGGACAGTCGGTGACGAAGTGTGCTGTTAAGGCACTCCCTGATGTTAAAGTCAATGGTTTGAAACCTATGGGGACAAAAAGTCCAGCCATGTTAAGGGTTGGTGTGGATCAGGTGGTGTTGGATTACTGAGAGGGGGGGGGTGAATCAATAATAGCATAATTATAATCTTTTTTCTTCAAATGTTATATCAATGTAGAATTATTATCCAATAATGAACAGTAAGAAATAAACAATCACACACATACATAGTACACCAGTGTTTTACGTGGAAACCCAAATCGGGAGAAAACCACAAAATGATTTTTCTTATATGTCTTGAAGAATTACATTCATTGTAAGAAACAAATTCCTTTGTTTTCCAGCTGCAACTGGAAGGAGGCTCCAACCCCGTAGTTTCTCAGGCTACAACCTGAGGGAAGCTCCAACTCCCCAATTCTCTGGCTACAACCCCCAAAGTTTTTCGACTACAACCGGAAGGTGGCTACAACCACCTGTCCTTGCCCTGTCCTGCCACCCTGAAGTAGAAGTAGAATGATGGAACCACTGTCACACTATCACTATGAGATATATCATTGTAAACCTGTACCGATAAATCTGAACCATGCATCAACCTGTACCTCAACTTGTAATTAACATGTACCATAAACAAGTGCATCAACCATGCACCGACCTGTAATCAACCTGTACCATAAACAAGTGCATCCAAACATGTACCAAGTATGTACCAATCATGTGTCAACTACTCATCAACTATGACTCATCAATATGTACCAACATCATTAACTATACACCTCATGTATGTGTACCAACTCATCAACTACTTGTCTCAACCATGTACTCAACTTGTACCACAACCAAAAGCCCTCATCAATTTCATCATCCAAATATGATTTATAGCTCTATAATAGACCTGGTGTATATGATCACATTACTGCATACCTTCCTTAACTTTAAAAACAAGAGACTAGCATTTTCATCAAACTTTTCTTTAGTCTCACATGCCTAGTTTTGGATTAGTCAACAACCCTAACTTGAAGTAATCATAACTTTGAACATGTAATGTATAAAGATATGAAACTGATATACAATGTTCTGCAATGTGTTTTATGCAATTCCTCCAAGTGTCACTACTTGTAACCTCTCGGAAAAGGAGTTATAGAAAAAATGACATACCTTGCCGAATTCTGGCTTATTCTAGAGAGAAACCTTGTAGAGAGTTCCCCGCACAAAATATTTGATGAATTGATATGAAACTGTTACAAAAAATACTAAAGACTTTCCCCTAACCATCACATTTGGTCTCACTGAATTTGGATATGTTATAAAGAAGTTATGATTTTTTTACCCGAAACACCCAATTTTGACTAGTTTCAGGACTGGCCACAAACCCTATTTTCCACGGAGTGTAACTCCCAAAATAAAACAACACACAAGCTCAATTGTTTACCACAAATAATTGGATATGTTTTCTCACTTACATAGCAATTTCAAAGTCTGAATCATTATAGAAAAAAAAGTTATAGCGAAAATGGTGAGATGACCTGTAAATAACATACCTTAGAAAGCACCATCTAAAGAATTTATCCTTCCTTGCATTTCGGCCTTCTTTTCTTCACCTTCACTCAGAATTCCGGTTTAGATATCCTTGGTTACCTCAGACACATATATATATTCAATATGCTCAAGTGTGATTCAAATGAGAGAGCCTTGTCTCTTATTTATACTCTTCAAGTAGCTTCCTTAAAAACATCTTCTAGGTCACTTGGCCCACTTTCCTTATTTTAGGGTTGGGTGCACTTCTAATTTCTCCATTAAATTTATTATTGAAATAATTTATTTTGTATTCACTTTGAATTATAATACACTCATCA
>ML781236.1:564863-601841 GCA_009831015.1 Picea engelmannii
TAATTTATTTTGTATTCACTTTGAATTATAATACACTCATCACTTCACTTTATTATTTACCTTTTAAAATCTCTTAAACCACTTTGATTACTTTGACCTTTTGGGGCTTCTAGATGACATATGAAGGTCCTCCAACTTCGCAAGGCCATAACTCTCAAACCGTGAGGAGTTATGTGACATTCTACATACCACCAGAAATGGAATGACATGTACTATCCATATAGAATAGTATTATCTAAAAATATATCATAACTCATAACGTTACACATCAAACAAACTTGGGTCCATTACCCAAATTTGGGGTCTCCAACTTCTCATGGCCATAACTCTCTAACAGTGAGGAATTATGTGGCGTTCCACATACCACCGGAAATGACATGACAAGAACAATCCATCTAGTATATTTTCCCTGACAAATTCACTTTCCTTCATCTCATTATTCCACAATTAAGCATCGGTTCTCTTACTCCACAAAGCGTCTTCCCGTGAGGGCTTTCACGATAAGGGGACCACTTTGGAGTTCATCCATATTTACTTCTTATCAACAATGAAAAAACAATAATGAGTCATATTTACATCAAACAATATTGGCTCCATTACCCAAACCTTTTTGCTATAGGTATTTCTTCAAGGGTTGACATCAATGACAACCAACCTTAATCAATAGGGTGTGATCCTCAGTTGATTTTGATGGCTTAGATGCCCCTGAGTCACAGTTTCTCAGCCATGGGCTAGTCCCGCAGGTCAAGGACAAACTAGCAAACAAAAACAAAATATGTAGAAAGGTTTGGGTCTATTTACTTAAAAGAAAAGATGATGTATTTTATACTTTTAATGAATTCAGAGCTTTGGTTGAAAAGAGCACTGACAGGTCAATAAAGTGTTTAATGACAGATAATGGAGGTGAGTTCACATCTATGGAATTTGAGAACTATTGCAAGGAAGCTGGCATCAAAAGACATAATACCACGGTTTATACTCCTCAAAAGAATGGTGTTGTTGAATGCATGAATATGACTCTTCTATAGAGAGAAAGGAGCATGCTCAATAATGGCAAGATGTAACATGAATTGTGGGAAGAAGCAGTTCTTACATCATGCTATCTGATAAATCATTCACCATCAACTGCAATAAAATGTAAGATTGTGGAAGAGGCATGGACAAGTCATTCGTGTGATTTTTCAAATATGAGAATATTTGGTTGTAATGCTTATGATCTTATTTCTAAAGATTAGTGTTCTAAGTTACATCTTAGATCAACAAAATATGTCTTTGTTGGTTATGGTGATGGAGTTAATGGGTACATATTGTGGGATCCTACTTAACACAAACTCATCATAAACAGAGATGTAATATTTGATGAATCCTCACTCTTAAAATCAGAACTAGTAGATGTTGAAGTGAGACAAGAATAGGTACCGCAAGTTCAGCAAATTCAGTTGGAAACTCAACCATCTTCAAAAAGGGAGGAGCATGAATAAGTTCCAGAAGAAAAAGATGAAGAAGAAGAAAATATCCAGGAAACTGAGGATATGCCTCAACGATCTCTAAGGAGATATTCATGGGTCAAGAATCCTCCTACAAGGTATGAAAATTATGTTTCATATGTGGCTTTGGTTTCTATTGATGGAGAACCTAGTTGTTTTTAGGAAGTAATTAAGGTATCTGAAAGTGATCAATGGAACAAAGCTATGAACGAATAAATTGATTCCTTAGAGAGGAATAAAACATGGGACCTGGTAGAACTTCCAAAGGATGAGAAGGTTGTCAACTGCAAGTGCATATATAAAATGAAAAAGGGTGTTGATGATAAATTCAAAAGGTATAAAGAAAGACTGGTAGAAAAAGGGTATTCTCAAAATGAAGGCATTGATTTTTATGAGATCTTTTCACTAGTTGTGAAGCTTGTTTTAGTTCGTATTATGTTAGCACTAGTTTTTTTACTTGACCTTGAGTTATAGTAGCTAGATGTTAAAACAATGTTTCTACATGGAGATTTAGCTAAGGATATATATATGTAACAACCAGAAGGGTTTGTTCAGGATCACAATAAGAGGTTTGTTTGCAAACTCAAGAAGTCATTGTATGGCCTGAGACAGTCTCCTAGGCAATGGTACAAGAAGTTTGATTCCTTCATGGTAAGCCTAAATTTTATGAGAAGTGAATATGACCATTGTGTTTACTTTAAAATTTTGGAAAATGACATGTTCATTATTTTGGTGTTATATGTTGACGATATGCTTGTGGCAAGCAAAAGCATGGTCAAAATCAATAGGTTAAAGGCTCAGTTGGCTAGGGCATTTGATATGAAGGATCTAGGAGCAACAAAACAAATCTTAGGCATGGAGATACACAGAGACATGAAAAATGGTAAGTTGTGGTTATCACAACAAAAGTATGTGGAGAAAATACTTATGAGATTCAGTATGAATAATGTGAAACCCATACAGATCCCTTTGGCTTCCGATTTCAATATTTCTTCAGGTTTATGTCCTAGTAATGACGAATAAAAGGATTATATGTCTCGTATGCCATATGTTAATGCAGTGGGAATTTTGATGTATGCGATGGTGAGTACTAGACCAAATATTTCACATGTACTTGGTGTTGTAAGTCGATACATGGAAAATATAGGAAAAGAGCATTGGGAAGTAGTAAAATGGGTGCTTTTATATCTTAGAGGCACAAGCAGTTATTCTATCACCTATGATGGTTCCATAGATTTAGTTTGCAGTTATGTAGATTCAGATTTTGCAAGTGACTTGGTAAAAAGGAGAACCACTTCAAGATATGTCTTTACTCTTGTAGGAGGACCTATTAGTTGGATGTAAAAGTTTCAAAACATAGTCGCTTTATCCAATACCGAGGCAGAGTATATGGTTGCTTCACATGCATGGAAGGAGGCAATTTGGCTACAGGGTTTGTTGGGTGAGTTTGGAAGGATGCAAAACAAGGTGAAAGTATTTTGTGATAGTCAAAGTGTTATTCATTTGGCTAGAAATCAAGCTTATCACTGTAAGACAAAACATATTTTTGTTAAGTACCATTTTGTAAGACAGGTTGTTGATGAAGGTGGAGTGGCTCTAGAAAAGGTCCATACAAAAGTGAATTCAACAGACATGTTTACAAAACCAGTTTTGTTAGAGAAGCTACGATGGTGTTTCGCCTCTCTTGGCTTGCAAAAAAGGTGATGAATTAATTAAGGGAATGATATGTCAGTTAAATTTTTGTCAAGGTGGATATTGTTGGAAACATGCCAACGAATTTCCTCATGCGCTCACATGCACATGCATTTCAGCTAAATTAGGAATGTGCATACATGCACTCATTGTAAATAGGTTGTGTAAAATGTGTAATCTATTTATGAACTGCTTATGTAACTATGTGATCTATTCATGATCAGTTTGTGTAACTCAGTGATAGATGTTATATATACGAGAATACCCATAGAGGTGAGAATGCAAGGTGTGTAGAGAGTAGAGTGTGTGTGAGGAGAGGATAATTGTATGCCTGAGATTGACTATTATAATTCTCCCTTGAACAATAAGAATATCAAATATCATTGCTTGTGATTTTTTCCAGCATTGGGTTTCCACATAAATCACTGTGTCAATTGTGTGATTGTTGTTCTCGGTTTTATGCTTGTTTAATCTTGCTTGTTGATGCTATGTTTTTCTTCAGTTGCCCAACACCATAGACTTAGTTGAGTTTAAATTGATGAGAGGAAAAACAAGCTACACATTTTAGGTTTAGATTTTTTTTCCATATCATATTTTATAAAATTCTATTTTTTAATTTATTAAAATATCATTGTTAATATAAAAATGAAGTTATATCACTTAATTTTTAAAATATACAATTTCAGGAATTCTATAGATTTTATATTTTTTGATATATTTTTCTAGATGTAAAATTGAAAATACCATTTTTCCTTCACATTAAAATTATTAGATTAAAAAAATTTCAAATTTGAAGATCCTTCTAACATTCATATTTAAAATATACAATTTCATCAATTCTATAGAATATTTTTTGAAAATTATTAGATTAAAAAAATTTCGAATTTGAATATCCTTCTAACATTCATATTTAAAATATACAATTTCATCAATTCTATAAAATATTTTTTATATATTTTCTGGATGTAAAATTGAAAATATCATTTTTCATTCACATTAAAATTATTAGATTAAAAAAATTTCAAATTTGAAGATCCTTCTCACATTCATATAAGGAGTTGTCATTTTATGTTTTTACTCTCCTAGCGGGAATCAAGAAACATAAATCTTTACAAAATCACTATACCCTGTTGTGTAGATTGTATTTTTGAATGTAGAAATGGATTCAATTTGCTGAAAAACTCCAGATCAGTCAAATTATACAAATTTAACCACTCAAATCTGCAGATCCAACAATATCTCACAGGATTCCCAAAAACATATGCAGGCAAAAACGTAAGACATTTAGAATACGGCTTCATATAACGTTTTCTACTTCAATAAGAGTAAAACAAGTTCAAATTTCGATTTTCGAATTCCTTATAGGTGTTAAATATAATGTAACCTCAACAGTCTGACTATACACTGCCAGCTATCCTGGAGAATTGTACACTCGGTTCTTTATGTTCTTGATTTTCTTGAGCCTATTTAGCTCAGCTCTTTTCCCTTTTCTTAAGTACTCTTTTTCTCATATACTCAATATATTGAATACTATTTCCACTCTACTCCTTTTCTGTATTCTTTGCTTCTCATTTTATCATGGTATCATAGCTTCATAAGTAAGCCTCTTCACACAATCTGGAGAGCAGCCCGATCCTAAGAAGCGTAGAGCTTAAACTGTCAACGAGAGCACAGGACGTATATTCTTCACAAATCTTGGAGAGAATTCCGCCAGTCCACTCAAAATATCATTGCAGACAACAAGTGCGAGGAAGCAGAAGCTGAAAAAGGAAGAAACAACAAAGAATCATGAGAATTTAAATATTCGCGAAACACAGCTGAAGAAGGCAGAAACAATTAAAGATACATGAATTCTTTAAAGAATTCATGAAATTCTTTCCAATTCGTGAAAGATTCGCGAATTTCCTTCTTCAAGAGAAAGTCTTTGTAGAAGCAGCAAAGGACACGCTAAAGAAACAAAGGACAAGCATATGTAGTCGTAAGATCAGTTCCGATAACCGATCTTAGTCGTTAATCAAGCTCAGAAAGGACGAGGAAAGCGTAGAAAAGGCGAACAAGTTTCAACCGTCAAATCAAGGCGAGAGCTACAACAGTCGTCAGATCAAGAAAAGGTGCGCAGGCCTTAAGCGCCAAAGCTTTAGAAATTTCGTTTATTCTACGATTTCGTGCAAAGGTTGCAAAGGAGACAAGTCTCCCGAAGTCCTGAAATTATTGGGACCATCCATCATCAGGGGACACGTGGTAGAGATCCACGTACGTCGGAAGATTTGCAAGGGAAGAGCTGCAACAATCCTAACTGCTCATCGGGAGGGACACGTGGTGAGCGATCAACATTTTGCTAACTCTCGACTCAGGGAAGTCAAAGGGAAAATTCATGAAACTTGCGAAACGCGAAATCATGAAAAAGATCCCAGTCGTTGATCGAGGAGAGATCTGGACCGTCGATCCATGGCCATCACGATTTTTCCTATCGAGAAATCAAGGGCAAGAGTTATAAGAAATTGTGACACGCAAAATCATGATATAATCGAAGCCGTTGATTGAGGAGAGATCTCAACCATTGATTGTCCAAGGAGAATTTCGGCATTTCAGGGATCGGGAGAACAGATGTGAAAAGTCGATCGACTTCGCGATACGCGAAATCTCGACGAAATCTGGACCATTAGATCTAGAGGAACGTGAACCGCCAGATTTGGATGCCCCAAAATATCAGCATTTCAAAAGTCGAGAACGTGAAGGAAGTTGTGACCCGGAAGTCACGATAGGTGAAATCTCGACACGATCTAGACCATTGATCGTAGGAAGAAGCAAGATCATTGATCTGACATAAGTGGTCATCGACATTTTGGGTATGGGTGAAGGGAGATAAGCTACATCACATATCCTCGTCGCAGATCTCAAATCAACGAGAATCGTTGATCTTTGAAGAAAAATTGTGATTCGACAATTCGGTTATTCGAAGGCACAGATATCCTCAGCGTCAAAATGCCCGAAGCCCGAAAGCCCGAATCGCCTGGTTTTTCAGCCCACGGTCACATGAGAAGCTAAAGAAGTGGTCTACCCCATGTTTTTCGATCCGAAGTCATTGAGAGAACTTCGCAGACCTAGTTTTACACACAAATCTTTAAACAATTATTTGTTATCATTTTTTTTTCTTCAAAGATGGCCACCTCGAGCAATTTAGGACCAACTCAAGAACCGATTCTTCTTGGAAAGAATTATGAGTTTTGGTCTCTTCGAATGAGATCCTTCTTGCAAGAACAAGAGTGTTGGGATCCAGTGGATCTTGGATATGTGGAACCAAATCTATCAGACCTTTCTCCCATGACTAACCAACAGAGAACTGCTCAGGAGACACAAAGGAACAAAGAAAATAAGGCAAAATTTTGGATTCAAAATTCAGTGGATAAATCGATTTTCTCAAAAATCACAGACATTGTTACTTCAAAACAAGCATGGGACATCCTTAAATCATCCTACCAAGGAGATGATAGGGTCAAAACAGTCAAACTGCAGACCTTGAGGACACACTTTGAGACTTTAAAAATGACAAAGTCTAAAAATGTTGATCAGTTTATGACCAGAGTCATGGGAATCGTAAACCAGATCAGATTGACTGGTGAAGCCATCCCTGATCAACAAATTGTTGAGAAAGTCCTCAGAAGTTTACCAAGGATATTCGAAATGGTCGTTACAACAATCCTTGAATCCAAGGATTTATCTAATCTTTCAACGGATGAATTGATGGGTTCCCTATTGACACACGAGACCAGACTGCATCTCATAGATGAGTCAATCGCCAATGCCTTCAAAACTCAATTCTCCTTCAACAGAGGGAGAGACAGAGGAATAGGGAGCATTACAAGTAACCATCACTCAAGTGGAGGTCATAGACAACAAAACCAAAATCATAATTTCCAGCCTCAAAGAGGGAGAGGGAGAAGATCATATGACAAATTTAGCATACAATGTTATTACTGCAAAAAGTTTGGACACAATGAATCAGCATGTCGGAAAAAGCAAGAAGATCAGATCTCAGGCAAAGAACATGTCTTAAATCATACAGGAGAAACCTCAGAAGGTATGTTTGTCTCATGTCACAAGACTGAAGAACAATATAAAGATCTCTGGTTGTTGGACAATGGTTGCAGCAATCACATGACAAGTAACAAAGTTTTACTTTCATGCATTGATTCTTCAATTTCCTCTCATATTACACTTGGAAATGATTCCTTAGTCAAAGTTCAAGCAAAAAGAATTGTTCCTATTCTTACTAAACAAAATGTAAAGGCATACATAAACAATGTCTATCATGTTCCATATCTGAAACATAATCTGTTAAGTGTAGGACAGCTCATTCACCATGGCTATAAGGTACTTTTTGAAGGAGCATCATGCAGGATATATGATAAAACCCCCAGCACAAAATTGATTTCTGAAATCCACATGACTTAGAATAGGATGTTTCCCCTGACCATCAGAACTGCAAATCTGATCAAATCGTATGCACAAAGTGCATCCGCCCCAAATGAAACCTTAGTTTGGCATACAAGATTTGGACATCTACCCTTTCAGAGTCTAAGTCTTCTACAGAAGCACTCCATGGTCAAAGGTCTCCCTATTTTCAAAGAGGAAAATCCCCCATGTGAGTCTTGCATTCTAGGAAAACATAAGAGAACTAGTTTTCCACAGTCCTCCACTCAAGCCAAACAACACTTAGAACTGATTCACACTGACCTATGTGGACCAATGCAAACAGATTCAATAGGTGATAGTGTTTATTTTATAACGTTTATTGATGAGTTTAGCAAGAAAATTTGGATCTACTTTCTCAGACATAAGTCTGAAACTTTTGCAAAGTTCAAAGAATTCAAAGTTGAAGCTGAAAAATAGAGTGGCAAATATGTAAAAGCAATCAGGTCATATGGAGGAAGAGAATACAGCTCCAAAGAATTTGCAAATTTATGCAAATCACAAGGCATCATCATGCAAACTACAACCAGGTATACTCCACAACAAAATGGAGTGGCTGAAAGGAAAAATCAGACAATAATGAACATGGGAAGAAGCCTTCTCAAAGAGAAATGTCTATCAAATATATTTTGGGCTAAAGCAGTAGCATGCTCAGCTTATCTCTTGAATAGATCTCCAACCACCAGTCTCAAGATGAAGGTCCCTCAAGAATCATGGAGTGGGACAAAGATAAATGTTGTTCATCTAAGGACATTCAGACGCATAGCATACACTCATATACCTTCTGAATTAAGGACGAAACTTGATGATAGAAGTGAGAAATGCATCTTCACTGGCTACAGTGAAACATCCAAAGCCTACAGACTCTACAATCCAATTTCAAATAAGCTAATCCTCATCAAAGATGTAAAATTTCTTGAAAATCAGTTCTGGAATGAGTCTGAAAATCAACAAATGGACAGTCATGATCCACTAATGTCACTTCCTGAAGACACAGAGAATTCAGGAGAACAAACACATCAGCATGCTCTTCCAAGACTGCAGGTACAAGGACATTCTGATAATTCTCAGGATAACTCAACTTCAAGCAAAGACTCATCCTCTGAACTTCAAAATTAGAGAACTCGAAGTTTGAGAGAAATCCATCAACAATTGGATGACATTGAACAACACATTTTTTTTGCATTAATGTCATGTCAACCTACATCTTTTAAAGAAGCAGTTAAGGAGCCACATTGGGTTCAAGCCATGAACCAAGAGATTGACTCCATTGAGAAGAAGAAGACATGGGATCTTGTTGATCTGCCGAGACAGAAGAAGAGTATTGGTGTCAAGTGGTTTTACAAAACTAAACTCAATGAAAAGGGACAGATTGAAAAGCACAAGGAAAGACTTGTTGCCAAAGGATCCTTACAACAACCAGGTACTGATTATGGTGAAACTTTTTCTCCAGTAGCAAGATTAGACACTGTAAGGATGTCAAGTCAGCTTTCCTAAATGGGTTCTTAGAAGAAGAAGTTTATGCCGATCAACCACCTGGATTTGAAGTCCAAGAACAGCCAACCAAAGTGTATCGGTTGAAGAAATCCTTATATGGATTAAAGCAAGCTCCAAAAGCTTGGTATAGTAGAATTGACACTTACCTGATCAAAAGTGGTTTCAGCATAAACCAAAGTGAGCCAACTTTATACACCAAAACAGATCAACAGGGTAAAATTCTGACTGTATGTTTATATCTTGATGACATGATATATACTGAAAATCTTGAGTTAACTAGTTTTAAAAATGCCATGCAATCTGAGTTTGAGATGACAAATCTTGGCATAATGAAATATTTTTGGGGAATTAAGGTTGATCAATCAACCAAAGGCATTTTTGTCTATCAGCAAAAGTATGCAGAAGACATCATCAAAAGATTATGCATGGAAGATTGCAATCCAGCCGAAACCCCTATACCTCTAGGCACAAAATTGAGTAAGCAAGATGAAGGACCTACAGTGGACTCCACCCTGTAAAAAAATTTAGTAGGTAGTTTGTTGTATCTTACAACAACTAGGCCTGATATTATGTATTCAACCAACTTTGTTTCCAGATTCATGGAATCCCCCAAAGATTCTCACTGGAAGATGGCGAAAAGGATTCTGAGATATGTTACAGGCACTCTCAATTTTGGCCTATGGTACACTCGGTCTGATGATAATCATCTCTCTGGCTACACAAACAGTGATTTTGCACGCAGCCTGGATGACAGAAAAAACACCTCAGGACATGCTTTTCACCTGGGCACGAACATGATTTCATGGTTATCAAAGAAGCAGCCAATTGTATACATATCTTCTGTAGAGGCAGAGTATGTCGCTTCTACCTCAGCTTCTGTCAAGTTGTGTGGCTGAGAAGAATATTGAAAGATATGTCACATACAGAAAATGAGTCAATTCTTATCTTCTGTGACAACACCTCAGCAATTTCTTTATCCAAAAACCATGTGTTTCACAAGAAAAGTAAACACATTGACACTCTCTTTCACTTCATCTACGAGCTAGTCAATAATAGTGACATTGCACTTAAATTATGTGGCTCACGAGATCAACTCACAATATTTTTACAAAGCCACTAGGAAAATCCATTTTTTATTTTTAGAGACAACACTTGGGCATTATTTGTAACTGTTGAGTTTAAGAGGGAGTGTTAAATATAATGTAACCTCAACAGTCTGTAAGCCGTCCTGGACAGTTGTACACTCATTTCTTTATGTTCTTGATTTGCTTGAGCCTATTTAGCTCAGCTATTTTCCCTTTTCTTAAGTACTTTTTTTCTCATATACTCAATATACTGAATACTATTTCTGCTCTACTCATTTTCTGTATTCTGTGCTTCTCATTTTATCAATAGGGATGAAGGTCTAATAATGACGTTGTAACTTGATGGAGAGCGAGCGAAAGGATGGGTTTGCCAACAGTGCGACGACGGTCCCTTGTGCAAATAAGCAATCGGGATACGCTCTACACAATATCAGATAAGATTCTTCAGATATATTAAAGAAAGAAAAAACTGGCTTACTGGTGAAATCCCCACTATTTATAGGATATCGTCAGCTTGCTCACGTCGATCCCTGGCATAAATGCACAATTGGGATAAGTTTAGCTTAGCAATTAAGCATACAATATCAGATAAGATTCTTCAGAAGCACTGAACAAAGAAAAGCCAACTCATTCGTTAAAAAATTCCATTGAAAGTTGAACACAGAAGAGCCGGCTTATTCGTTAAAAGTCACAATTACTTGTGGAATATCAACGCTTGCTACAGCGACACCCGATATGACATTGGTCTGAAACAAGTGGAAAAAGAAGTTTCTCGGTGCCCATTGGACGTCTAGAAGCATCTATTGAGGGGACATGAATAACTTTTGATCAATGTCGCTCTCCTTTCTCATCTCCCTACAGGGAAACAACGTTTTTTTAACAGCTGTTTTCTAACAATAGCGTCCATTAGGAGGAGGAATAATGACCCTGACTGTGATCATGATGATCTGCATTTCTAACTCCAATTCATTCTGATCACTGCCGGATTTTTTCTTCTTTATATGCATATTTTAATCGTCATAAGTTTCTTTTGAATTATCGCAATCATGACGAATCAAACGATTATCTTCTAGTTCTTCATTGCTGCTCTGTAAGTAACGTTTTGTTAGTGGGATTCATGATTTGTTATCCTCACCACAATTGACTTTCCCTGGTGCGACCGCCAAAACTACAATGATCATCCAATCGATGAGATGGGTTAATGTTGTAAGCAATTTCCAGCCCTTTCCGTGATTGGAAATAAACTTATCGTTCTTATTTAATTGTATTTCTACCCTATTCGAATTCAATGATTTATCAAGTTATTTTCTTCAATGCAGTAATGATTCGAGCGTCGTTACCTAGATACAGATCACCTACCAGCATTAAAAACTTTGTTTCCTCGATGCAGCTCACCTATCATTAAGAACTAGGAAAGCTTTTGACCACTGCTAATAAATAGCGATTCGATGGCTAATCACTCACCCCTCATTAAACAATAGGCGAGCTTTACTCTCTTTTTTTTTAATTCTATTTCGGTAAAGACATTGGATAGAAAATATTATTAAAATTAAAATTTTAATTTAGTAAAAAAAAATCATTATTTTGGGGATCTTGGTCATGGTTAAGGAAAGAAAACAAGTCTCTTAGGCTCTATATGAAGTTTATCATGCTCAAGTTCAATGAATGAGTCCTCAAACCATTACATCACCACAATGCAAAGGATATTTGGCATATAAGAGGGAATATGGGTACTATTAAAAGTTTTTTCACACTACATTGGTCCTTGGCATTTACCATGGCCATGGGAGGAAAATAAAGGGATTATGTCCTATATGATGTTTCTAGAGCTCAAGTTCCATGAATGAGACTTTGATCCACCACACACATCAGTTCTAGGAGATATTTAGCATCTTGTCTGGACATGGATGTTATTAGGAGGTTTTGTGTACCATATATGGTTTGAAGGGCCTTGACCATGGTTAGGGAAGGAAATTAGGCCCTATAAAAGACTTATTAGGATCAAGCTCTATGGATGAGTCCTCGAATCATCAAACAAAATATTTTTAGAAGATCTTTGACTTCCAAGTGAGAATTTGGTCCATAAATACAACTTCTTAGGGTTAATCGCCACGATGGAGACATTAAACAACCATGCATGTCCTCTCAAGGGGATCTTTGACCTCTAGATGTGATATGGGAACCATTAGGAGGTTTCACAAACTGTGGATGGTTATCTAGGCCTTTACCATGGTTAAGAAAGGAGAACAAGTGTTTGAGGCCCTATATAATGGTTATTGTGCTTAGTCACTATTACTGAATCTTTAACCACTACAAAAGCCCTATGTAGGGGATATTTGGCCTTCAAGTGGGAATATGAACATATTTAGGTTTTGCATAATATGAATGATATTGATTCCTTTTCCATTGTTGAAAGAAGATACCAGAGACATTAAGCTATAAATGAGGCTTCTTGGGAAAATACTCCATGAATGAGGACTTGAACCACCACATAGATCCTCTGTAGGGAATATTTGGCCTCCATATGATTTATAGGAATTATTAGAATGTTTTTCACACCATCAATGAGTCTTAGTACATTAACCATGTTCAAAAAAGGAAAAAGAAGCTCCTTAGGCCTTATATGAAGCTTCTCATGCTCAAGCAATGTGAGAAAGTCATTAAATCACCACGCATGACCTCTATAAGTGGTCCTCTAACTCTGATTATGAATATGGGTGTGATTAGTATGTTTTTTCACATTAGGAATGGGTTTAGGGACCTTTTCCATAGTTAAGGGAGTAAAACAAAGGCCTTAGGCCCTAAATGAAAATTATTGGTCTCAAGCACAATGAACGAGGCCTTAATCCACAACACATATAATCCCGAAGGGAATTTTTTTCTTTGGGTGGGATATGGATTCCATTAGGATGTTTTACTCACCATAGATGGGTTTCGAGACCTTTACCACAACTAAGAAATAAAAATAAATTTCTTAGGCCTTATATGAAGCTTCTCAAGATCAAGCACTATGAAGGAGTCCTTAAACCAACAAATGAGACTTTTTTAGGTGACCTTTGGCCTTTGATTGGGAATATGGGTTCCATTAGTAGGTTTTTCACAATAGGGATGGATTTCAAGATCTTTACCATGATTAGGGGAGGGAAAAAAGGTTCTTAGGGATTAAAGGAATTTTCTTGAGCTCCAATGACATGAACAATGCCTTGAAAAACCACAAAAGACCTCTCTAGGAAATTATTAGCCTTTAGGTAGGATATGGGAATCATTTTGAGGTTTTTTGCACCACATATAAGTCTCAAGGCCTTTCCCATGGTTAATGGAGGAAAAAAGGGAATTGATCACTAAACGAAGCTTACAAGGCTCAAGGTCCATGGATAAGGCCTCAACCAATCACATATAATCAAATTGAAGATATTTGCCCCCTAAGTATAATATAGGCATAACTAATAGTTTTGCAAAAAAGGGATGGGTTTGGGGGGGGATTGATGATGTTTTTGGAAAGAAACTAGGTCCCGAGGCTTTAAAGGAAGATTCTAATGTTTAAGATTATATTTTGCAAAACCATGAGTAGAATTTGAGTTGTAATGATCTTTTAAAATTGTGCAAGGAATTTTTACCTTCTAAAAGGAAAAATAGTATTGTTAACATATGCATGTTCATAAAAATCCAAAATTCTAAGAATGTGAAAGCATTTCCAAAAATAATGTAATGCCCCTATATTACTAAGGGTCATTAAGTTTCCTAAACATTTTAAGAAAGTAAACTGAAACAAAACTTCATAACATAATATTGACTTTTATAACAGCAACTTCAGTAACTAGATTTATCAATAAATACTGAATTCATGACAGAAAGAAATAAATACATAACTTAACAAAGTACCTGGTTCTGATGCTAATTGTTGTTGCCATTGTGCCTTGTTGTTGCCTTTCTGCTCCCCGCTACACAGATCAATCCTGCCACAAACAGGAAAATAACTGCCCAAAACTACTGTCCTCCCTGCCAACTAGGAAAACTACCTAGCTCCAGAATATCTACGGATATCCTGGCCCTCCGTGCCCAAAACCTCCAGCAACTCAGTGCCTCCCCTGATCAAAAGCCACAGCCTCAAAACTCTGTTCCCCCAGTAAGTCCAAAGGTCCACAAAATACAATAGTGCTCAGAAACTCGCTGCTCACAGCAAAACATAACCGTCCAGAGGCTCTCTGTTCACGGCAAAACATAACCGTCCAGAGGCTCTCTGCTCACGACAAAACACAACAGTCTCAGCCAATACAATCGGCTCAGCAAATACAGTCCACAGCATCCATCCCCGCCGAATGGTGCGCACATCCCCCTCTTCCCGTCCCTTATTCCTTCTGGCCGACTCAAGTTGTTACTCCTCCAACCACCCTGCGTCCTCCGTCCTTCGTCATGAGTTAATCTTTTATCTCCTCGGGATCCATGGCTATCCCTCTCTGCATACACCACCATTTTTATATCATTTTTCATTGATCTATTAATTTTATTTCACAGGTCATTAAATGTGATCTATAATTTGAATTATTACTCAGTTAACCATAATTAATTTCTTTTAATTAATTTTACTTTATAATCTTTAAGCATATATCCAATTAGGGTCGTTACAAATAACATGTGCACTTTCCTTTAACGTAAGCAAATTCCTAGATATTCAAAATTCTTGGCAATATCGATAATTTCACCTACATGTTTGCTATTATTTTAACCAAAAATGGGTTATCACAAGTAAAATATGAATTATGATGCTCTATATTGATGATATTAGGATCATAGACATCTTTAAAGAGATGGTCTTGATTTTTGTCATATTTTAAGCCAACAACTTTCTACATATTTTAGCATCCTAAACAATGTTTATTTTTCCTTGTGATGGATGTTCATTGACATACGATTTTCATAACCAAGACAAAAAGTGTTTTCTCATTGAGTTATTTTAAATGAGTTATTTTCTACCTAAAGTTAAGTTTGCATATGAAAGTTATGGCCCTGGCAAAGTAAGGATCCAAATATTCCACATATTTCCAATTGGAGACCATGACAAATCACCATAATTTCAAATATGGGGACCTAATAAAAATGTCAAGGAAACCAATAGAGACTTATAGAATCATCATGGAGGTTTCAAGGCAGTTTCACCCTAAATCCAACCTTAATTTTAGCTATAAAAAACTTAGTAGGAGGGAAAACGGTTCAATTTTCTCACTAGTCACCCACTATTCCAACATGAGTGGGAGCACTAAGAAAATACTAACAAAGAAGATAGTTAAAATCATATTGTAGAAGAATATAAAATACCATATAATCTCTATACTGTTTAGTGGGCTCGGATAACATTGTAATATCTATTGTAATCTCTACAATATAAGAAGACAAAAGGCACAATCATTCATTAAATGCTATTTTTCTTATATAGGTTTCCAAGGTAAATATTTATGTTCCATTTTGTTGCTTGAAGTTGACGTAGTTAAATAATCAGGATGGTTAGTTTTTATTTATGTTAAAGCACTAATGATAAAAAAATATAGTCTCACAATGAAGCATGTCCATCTCATTTTATTCATTTTCAATTTATATCTACTTTGGTGCACTAACGATTGGAATATTCAAGGTAGTTACTTAAAATATTGGTATCAAAGCTAGTTTATTTTGACATTGAGTGGTTTAATAAAAATGCATGCTTATTCAACTAAAAAAATCATTGCTAGGAAGAGAGTTGTATCTTGTTGATCCCAATATTGGCACAAGAAAGGATAAGAAGTAGTCACATCCATAGATATGGAAAATGATCAAGGGAAAATACTCACTCATGAAAGACTAAATCTCATGGAAAAACAAATTAACATGAGGAGCCAAGGAAAGAGAAGGATCTACTAAAGTTTTAGAAAGAAGAGTCTAGTAACCAGTTCTCTCAACACCTATTTAAATGGAAGGTCAATATGAAGCCATGTGAAAGTGAGGTAGACACACTTAATTTGAATTAGGGGTTGCAACAACCAGAAATCTACTTTTGTGTGCATAACTTAAGAGAGGATAAGAAAATAAATTTTGTTAGATTACATCTAGAAGGATATGCATAGACTTTATGGGTGAAATGCACCAAGGCCCTTAATCAAGGAGGAGACCCACCAATAACTATGTGAGATGTATTCAATGACCTCCTCAAGTACAATTTTTTATGCTATCAAATTTGAATATGACCAAAGTATTAGTTGGAACTACTATTGGTAGTGGCAAAGACAAAGAGTACAATAGTACACTACAAAGGTTTGGGAAGCAAGACATTTAGTTGGGAATGAATCCTTAGGACACAAATGCGGTCATCAAAATCCTTGGTGGATTTCATAGTAACATAAAGAGGCAAGTTGTTTCACTCAATCCCATGAACAATAATGAGGCCTCCATGCAAGCCAAGTACATTGAATCTAACAAGAAAAAGGGGTAGCCAAATGGTTTGAATCAATTAAACGAACATGGATTTTCCAATAACGGTGAGAAGAAAAAAAGAAAATGGTAAAATAAGAAGGTAGTACACACTACATATGTGTGCAAGGAGGATAATAACAACTATGACCATTGAAATATTAATGATAATGACACATAATAAAAAAATTGGAAACTAGACCGAGTACTGGATCCTGGGATTTGTGAGTAGGATAAATACAAGAAGAAAATTATTCTAATTGAAGGATAAATGAAACTGAAAGTGTCTTAGAATTCAATGAAAATATTGGACCTTCACAATAGTGTAAAAGGAGGTGAACTTGAGTAGTCTCCAGCATAGAGGGGAGAAGGAGATTAGTTCAAATATATTCCATATCAATGTTTGCATTAAGAAGAATAAAATACACTATCTATTTTTATTTTGGTTCATAGGAAAACCTCATTGTAGAGGTCTTGGTAAGTAAGATTTGTTTAGATATGCACGATCACCCTCATCCATAGCGTTTGGGTGGAGTAAACAATGTTGTAGAGTTAAAAGTTACCAAGTATTGCAAGCTTATAGTTGTTATCACTATGCATTATATATATGAAATAGAAGTCAATGTATATAAGGCACATGTTATATTCATGAAAAGGGACATCCAATACAAACTAATTAAGGATGGTAAATATTTTATCATCAATGCATATAAAGGGAATTCTAATATCTCTCTGGTTATTTCACGCCACACCAAAAAAAATGATCAAACTCAACAATTACATAGATGATAAAGGAATATTTGAAAGTATTTATGAAAGAATAAAAGTTCCAATTGGAAGAACTTTTGCAGGCATATATAGAAGTGTTCCACTATCCAAAATGAATGTTGTCGAAGGGGAAAGTAGAGCATGAGATACAATCACTGTTGCACTCTCATTTTCCAAATATAAGATGTCATGTTAGAGAGTCCATATTAGAGTCAAATTATGTAAAAAAGTGGTTGGAGGAATTGATGGATTGAGAAGTCATAAGAGAAAGTACTTCACCTGGTGGTTTCTCAATAATTTCGGTACCAAAGAAGGATGTGACTTAGATAATTTGTATTAAATAAAAGAATCTAAACAAGATCAGTCTAAAGAATTGGTACCCTTTGCCCTCGATTGGTCATTTGTTAGGCCAAGTGTAGCATGGAAATTACATGTAACTTCACTAAGGCACATATTCAAAACTTGGATATAAACAAGTTCGGATAAAGGAATAAGATACTTGGAAGGCTATCTTCAAGATGAATCAAGGTCTATATGATTGGTTAGTAACCACTTTTTGTTTGACTAACATAATGATTGATTTTTTGTTCTTAATGAATGATGTGTTGTGTCCATCCTATATTCATTTGTCATTGTTTTCTTTGACAACATTTTGATCTTTAATTCTACTTGGCAATAACATATGTTACATTTTAGGTAAGTGTTGTTGACACTAAGGAAATACCAATTACTAGCAAACATAAATAAATGTGAGTTTGTTAAGTATTCCTTGTTGTACTCAACGTATGTGAATGGAGACGTTGAGTTGAAGATTGATCATGCAAATATAGGGGTCATTTTTAAATGGACCACTCTTACTAATGACATAGAAGTTAGGAGTTTTGTGGAAGCTTCCCAATATTAAAGAAACACCATAGCATTAGTTTCCAGTTGTGGCATTGCCACTTCATGCTATAACATCCAATTGTAAGAGTTTCGAATGGGGTATGAATAAAAAAATACACTTTGAATCACTACATCATATGACTAGTTGAACCTCAATCCTAACACTAATTAACTTGCAAAATTATTTTGAAATAGAAATCCATGCTAGTGGGTATGATATGCCAGTAATATTAACAAAAAGGGGGGAAATGGTATGATTTCACTCAAAGATACTCGATGGATCAATACTAAACTACCATATACATCAGGAGGAGTTATATCCCTTGGTTTATACACGAGGAGGAGTTATATCCCTTCGTTCAAAACTAAAGGGATGTAAGCATTATCTATTGGGTAAGGAGAATATCATCCATACTAATCACTAATCTCTTCAATACTTGTAGGCCCAAATAAAGCTCCAAAAAGTAAGACACTACAAGTATATGGGAACCACTATTGGGAATAACATAGGTAGTTTGTAGTCTATCTATTTATATTCCCACATGATTCCTTAAAACAAATAGACAAAATCAATGATTTTTCATAATGAGTTTTTTTAAAACATTATGATTTTTTAAAATTGATTATTTTTGTATATTTTATTATCAAGCACCTTTCTATATCTTACTAGTGATTATTTTCCACATTTGTGGATATTTGTAAAATGTCTAAATTTACATAAATTGAATTTAAGTCTATTTTTATATATATTGAGCTTTTAAAAATCTTTCTAAAGATAATGTAAAAAAATATGAAAGTTTTAACATACAATTTAATGTTTGAATTTTTTCATTGGTGAGATTTGACCTGAGATTTTTGTGTATCTTTTTTAAAGATAAATATGAAAATGATCATTAATATTTTAAAATGTTAAAATCTAAACAAAATGGTATTCATATATACATCTTTATAAAAATTGATAATTTTATACATCTGTCAAATTAATAAATGCAAACAAATTTTCATTTTAAATAAAATGCATTTAAAAACATTCAACAAATCATGATTTTTGTATATGTGTCAGATAATAAAGATAAATAAACTTTCATTTATAATAAAATATAGTTATATATATTAAATTATAACCATATAGATAAAATATATTATTATAGATAACATGAAAACATAAGGAATTATAATTGTTATCAAGTTATATATAAGTTATATATAAAGTACATTTTAAGTTATATAAAAGTTTCACTTATCATATTTTCATATTTGTTTATGAAAGTATTTAAAAAAAAAATTGTCCAACATCAACTTGTGATTCTAACTTAATAATTAAATTATTTTTTTGAGGATCTTCATTTATAGGATCTATATCATGCTTTTCATTTTTAAATGTTATATCTTGTACTTATAAAGATTTTAATTCTTATTTTTCAATAAAATGTCTAATAAAAAAAGTGAGACTATTTTGCAAACTTAAAGCATAACTTTTTTTTACATTGAGTAATATTCAATGTATTTATTCTCTAGTAAATCAATTGTGTGTAAACTTTATCCTTTTCTACTAACAAGCATTGTCATTCTTTCTTTAAACAAAATGTCAATGTTATACCAACAATTCATTTTTTAAACAAAATGTCAATGTTATACCAACCATTCAGAATAAATATGTAATTTATATAATGAAAACAAAATTATAATTGCATGTTACCATTGTACCTATACCATAAAATAAATTTACATTCGATCATTTTTTATTTAAAACAATTCTAAAAGATAATTAATTAAGTTTTTTTTAAGAGATAACAATATCAACATTAATGTTCTTATCAACGTGTTTTATCTTTCAAACCACTGCATTGAAGAAAAAATGTGACTATTGAATAAATAAATTTAATGCTTAAACAAATTGAAATGAATATTCTGACAAAATTTATTATAAATTTACATTGAAGAAAAAATGTGATTATCCAATATAAATTTAATGCTTAAACAAATTGAAATGAATATTCTGACAAAATTTATTATAAATTTACATTGAAGAAAAAATGTGATTATCTAATAAATTTAATGCTTAAACAAATTGAAATGAATATTCTGACAAAATTTATTATAAATTTACAATGAAAAAAAAAGTGATTATCGAATAAATAAATTTAATACTTAAACAAATTGGAAATGAATATTCTGACCAAATTTATTATAAATTTATAAAGTTTTTAAGCAAGTACAATAAGCAATAAGAGAATTTCTGCATTGTGCACTTGTCTCGATTTGCATGTCTTACCAGAAAAAAAAAAACATACGACACAAAGTGGACATCTTCGAAAGAGAACTGATTAAAATAATGTGCTTATATGCGTATAAAAAGTTGAGAACAATGAAAAAAAGGAAACTGTTTCTTATGTTTCGTATCCTTCTTCTGCCCATTGGTTTTGAGTGACAAAATCCAAACATTATAAATTAAGTTGAGAACCATTAAAAATAGAAGCTGTTTGTTATCCTTCTTCTCCCGATTGACTTAAAGTTATTCCTAAAATCCTAATGTTTGGCTTAAAGTTATTCATTAAATAACAATTTATTATATCCCAAGGAAACAGTAAAACTAAGCTTATACTAATTGAGCTTATAAGCTTTCCTAATTTAACTATTTAATAATGTTAAACAATACCATAAGAGCGAGTTATGTTATGAACTTTTGTAAAACATCAACCATTGCAAGTAGCATATACTAAAACGCATTACTTTTCCCACATACTCTCTCGAACAATCCATATACTAAAATGCATTACTTTTCCCACATACTCTCTCAAACAATAACAATCCATATTTTAATTTGTACAAGAAGCCTTATCTAGATGGAATCCAGGATTATTGACATTCTTTAATTCTCCATCAGGACTATAGGTCACACTTCCTTTCCATGCTAGTTCTAAAACGCATTACTTTTTCTACATATTCTCTCGAACAATCCATATACTAAAATGCATTATTTTTCCCATATACTCTCTCAAACAATAACAATCCATATTTTAATTTGTACAAGAAGCATTATCTAAATGGAATCCAGGATTATTGACATTCTTTAATTCTCCATCAGGACTATAGCTTAGATCTCATGGTCACACTTCCTTTCCATGCTAGTTCTAAAACGCATTACTTTTCCCACATACTCTCTCGAACAATCCATATACTAAAATGCATTACTTTTCCCACATACTCTCTCAAACAATAACAATCCATATTTTAATTTGTACAAGAAGCCTTATCTAGATGGAATCCAGGATTATTGACATTCTTTAATTCTCCATCAGGACTATAGGTCACACTTCCTTTCCATGCTAGTTCTAAAACGCATTACTTTTTCTACATATTCTCTCGAACAATCCATATACTAAAATGCATTATTTTTCCCATATACTCTCTCAAACAATAACAATCCATATTTTAATTTGTACAAGAAGCATTATCTAAATGGAATCCAGGATTATTGACATTCTTTAATTCTCCATCAGGACTATAGCTTAGATCTCATGGTCACACTTCCTTTCCATGCTAGTTCTAAAACGCATTACTTTTCCCACATACTCTCTCGAACAATCCATATACTAAAATGCATTACTTTTCCCATATACTCTCTCAAACAATAACAATCCATATTTTAATTTGTACAAGAAGCCTTATCTAGATGGAATCCAGGATTATTGACATTCTTTAATTCTCCACGAGGACTATAGCTCAGATCTCATGGTCACACTTCCTTTCCATGCTAGTTCTTAGAGTTCTTAGTGTCATTATGTATATATAAATTTTATTTTTAAATAACTTTTAGTATGGAAAACAATATTTAAATGTTGTATAGGTTTGGATATAAATGTTGGATTTAAAATTATTTAGATGTTGTATAGATTTGGATATAAATGTTGGATTTAAAATTATTTAGATTTAATGGCATATATCCCAATTTGTATAACATTTATTACTTTGTTGTTAAGTGTATATTGATATAATGTTTACCCTTTAACATTTTAATTAAAACCCATTCTCTATACTCATATATTGTTTACCCTTTAGGATTCGAATTAGAAGTAATTAGAACTCATTCTCTATAGGAATAAATAAATTTTATCTCCATGTTATATCACCAAAATATCATCTCATTTTCACCAACATTGAATACTCAAATATATTCTACCTATTGCACTTGAGAATAAATCAACATGACACTGCAAAGATTTTAAGGGGCATTCCATTGTATTTTTATGAAGTTATATATAATGCTAGTAATAGATATGGGGTTGGCCATGACACTAAAAATCCTTGTGGTGGTTATTAAGTTGTTTGTTTAGTTATATATTAATGCTAGTAATAGATATGGGGTTGGCCACTACACTCAAAATCTTTGTGGTGGTTATTAAATTGTTTGTTTAGTGCAATGCTAGGGAACATTATGCTCCTTCAAGTCCATGAAAACCCAATAGTTCAAACCCCTCCACGAACGTTTAAAATGGCAAGGCTAACTAGACTTAGAGAGATTTAAGTGTTACTAAAACTCAACATGGACGGGGATGACCCTTTAATTCCATAAGGAGTGTCCTGAATGGAACCAAGAAAATCAAATCGCTAAGGGATGTTTCATGGATTGTGTTGTGGAGATAAGTGTGATGCATGTCGTGAATTTATGATCCCTGTCAGTCCACATGGAGTGATGACATCAGTCGAGAGACATCGATGGATGAAACCTAAACTCAATTACATCATGAACACTAAGCACCCACTTATAAAGCATTAATTGCTCTCCATGTCGAGATGTGCATCGTTATATCCAGATACTTTGGATCCAATAGTGCTTTGGATCCAATAGTACTTGTGTAATCAAATGCTTAGTACTTACTCAATTACTTCACTAAATACATCTCAAATTTAATCACATTACAAAAATTTCAATAAACATCTCAACTCAATTGAATTTTCAATCGAAAACTATAAGAGACCCAAAAAAAAATTGAAAAGGCAAAAAAAATTGAGTTGGGCATAACTAAAACCGCAGTCCATGAAAGTATGTGATGCATGGACATAATAATAGTAAGAATCAATTTAGAGTATAAATCTTTAATAATTAATGATGATGTCCAAAGGATAACAATAACAAATTTGTGGATAGGAGAATCTATTTGTTTTAAAAAGTGAACTTTAAAAGCAAGAATGTTCAACTTTGATTTTTGATTTTTTTAGAAGAGTTAGTTACATTTTATTTATTTTAAAAAGGGTGAGAGATAAAAAAGAAAAAGATAAAAATGAAAGAATTGAAAATTATTTTTAAATAGTTTTAGTGGGAATAATGGTTAAGAATATATATTTCCTTTTAAAATAGATAAGAAACTCACAAATACTTCTTCACATTTTCTGAATAATAAAAATGCTAAACAATAGGAAACACAAGGCATGAACTTGTAACCTCCCCATACAGAAAGAGTATACGCAGGTCTCACCAATTATACTATCCCATGGAAATAAGTATTTTAATATCTATATTAAAAGTTTTGTATTATATAAATTTTATTCCATCAACATTTTTTTATCATATTATAAAAAAAAAAAAAAACTTTGAATCCATAAAAAAACAATTTTCAGTTCACTCTAACTACTTCCCATAAAATATTCTACCAAATCTTTTATATCACACATAAAAATACCATTATTTTCTTTAATAAATAACAATAATTATTTATAAAAAAACTTTAACACTTAATTATCCATAAAAAAATAATAATAATAGGTGGAATTGAAACGAGTATGTTCACTAACATAGTCCAAGTGAATACTTCGCATTCAATACAAACATGACTGGCTTTTAAATAACACCCTCCCCCATATACTGCCTACTTCTAGAAGAAATGAACGGCATGACATGGTCAATGTCCAACCCGCCTGCCATATCGGACCGTGCGGATTGCGTATCTTTAAAGTTTATCCTCACTTAGGTTGTCACGAGCTCGATTTGACACTTACATTTTAAATTGTAACGTAAACATAGCGGTTCCTGGGCATCTGTCAATTTACATTTTAAATTGTAACGGAAACACGGTTCCTGGGCATCTGTCAATTTTTTAGCCCGACCGAATTTGTTTCGACTCCGTATACAAATGTATTTTAATATGTTCACAGGTATCCTAACTCTTTTATATATGTTATAAAAACACGTGTTTACACTCTAAATTTGCAAAGCATATTGGTAAAGGTTTATATTTTTAAGTTATTATTAGCATACCTCCAAAGTGGGGAAAGGGAACGCCGAAAAAAAAACAAAGTATTTCACTTACATTCCATTGCTAGTGGATTAAGATGTCATGGAGTATTGCAATTATCTCTGAATATGTATGGGTTAAGAGGTGGCAAACGAGGGGTTAATGTACTTTTTTTCAATTGTTTGTAACTTGTGAGGCTATGGGTGGGAGGAACTATTTTGGTGTTAGCAGTGAGAGGAGCGCAAAGAGGTGTACTTTGAAGAGGGTGATTAGTCCTTCACATGCACCTCATTCATTTCCAACGGTGTCTCATGGATCTTGGAGTCCATGTGTCTTTACCATATATAAATCTCAAATCCTAACTCTATCCAATGCAAGCATAGACATTGGAAAGGTTGAACAACAAGAGCTAACATTCACAATAATATCCCATGTCCAATCATTAGTCAGATTGCAAATATCACTTACCTTCCTATTTGAATATTTTTCGAAAACAAAGGACAATGCTTACGTCGCACTGAAATATTACCCTCCTTATTTGACCATTTTCCAAAATTGAATGACAATGCTTACGTCACACTGACAAAAAAAATAAGAATAAGGTGTAGATGTTTTGTCAATTTGATGCATTTTACCTCATCTCATATCGATAAACTGACTTATATTCTTTCGGCCAAAAAGTACTTGTGTTCGGACGAACCCTATTTTTTAACGTAATCTGTAAAAAAAACGGAATCCTAACCTTTCGGCTGAAAAGTAGTTTTTTCAGTTGAAAGGTGGGTGAGTGAATTCCGTCGACCAGAAAAAATGAAGGGACGGGTTGTTTGGTTTCGGTTGGTGTGAAATCACATAAATATGTTTTTGATCGAACCATTTTTACACAATTCACTCGCTCATTTCATATTTCCACATATGTGGAGCCCCTAAACAAAAGTTTGGAGCATCTTTTTTCGCTATTTGGAGGATCTTTTTCGTTGTTTTGAGCAAGGTTCTTGCTATTTATTCAACTTTGTTGATGTTTTAAATGAAAAAAAAATTATCTTCTTGAAGTTCAAGTTTTTATTTTAGTAACAATTTATATATTGAAGGGTTTCTTAAACATTTTTTCAAGGTGAAGACTTACTTGAACATTATTTTCAAGGTGAAGACTTTCATAAGAAATTCCTTATTATATCAAAGAGAATTTTTTTGAGAGTATGTTTTTTTTAAAGATTTCCTATCAAATTATTGATATTGTTTTGGAATAATTTTTGTCACAATGAAGTTTTTCTGAAACTATGATTTTCAAAGATCAAAAGTTTTTTAAAATTTTCTTTAAAATATAATTTTTATGCAAAAATTCTTTTAAAAACAATTTCATTTATGGAGCACTTTTTACAAATCTTTTACAATATGATTATAGAATCCATTTTTTTATTTCTTTAAAAAAAATTGTTTTTGAGCTATAATATTTGAGGTTTGAAATTTTTTGTCGTGTTATAAAATGTTGAATTTTTTTTTAAACATTTACAGATAACTATGCTCATGGGCAACAAAAGTGGGCGCAAGAGAAAATTTGATTGCACTCGAGATGAAACTTGCCATAACGAACAAGGAATTTTTTTTATTGAAGAAAGAAACATGGACATGAAAATATTGAACAAAGAAACAATGATGATGTAAATAGGGATTTTCAACAAGAAGAAGTCCAACTAGGTATGCATATATATTGTCTAGATTACAAGTATAGAATTCAAATTCAAATTATTGTTTAATATAATTGATTGTAATTTGGATTTGATCTTTTTCAAAAAACAAAAATAGATTTGCCTCATAATGTCAATGAAGTCGTTGAAACCGAAACTATAGCAAAAGCCAAATTACATACAGGTATGTACATAAATTTAGATAATACAATATAAACACTCAAGTATATAGTTTAGTGAATTTATGTTTGGGTTTTTTTTTTTAATATAAACTTTAAATTGAAATATACAGGAGAATCTATCAACATTGATGAAGAAATATTATAAAATGTTGATACTGACAAATTTGGGAAGAAAGAAACTAAGTATTATAAGATATCATGTTAAGAATATGTATAATACTTTTTTCAAAGATGAATCAATAACAATACAAGATCAAATTTTTTTCTCTCTAATAAAGTCGAGAAATTTAAAAGAAGCTACATCATTATTGGGTATTCAAAAGTCGACAAAAGATACAAAGGTGAAACAAAATGTCTTTGACAATATAGCTAGTGCATTAAATACTTTTGGAAAATTTCGAAAAAAAAAAAATCAGTGTTGCATGTAGAGTGATACAAACAACAGTTGTTTCATCTAGCAATATAAATATCATTTGACATGACTCATGGAAAAAGCGATGGGAACCTCAAGAAAAACATTGTACAAACATATAAATTTCAATTGCAAATAGATGCAAAAGATGAACTTACTTGTTGGACAATTATCTCTAGACAACCCTACAAAGATAGACCTGCAGAAAATGTTAAAGAATCGACCCGTAAATTTCGGTTGACAGAATCTCATGTTTCACCACATACAAGGGATGTGTCGTGATGAAGAATAACACAAAATCTATATGAAGAACATCTAAAACATATATTATCAATGACACAAATAATTGTTCAATAAGTTCAAAGAAGAGCACAAAGAAATTAAAATGTCCATCAATACATTTGTGCAACAAAAACTATGGTTTGTTAGACCCATCACTGTTCGTGATACTTGTTGTTGTCGTTATCATGTAGAATTTGAGTTATATTACAACACTTTTCTTGATTTTGGTAAAACGTTTTGCGCAAGTTCACCTCCTCCTTCCACATTTCGTTCTTTATATCTTAAATTCTATGTGAAAGAGAAGGTGACAAATTATTTTACCAAAAAAAATGTGTTGGTGGAAATAAATGTAATCGTGTGGAAATCTAAGCGTTTTTCACTCAAAATATCCTATTGATATGATGATCAATCATTCTCTAATATAATAGTCAATTGTAAGAGATATGAATATATCAGTAGCACGACTCCACATTCTTCAAATGTTATTTCCAAAATGATTGATTTGAAAGTTGTTAAAATCTGTGTGATTATGTTTTGAAGAAGTTTGAGGAAGAAATTTATAAATACATCAAGCATTCACATAGAGCTCAATGACAAGACCTAGAATTCAAACAATGCTGTGAACTTTTTCCACTAGGGACAATATTTTCCATAGTTGATTTTGCAGAGAATTACACATTCGTTGCACAAAAATAAATACAAAGTGAATATTATCATTCTAATCAAGTCATTATATTTTTCCACGTTCTATATAGGCATGCTCAATAGAGTGTTGATAACATAGAAAACACCAATGACAATCAAAATGTTATTAACGAATATCACTTTGATATAAGTGATGATCAAGCACACGATGCACATTATGCACAACATTGTTTTGATAATTTTTATGATTCATTGAAAGAATGTGGGATCAGATTCAATCGACATTGGATATGGTCAAATGTATGTGCGAGTGAGTTAAAATCTTCACGATCATTCTATTGGTTGTGTCATCTTCACAATAAATAAAAAATTACACATTGTTGGAATTTCTTTGAGACTGATCATGGAAAAGGAGAGCATGATGGTGCAAGAGCATGTGTAAAATAGGCACTTTGAAGGTATTAGATCAACCATCTTTCCAATCGATTTGAATCTGTTGATCAAGTTGTTGAATGGTGAAAACTGGTGCTAAGCCTTGAAAATAATCTGTCAAGGGATGTGCATAGGTGTGTGTATATATATGTTACACATGTACACGGGATATTTTTATTCGCATGTTCAAATTTATATGATCTTCAATCAGGTTCTTGATAAAGTTCAAGTTAACAAGTTCCTTTCTTTAACATTTATATTGACATTTCATATGAATATTTAAATAAATTATTCTTTAACCATGTGTAAGTTTTTTTTGGTATTTTGGTAGCCAGGATGTAAATAGATCAATCCCATATGAGGCTAGTACAATACATGGGATGTGAAAATTTCATTCAGTTAAAACAAAAAACTATCAAAATGTGTTTGCATTTGATAGAAGAAATGAATCTTGTTTTTGTTCAGTTTGCATAGAGGAAACATAATTCATAGAGATTTTCGAAAACGAAAAAATGTGGAATATGTTAAAACTTGGAGACATACCGAAATTAACACAAAATGGAAAATGTCACTTGCAAGATCATAGGATATGGAATCAAATGAAACTATAGTGTCAATTGATGGCGACAGAGTTTATGATATTGTTAGAGAAGTTAATTTATGTTTCAATTGTTCAAACATATTTGTTAAATATTTAAACAACTTGTAGATGTACTTGTACTGGATATATAAAATTTATATGTAGTAGATGATTAATGGTGTGCATGTGTGCTAATCTAATGTGAACTGTTTGTTGCAACATATCGAATTATTTGCAGGAGATGTCTTTGTCATGGTTGCACCTGTAGACAGCACTGAAAACATGAAATATTATTTCATGCGATGCATGGAAGGAAATATGAGGTTATTAGAATATTTTGATGATAACGATATTATATGAAAGAGGATCCATCGTATTGAAAGGATATTTTTTTCAAGAAACTCATCAAACAGATAGTCATGTCACTTTCAAGACTATCGTTCGGATGCCATAATTTGTCAATATAGTCATTTGGTATGTGCAACACGCATAAAGTTAATAGAGGTTCAATCAAGGAAAAACAAAGTTAGAAAATGGAAAATGTCAAAAGACGATTATGAATGAATAATTGAAGATGGCATACCATTACAATTTCTTTAAACAAGAGACATACATTCCAATTTTTTTTATTTTGCATTGAAAGTGAACATATTTGTGGATATGTAGGATTATGGAATCATCTTTTTTAGTTTACTTTCGTGGTCCATTCAAATAAGGAGCTATATTTTTGATGAATTGTAACTTACTGATCTTTATTTACAATTTTGTTCATAAAACTACATCCAAATTGGTTAATTCAAAATTATTAAACATTTGGGTCCCCATATGTCATCCAGACCACTTAAGGGATGAGATAAGATGCTCAGTATTTTCCATTCATGCCTTGTTGACAGGAGAAATTGAGCGCTCGTCAATTGGAAGAGTGAATCCGGTCCAGGGTTGTCTAATTAACCCAAGCCGTTTGGATTAATTCACTCTGATGGGTTTAATGGCTCCATTGGCCAATCTAAAGTCCTAAGGGAAGCAAAAAATAACTAAAAGAAATGCAACAAATTACTAAATAATAATCTCTAAAATATATATGTACATCTAATATATATATATAGTTTATCTAATTAATACTTATATAATAGTTCTATTAATCATATATACAACATGTACAAATAATGAGTTTTAACTTGAACTCATAGAAAATCAAATGTTCACTGATTCTTTCGATGAAAGTGATAAAGAAAGAGAAAATACTATTTATTTTTTCTTTGGTTTGTTTTCTTGTTTGTATGCATCTATAAAATCAAATATTAAACTATTTAATTAAACAAAAAAGATATAGATAGTGAAAATTATACTATATATGAAAACTTCTATAATAAGCAAGCAAATGAAATAAAAGAACAGACTAACCTATTAATGCATCCAACATCTGTACAATAGAGAATATCCAACCACCTTATCCGAGAAGTAAACCTACAATGAATCTTAAGATTGCTCCGAATAAATGCGAAACAATATGTTGGAAACTGAGTTTTGATAACAGAACATATAATGGAGACAATCATAGTGATCTTGTGATTTACAGTAACTACAATGAGATAAATCTTGCTACAAGAACTTGTATTTAAACATTCAACATAAAATTAGAGATAAATCTCATAATTTGAATTGAATCGATGATCACCCTATATTGTATCTGAAACATGACATATGGACAACATGTAAAAAATGAATTATTTCAACTCATAATAAATAATGAAGACAAAAGCAATCACCATCTATTATCACATCGAAATAAACATAACTTAAACTAAAGCTAAAGCTAAAGTTGTAATATGCATTATGTTCCATTCAAGTCTGTCTGTAATTGTCCATACTCCAGCCCCAGGCCAAGATGACTTTGTTTACAAAAATGATGGGTTTATAAATGCCTCAGGAAAGATAACCGTTTCTGTTCCTGAGATCAAATATTTGTTTCAAAAAAATACAGGGGGCTGCAACCACCCTGATCCTACTAAAATCCTCCAAAACTAACAACGGTTCATTTCTGTTCATTCAAAATACATCATAGATATGACTGGAAGATCTTAAGAGTGCCTCAGATCAATTTTGAAATCATGGACCCCTGAATATCCTGAAAGAAAAGGAAAATAGAAAGATTTCGGATATGTTTTCTATCATTAATTTACACAGTTCGAATTAACATAACTGGCTACAGAATCTTGTGATTCTGTAGCTAGTTATTTTAGTAAATTAAATCTCATTTTATTTGAAGAATCAAACAAACTAATTTAATAATGAAATATATTTTATTCAACAAACCAAATAATCTAACTTAAGAATGAAAACAAACATGCTATTAATTTAAGAGATCATACCTCTAACCATGAAATCAAATCGTATCATGAAACCTTGGAATTTACAATGGCTGTAGCAGCCTCAATGTTTTTAAATATCACATGACCTGTGGTCTTCAAACCTTTTTCCTTGCCTTGAATAATTGACTCGAGCCTCAAGTTTTCGCTTGTTAACACATCGACCTGATCTTTTAAAGCCTTAACCCGTGACTGAAGAAATGGGATATCAGTATAATATCTATCAATCCATGATAGATAGAGCTCACACTTTAACTATGTGGTGGTTGCATTAGAACAAACAAGATTGTGGACTGTAGAGCCCTCCATACGGATAGTAGATTTATTGCAAAGCTTGACACTGGGAAACTCTGGATTGTCTTTCAAACACGGAGGTAAATTATCAACAAAGTTATAGGTTAGATCAGGGTGTGGCTCGGATGACTGAAAGTATTCTACAGCGAGATACCTCTCAATTTCAGAGTCTGAGATTTCATGCACTTCGATCATATTGATTGAACTCAGATGAGAATTCGATTTGTTATGAAGTCTCCTAGAAATTAGCCTGCCAACCCTTTTGTTATTAAAATTTATATCAACACTGCTTTTAGATTTCTTCCCTGTAGGTTTCTTTAAGTTTTTAACACTGTTAGTTGGATGTGTAATCTTCTGACAGGCCTATTGAATGACCTTGGGATCGATCAAGGGTTCGATGTTAGGGGAAGAGACACATGTCTGGGGAGGTGAAAGAGATGTCGTCGGGTGGACAAGGGTCTCCTCAATCACGAGCTTATCTACCTCCCCCATATCAGGGTTACTATAGCCATTTTGGGTTAGGAATGAATCCAAGCTGTCATTCTGTGACTCTAATTGATGTATGAGTAGGATTTTAACTAGGCTGTGATGAAAAAGGCTAGAGTCTGAACGGGGTTTCTTGTATCTTTTCCCCATTTTATAAAGACTCCTGAGTAAGTAATATGGCATATTCAAAGGGAAACCCATAAAACTCATAAGAAGAGGAAAATGGTACAAAAATACAAGCCGAAAACGTCCCTCACAGGCAACAAATTGCTTTACCACAGTGAGAAAATCGTGCCACCGAGATTTTAGGAATGAAATGGGCATACCTTTATCACAGCTTGTTATTTTTCGAGATGTAAACAACAGGGTCCAAGGAACTTCTTCCACTTTTGTATTTTTAAACCATCTTTGACCACTTGCTGGTAACCCTGTGGCTTGACTCAGAAACTCCTTGGTAACTTCTGTTAGCGATATTTCTTGTCTCGGGATTAGGCGTACCCAGGTCTACAGTTTGCACAGGAAACGCCCAAGCGCAACGCGAAAGGACCTCTATTCTGGTTACGAGTCAAGCGAGCAGGCATGCTTATAGTGTCAACGGCCCGAATCCATCCCTATGAGCAGATTGACGGTCGACGGGAAATCGCGGTTAGCGGAGTCGCGCCGGGATTAGCACAATGGGTAGCGTCTACAGTCATGAAGAATCTTGACCGTCTTTCCAAAAGGATATATGGTGCGCGATCATGTCATGTCGGCAGTCGGGGATTCAAGGGGCAAGAGCTCCTCATCATTTTACATCTCGAAATCCCGAACCCTGAAATGCCGATAAGCGCCCTTCAAAGCCGAGCCCACGGTCCTATCCCCAGGTCACGATAAGCGAGCTCGAGAATGGAGGAATCCCCCTTTTAATGACAAATCCCTCTCGATCGTTCATCTGAAGGACATGTGGCGCAGATCTGAGCCTCAGGTGGGGCCTTTTAGGATTTTCCTAGCAAAAGCGCCAAAGTCATCTCAGTCGTCCATCCGTCGATGAAACTCATGCTCGTTGGACTTAAAGGGGGCATGGATCTGGGCGACCAGGATCTGCGCGCTCGGATCTATGGTCAGGAGTGGATTCTGGAGGCCCCCCACCATTCTACCTTTAAGCAAAGAGGGGGTGTCTGGAATTGAGCACGCAACTTTCTAATGGCCAGGATCAGGATGCCTAAATCAACGGCTAAGGCTTCACTCCGAACCCCCCTTGCCTTTCTTCCTTTAATCAGGGGGGGGGGTGTCCGGAATTGATGTGTTATTATTGTGGGGCCCTTGGCCTGACGTGTCACCTTTGGTATCGCCCTCCCAGTTGCCACTTGTTTTCCACTTACCACCTCCCTTTTCCCTTGTCATCTATCCAACTTCCCTCTCTCCTTCCACATGGCACCTCCTCAGCTTGTCGTCCTCTCGTCTCATGCCATGTGTCCCTCTTTCCCAGTCACCTCCTCCTGTACTCCCACACTCCATGCTCCTTCCTCCTCTGTCTTTTTTCAGACCGCGTCACATTCCTCAACTGATGTCACATCTCTCATTTATTCTTCATCACCTCCATAGTGTTCACGCCTTTAGCCCCTGTCACACCCTCATCCACATCATCCATACTGGTCCCTCGCAGTAGTCCAACGAAGCAGCATCCAAGGAGAGACCACTCAGCTGATCCAGGTGGCACCATTAGAAGACCTCCATGTCCCAGAAGGCAGAGTTGACTGAGGCCTTCCTCGATTCCAAAAAGCAGTTATTGTGGCAGTTGTTGGTGGTTGAATATTAACTCCGCCATAAAAGGAAGGTCCGACAAAATACTAATTCACGTCGACTCACCTGCAGAAGGACAATCTAAAATCTGATAGCGTCTGTCATAGGCGCATGATCATCCCGAGTCTACATGGGCAAACTGTCAGAAGCCATGCAGACGCAATTATTTAATGCAGCGTCTTGTTTTTGCTGCTGTGGTGGTTTTTGAGTATATGTAGGCATTTTCGCCATTTTTGTAAAGTATTGATGGTCGAGCAAGGCTCCCAGTTGTAAATCTTTAATGAAGCACTGTTATCTCTAGTTATGTATGAACTCTTGAGACTTCTTGCCTTATGGATATCAATTTCTTTCATGTCTTTGTTCAAACTGTGTTAGAGCAGCTTGGAATTGGAGAATCTAGTCAAGTTGTGGCTGTTATAGGATGATGTAGAATTTGATCACTGTGACAGTCGCATTGTCTCTAATCAGTCCTTGTGATTTTACTAACGCTGAACGACTTGGAATTGGAGAAGCCAGTCAAGTCCCTTTTTCAGTATCTCGAAGCCCTGAACTAGAGGATCTCGCATTCAGGGTTTTTCTTCTACAAATTGCTGAAATCCTGTTGCCCAAAGCAATTTGTTCACTCTTCTTATCAAGTCTTCCACCTGTTCACCCTTTAATCAACCCACTGATTGAAGTTAGGCCAATACCTCCTTTGTTTCTTACATGCCGGACTCAGTCTCTGCGTTAGAGTGACACCGCCTTGAGTCTCTGTCCATTTTATCACCCATTGAAACCACCGTGACATAAAACTGATGGGCGTTGGGCTCTGCTCCTGCTAGCGATCCAGGAGTGACTTCCGTCGCCAACTACTTCCAGTTGAGCATCACCAACTTTCGCTCTACAACCATCAAAGGAGAAAGTGAATTCTTGGGAAACCTGTAAATTTAAACCCTGAAACTTCCTAATGAAAGCGAGCCAACCACTTCTCTCCAAATCTCCTCTGGCATCGTCGTATAAGAGTAGGGTTTGGATACCGTTTGGTTCAATTCTCACGACAGGAGCCATACTGGATGGGAGGGTAATCAAAAAAGAACAACATACATGGAGGGTTTGTGAAAACAAAACAGAGCAATAACCCCGAGCTCAACAATTAACGTTGTAAAGACTCATACGATGGGATGGACGTTTAATTGAAATATATGCGAAGAAGGTTTGCGAAGCCCAAGGCCATCCTTAGAAATGATGGCAGTTTGCAAATCGTATGCCACTTTTTCATTGAGTACGAGCTAGGACCGAAGCATTAAAACGAAAATAAGAGCACACATCATGGGTTTGATCACAAAGTTTGGGTAAGTAAAAAATCGAAAAAATCAAAAGTTTTGTAAAAGAAACATAACCAAGAATCATACCAAAACCATACAAAAAATCAAATCGTGGTGGTCCTTTGCTCATAAAACCATCAATCTCTTAAGCATGCTTGGAATTAAAAGGATCAAAACAAAGAGCGTAACATCTTCATGGAAATGAATCAAAACTCCATTAATAAACTATATGAACAATTTGCCTTCAATGAAATTTAAAAAAATAATGGTAATCACAGTCGCAGGTTTTCATGCTTCCAGTCATGAAAACAAAGCATGAATAGACAATAGGGAAAAGTGACAACTTACAACTGTCGTTTCGGAAACTACTCATGAAGAGTGATAAAAATTCATGACCCTAGTTAGGTAGCTATATAGATTGTTTAATTGACATAAAAAGTTAAGAAAATCATTGGCCTACCAACAATGGTGACATGCTGGGAGAAGCAGTTATCTCTGCAATATGAACTAGTTTGGGTTAGAGAATTATGAAAAAATTCAAATCGAAGAACAACTGCAAGATTATTTGAACATCTTTAAAAAGAACCAGACGCAACCAAGTTTCAGATACCTTTCGTTTAAAAGAATGAAATTTGGTGACAAACTTAACAAAAGAAAGCAATGATGTTAAGTTAAAATCTCCAATACTATTGATAGGGCCACTGCTGCCAGCAGGCGTCGATAGCCTCGACAAGGATGTCAATTAACCCACTCTGATGTTTGTATCCTGTCCAAGAAATTTCAAATCAGAACGAACGATGCTTATGGCTGAAAACAAGATTCATACCTGAAAATTTTCTTTTACCCGACATTGCTTCGCTGCCAGTGGGCCTATTCAGTACCTCGACGAAGTTGTCTTGGCGTCATGCATGCATTTACCTGCTGCCAACAGACCTATTCAGTGTCTCGGCGGGTTTGCAAACACTTCCCACAACTCTTTGAGAGGTTTATTCACATTCTGATATAGTTTTTTTTTTTTAAATATTCAACAGAGTGGGGTGACGCTAAAAACTCCAGTTTTGACATAACTTAATATTTCTTGGGCCTTTAAATTTTTCTTGCTAACCTTCATCAAGATCTGAAAAATAGTTTATTAATAAAACTAATTTTCAAGGACAGGGAGACATCATTGAGTTGATTTCTAAAAATAGGGAAACAGACAACAATTGATGCTCTAGCAACCTTCGACAGTTGTTTCGAGATGAAGCATTATGTTCTCTTTTTCTGAGCTAGACTGTAATATAGGCACGTTTGACTCAAAAAGGCCAATAAACAAAAATGAAAATAAAAAAAACAAACCAGCAAAGAGAAACGAAAAGAAAAGATATCAAAACAGAAAAATATATACAAAAGGTGTATCTAAAAACATCATGCGAAAAATCCCTTGAGAGACTGAAAGAAAATAGAAAAATCCTATTTGATGTTAAAGAAGTACTACTCGTGGTACCTTGGGTCAGGGTTGAATTTACGATTCAGATTTATTTATCTCTTTACTTTTCATTTAAAATTTTCATAATAATACTGCATCTTAGAAAAGAAATATTAAATGAAAAGAAAAGAGAAAAGGATTATGCGGACTTCCCTGACAATAATCATGTTATGGTTCTTGTGGTGCGCCCACTTGCGTTCATGACTACATTATTACAAAGAGAAATAGTGAGGAATAAAACTGAAAGAAAACCTATTCCTAAACCTACCCTAACTACTAAAAAAATCAAAATACTACATGACGTCATGTTTCCAATGTATCCATCCGAGTAACTCCAATACTACAATAGAAAAATCAAACATTACTAACAAGAATGGTAATATATCAAAAAATGACATAAATATATCACACTTACCTTCATAATCATTATTTAGAAACAAAGTAAGCATGATCTTACCATTCCCTCGAAAATTCTTGATGTATGAATCCTCCA
>ML781236.1:613141-625823 GCA_009831015.1 Picea engelmannii
CAGTCACAGTGATCTTGTGATTTACATTAACTACAGTGAGATAAATCTTTCTTTAATAACTTGTATTTAAACATTCAACAGAAAATTAGAGATAAATCTCATAATTTGAATTGAATCGATGATCATGCTATATTGTATCTGAATCATGACATATGGATAGCATGTAAAAAATGAATTATTTCAACTCATAATAAATAATGAAGAGAAAAGCAATCACCATCTATTATCACATCGAAATAAACATAACTTAAACTAAAACATCATACACAAAAGCTAAAGCTGTAATATGCATTATGTTCCATTCAAGTCTGTGTGTAATTGTCCATAGTCCAGCCCCAAGCCAAGATTCCTTTGTTTACAAAAATTATGGGTTTATAAAGGCCTCAGGAAAGATAACTGTTTCTCTTCCTGAGATCAAATATTTGTTTCAAAAAAATACAGGGGGATGCAACCACCCTGATCCTACTAAAATTCTCCAAAACTAGCAACAGTTCATTTCTGTTCATTCAAAATACATCATAGATATGACTGGAAGATCTTAAGAGTGCCTCCGATCAATTTTGAAATCATGGACCCCTGAATATCCTGAAAGAAAAGGAAAATAGAAAGATTTCAGATATGTTTTCTGTCATTAATTTACACAATTCGAATTAACATAACTGGCTACAGAATCTTGCGATTTTGTAGCTAGTTATTTTAGTAAATGAAATCTCATTTTATTTAAAGAATAAAACAAACTAATTTAATAATGAAATATAGTTTATTCAACAAACAAAATAATCTAACTTAAGAATGAAAACAAACATTCTATTAATTTAAGAGATCATACCTCTAACCATGAAATCAAATCGTATCATGAAACTTTGGAATTTACAATGGCTGTAGCAGCCTCAATGTTTTTAAATATCACATGACTTGTGGTCTTCAAATGTTTTTCCTTGCCTTGAATAAATGACTCGAGCCTCAAGTTTTCGCTTGTTAAAACATCGACCTGATATTTTAAAGCCTTAACCTGTGACTGAAGAACTGGGTTATCAGTATAATATCTATCAATCCATGATAGACAGACCTCACACTTTGATTGTGTGGTAGTTGCATTAGAACAAACAAGATTGTGGACCGGAGAGCCCTCCATATGGATAGTAGATTTATTGTAAAGCTTGACACCAGAAGACTCTGGATTTTCTTTCAAATAGGGAGGTAAATTATCAACAAAGTTATAGGGTCGATCAGGGTGTGGCTCGGATGAGTGAAAGTCTTCTACAGTGAGAAACCTCTCGATTTTAGAGTCTAGGATTTCGTGCACTTCTATCATATTGATTGAAATCGTATGAGAATTTGATTTGTTATGAAGTCTCTTAGAAATTAGCCTGCCAACCCTTTTGTTCTTAAAATTTATATCAACACTGCTTTTAGATTTCTTCTCTGCAGGTTTCTTTAAGTTTTTAACATAGTCAGTTGGATGTGTAATTTGTTGACGGACCTGTTGAATGACCTTGGGATCGATCATGGGTTCGTTGTTAGGGGAAGAGACACACATTTGGGGAGGTGAAAGAGATGTTTTCGAGTGGACAAGGGTCTCCTAAATCACGAGCTTATCTACCTCCCCCATATTAGGGTTACTATAGCCATTTCGTGTTAGGAATGAATCCCAGCTGTCATTCTGTGACTCTAATTGATGTATGAGCAGGATTTTAACTAGGCAGTGATGAAAAAGGCTAGAGTCTGACCGATGTGTCTTGTATCTTTTCCCCATTTTATAAATACTCTTGAGTAATTAATATAGCATATTCAAAGGGAAACCCATAAAAATCATAAAACGCAAATGGTACAAAAATACAAGCCCAAAACATCCGTCACAGGTAACAAATTTCTTTACCACAACGAGCAAATCGTGTCACTGAGATTTTAGGAATTAAATGGGCATACCTTTATCACAGCTTGTTATTTTCTGAGATGTAAAAAGCAGGGTCCAAGGAACTTCTTCCACTTTTGTGTTTTTAAACCATCTTTTACCACTTGCTGGTAACCCTGTGGCTTGACTCAGAAAATCCTCGGTAAATTCCAGTTGCAGATCACCAACTTTCTCTCTACAACCATCAAAGGAGGATGCGAATTCTTGGGCAACCTGTAAAGTGAAACCCTGAAACTTCCTAATGAAAACGAGCCAACACTTCTCTCCAAATCTCCTGTGGCATCGTCATATAAGAGTAGGGTTTGGATATCGTTTGGTTCAATTCTCATGATAGGAGCCATACTGGACGGGAGGGTAATCAAACAAACACAACATATAGGGAGGGTTTGTGAAAACAAAACAGAGCCATAACCCCGAGCCCAACAATGAACATTGTAAAGACTCATACGATGGGATGGACGTTTAATTGAAATACATGCGAAGAAGGTTTGTGAAGCCAAAGACCATCCTTAGAAATGATGGCAGTCTGCAAATCGTATTCCACATTTTCATTGAGTACGAGCTAGGACCAAAGCATTAAAAAAAAATAAGTGCACGCATCATGGGTTTGATCACAAAGTTTGGGTAAGTCAAAAATCGAAAAATCAAAATTTTTATAAAAGAAACATAACCAAGAATCAAACCAAAACCATACAAAAAATCAAATCGTGGGGGTCCTTTGCTCATAACACCATCAATCTCTTAAGCATGCTTGGAATTAAAAGGATCAAAACAAACCGAGTAACATATTCATGGAAAGGAATCAAAGCTCCATTAATAAACTACATGAACAATTTGCCTTCAATGAAATTTTAAAATATAATGGTAATCACAGTCACAGGTTTTCATGCTTTCAGTCATGAAAACAAATCATGAATAGACAATAGGGAAAAACGACAACTTACAACTATCGTTTCAGAAACTGCTCATGAAGTGTGATAAAAATTCATGACCCTAGTTAGGCAGCTATATAGATCGTTTAATTGACATAAAAAGTTAAGAAAATCATTGGGCTACCAACATGCCTTGAATTTGATCTTGTTTGTTTTTTAATACCATGTCCATTCGATTAAGGTGTTTTTTAATGAAATGTTTGTCATGTACTTCGTTATTAAACACAATTTCATACATATAACTAGATCTCAATTATAATTTATGTTCAAGTCCCCATTTTTCTTATGGAAAACTTAAGGGATGCGATAACATGCTTTGGATTTTCCATTAATGCCCCAAATAAATAGATCTAGCACAACCAAGTGAGAAGGACAATTTTAACATTTGTATCTATCCTATATATCTACTTGATTGTCTAGAGTCATAGTATATCAGTATTCCATCTGGTACACAATGTACGAGCAATGTACAAACACACACACACACACACACACACACACACACACACACACACACACACACACACACACACATTTGGGGAAAGATCAGATCTATCTCTAATAACAACCAACATGTTATCTTTAATATGTCCAATTAGTGCCAAATTTCTTCTTATTTCTCTAGCTAAAGAGGTTATAAATTTCTTCTTTGTCTAGCATGATCACACATTGACTTGGTCAATTTCTTACTGAACATTATATAAATGGTTGTACTATACAAACTAAGCTTGATTTAATGTAGATTTTTCGCCAAGTCCATTACTGGGCACACAAGAATCCACAATCTCAATATCGAAGACTGAATTGAATATTTCCCAAGATATAGAACCCTGTTATCGGCCATAACAAGAGAAACCATATTTTACATAAGCTTTAAATTTAAAAAGTTTTGATAGGAACGTTGAGATTTGAATTCAAAACCAATACAAAAAAAATGCAAATTTCAATTTGGTTGGAAAAGAAAATGTGAATCCATGTGGATCAATGGTTCACATAAATCTACCTCCATAACCACATACTGCAGGTGAAATTTCCACGAAAACCTTGAAAATATAGGGTTGGAGATAATGAAGAAGAACTTACAAGACTTCTGAAATGTGGACCATTGCCTAATTCCATAAATTTATTTAAGTGAAATCATTAAGTTGGCTTTGTAAATTGTTAGCCTTATCAATTTCATTGGAATAATATGTGAGCTAAATGTTGTAGTTCCCACTGAATGAAAAAAATTATCTACTAAATTGTTGCAAAAGGTTGTTGTATGTAGGTAATTGGGGCAAGTGATAAATAAGTTGTTTATGGAAACAAGGAAACCCAAGGAAGTATAATCGAGAGTTTCTAGTGTTGATATTATGGTAGCTGCAGGAGGTATTAACCTCTACATGTAACCTTTGACGAGAGTAGAATATTCTGGGAAGCAATAGAAACCCTAAAATGTTGGATAATAACCCTAGAAGACAAGTCAGATCAAGAGAATATTTAATACTAATTTATTATCCTCTAGAAAGAGAAGTCATCCCAACAAAGTGAGATAGAGTAGTATAAATAGAGCGTTCTAGAGCTTGTTTGACACTCACTCACTCACAACTGCATAAGACTAGTGGTGCACAAGTTTGGAGAGGGAGTGCAACTACAAATATTGCAATTGGTATTTTGGATTTTGGTTGGACTTGGTCTCTTGGTTATGGTTTTGACTTTCCTCTTTGTTTCTGGTTATTCTTTCTTGATGCACTACCCTTGCAGAAAGGTTCGCTAGCCTTGGTTGGTTATTGCTCTGCTACCAGAATTATTCAACAATATTAGGGAAATCCCGGAGGGGAAAAAGGAGAAAAATTGGTCATTGCATAATCTATAATGTGAAAACAGATATGAAAAACAAATAGTAAGGGAACAATAAGGGGAAAAAATGAGAGGAAGGTCACAAATGATTATTTCTTAAAAAATTAAAAGGAGGAAAGTCATTGTCAACTAACCCTTCTCTTGTGGAAGAATTTTGTTTAAATAGTATCTTTCAATTTTGGTACATTCTCTCTATTAGAGATAACCATCCCAACTGCTTCATATTTAATATATCTTGGAGATTTCCTCCAAGGATTGGTTCAAACACACTTTGATGTGATCATAGAGATTGCCCACTATGATTTCTTCCTCTGCCCTGAGTGAAAATTTTACACTCTCAATGTTATTTAAATTGGCATGTTCCATAATAATAGAGTTATACTCCACATTGTTAATGAAAAAGTTAGTGATCCATTTATGTATTTTAACTATAAAGAAACTTGTGAGACCATCAATTTTTCTACTAGGGAGATCTTAGTTTCCTTCAACTTTGCTTCAAATTCTTCTTTAGTAGAAATTTTACCACCCTATGTAATGGATTCCCACTCCAATTATTTTATGAAATGAAATTTCATAAAGAATATTTAAATTCCTCTCTCTCCAAACACTTCACACATTGCAATCAATTGTTGTAATATATCAACCATTCTACCCCAACCTCCTTTTATCTATTTCAACCTATTATTTGAGGGAAGATTCTCCTTCTATATTTTATGTTCATTCATGTAAGTGTGTTTCCTAATAAATGTATGAAAGAAAATGGCAAATTTAAAATGAAATGGAATTTTCATTTCAAAGTTGAAATGGATTTATGAAATTCGCTTATCGATGCAAAGCCTCACCCCTCCTACGGGCTCGTGCGACCTCCCGGTCTAGGATCGAATTATGTAGGAGTCGAAGTGACTCTTGGGTCCCCACAAAACCCTTAGAATTATTTACCACATGCCTCCTCTCCTTTTACTACGTGAAAATTCGTGTTCAGGAGGGAATGTTTACTCTAGCAGAGTCTCCACATGACCTCGGGCCTAAAACCTAGGGCTTAAATTTGGAAAGTGCCAAATTCGAAAGAAATATCATATGACTATGGGATAGGACTCAGTGCTTAACTATAATATGCTTATCTAGAGCTTCGTTACTCCAACGCTCTAGAACTTTGAGTTTCAAAGGTTTTACCCTCAACACACTCCAAATCTTTCAAATGAAAAATTGACAAACTCCTGAATGGGTGTTATCCATAGCTTCATTACTCCGGGGCTCTAGAAATTTGGGCTTAAGAAGATCTGGCAACAAAAAACTCCAAATCTCCCGAACGCCAAACTGGAAAAATCTCGAAGAGTTTGGGGATCGACGGTCATGTTTCTCCAACAACCAACTACTGTGATCAACTTCGGTACTCTGGGCTTCGAGGTTTTCTGTGATTCAAAAACTCAATACCTCCTCCAACAACCAACAAATGGGATCCAGTTCGAGACTCCGAGCTTCAGGAGTTTTCCAACCTCCACTAGTAACTTCTCTCAAATTATCGAATTCAAAACTCCCGAATATTTTCTAGATTGACGGTCCACACTCTATTTTATATCCCTGGTCTAGATTCACTTCGAGATTTGGGGCTTTGGGACTTTCTACACCAAAAAACATTTTCACCCTTAATCCTCTGGATAAGAGGATTTTGAAATACTTGATAATCTACGGACATGTGTACCTGAAAACTAATGGTCCATATTGAATCCAAAATTTAGGACTTTGGGATATTTTCCTCTTGGCAACACAAGAACCCATTTCTCCTAGACTGTAGAATAGTCAAATTCGTGAGATATAAGACCCATATTCTCCCGTGTGTAGATCCAACAACTGGAATCTGATATTATCCATGACACTTATCCTATTGTTTGGGGTTGATCCAATGGCCCATATATGATCTTACATCCAATCCAATGGCTCAATCCTCGTAGTGATCTATGAATTAGATTCACTACAGGACTTCATAACTTCCAGGCTTTTTCCTCTTTTACAACAAATGACTCCAAATTGCTGGAGCAACAAAATCTGAAGGACTTGGGTGTTTAATGTCCATGCTCCTTCTCTTTAATCCAAAACCTGTGAGGGATTCTTATACTTCCAAAACATATCGCGTTCTCTCTCCTTGAAATAAAGAGATTTATCCTCTTTTTGGGGACTTTCTCTCGCTATCCCTCCTTTAGATTTGTCACTTGAAGGACTTGGAATCTGGTGCATGCCTTGCACTTCCCTCCTGAGATTTTTCACACTTAAAATACTCAAACCTTTGGTGCACACATTGCGCTTCCCTTATAGTCTATAACTTATACTTTTCTCACCTTCTGCACTTCTTTCATAGGCTATGCGCACACTTGCACTATCTCTCCTTTGAGCTTGGGACATGTAAAAGTTTCCTGCACACTTCTTTCACTATATCTCCTCTGATATTTTATACTTCTATGAGTATAGGCAAACTCCTTTCTCTCCCTCCGCGTAAACTTACGTAATCTCTCCTGAACTTCTAAAACTTTAATGGTTCGGCCTACACACTCCTTACATGGGTAGTGTGCACTCATTGCATCAATATTTCAGAAGAGAAACAACTGAAACTTAAATGAACATTAAGGATTCATTCAACCAACCATTCAGATGCACACACACACATAAAACAAAGAGATAAATAACATAGTATTTACCCAATTACTCAAAGACAAGCAAGCTTAGAAATCCGAAAGCAATATTTACAAGGGTTTCAACAACTCTCTCTTGTTTTATATTCCTTCCACAAATATTTACAAGGGTTTCAACAACTCTTTGCAACTTTGAGATTCTTCTTTCAAACAACTACTCATAATCCTTAAAAAAAACCATTTTGGGCATAGATTACATTGATTTATACATGAGGGGGCTTCTCGATCCTTCCTTTCAGACTATTTTAGTGCTTTCATATCATAATTAAAGCATACTACCACTAGGCTTATTATAATAAATGAAATATTACAATCTAGATATGAGTCGACGCTCAAAATGTGTACAACCCTACAAGTATTAAAAGAAAATACAATTCCTTGGAGGACATACAATGGATCTAGTTTCAAGATCTCATGGGATCTTTAATTACAAGGTTTTCAAAAATTAAAGTGACGCACCCTCCTTGAAATCCAATCCAGTTAAGTGTGTTGTGCTAGATGTTGAGTCATCTTCCACCTTGCGCCATTGAATGACGATAGTGATGCTCCTGCATCATACTCCTCTGCTAAAACAAATAATGAGCTCATACTCAGGGCTCTGTTGTTGTTGTTTTTCATATCCTCCAGGGTCCCAAGTTTTGACTTGGAGTTGTCCATTTTCTTCTCTTCCTTTCTGTTTTTGTTGTTGTCATTCTCCTGTTGCTACAAGGTTTTCTCCTAGTCTCCAAATCATATGTTGTAGAGATTTATTGATCCTATCACCACAATCTTCTCTTCTCTCCTTGGATGACTTTTCTACCAACCCTCTCAACTCCATAATTTCCTTGTCCATCCTATCCCTTGGATGGCTCTTTTGCTACAAATTTATCTTACTCTCCTGAAAATTGTCTTGTTGTAAGTTGTTCTTTTTATCCGCTAGTTGCTTCTCCTTCTTCTTTATTTCTTCAAGAATTTTAACTTCCTAAAGGTTTCCTTTGTTATTATTCATGATATAATTCCTATGGTAGTCTTCCTCTATATTTGGATGGTTTAACCAATCCTCCAACATCTCCAACTCCTTCTACCACTCAGTGAGTGTAGAACCTGAATACTCCTCTTGACTATTTATTTGACTCACAATTGTGTGGGCCCCCTTTTCTTTATTTTCCTTTTGAACAGAACTTGTCTTATGTCCACTCTCATTTTCTTTGACAGTCTCCAATGGCCATCCTTCTATTGCACCTGTCGTCACACACAAACTGTTAGTTTTAAAAACCTTTGGCCCCTTGGCCTTTTCCCCGGATGCCTCCTACATCACTTCCTCACCAGTATGAGCACCTGTGAAACTCATTCCAAGAGATATATTGGTCTCTCCTATCCTTAGGATACAAAACTGGTGATCTTCTTCTTCCTTCAAGAATTCCTTCCCACCCATGAGAAATATGCTCGAACTAGCCTCCTCTTTAACTCCTTGATCTTCCAATGGAAACAACATATTCTTGCACCCATTTTTCTCAAGTCTATAAGTATTCTTCCTCCCATCATGTATGAAATTCCTGTCATATTTACATGGTCTCCCCAACAAATCATGACAAACATCCATGGGTATGACATCACAGAAAACTTCATCCTTATAACTACTTATTTTAAACTCAACTTTGCACTGTCGACTTACCATGACTTGATGTCCTTTCTGCAACCATGACACCTTGTATGGAATCAAATGTGTTTTCATCTCCAACTTTATATTTTCCATCATCTTCTTGGATGCTAAGTTTTCAATACTTCCAATTTCTATGATCACCTTGCATACTTTGTCTCTGGTCTTACAAGAAGTTCTGAATAAACTATCCTGTGGATTGAGTCTCGTACCTTTTTTTCTTCCTTTACAAGAGCTTTCCTCATCATGAATGATATTCCTTATTCAACTGCTTCTTCCTTCATCTCTATCTCCACATCTCTTTGCTGCACCTCAGAAATGCAAGCTTCTCTAACTCCCACATTCTTCTTTTCAGGACATTTCCAAGACATGTGCCATGTTTTCCCATAAGCATAACACTTCACTTCTCCTCCTCTTCATCTTACTCTACCTATTGGAAAAGGATTCCTTCCTCTAGAGTATACTCCTCTAGAAATTCCTCCTCTCTAAGTCGGATTCCTGGAACTTTTCTCTGGTGGTTCCTTTTCCTCTGTTAGGAATTGTTTCCCTATTCCTCTGATTTTGCTTCCTTGTGAATTTTTCTTCTATATTTAGGGCTACTTGATAACCATATTCTATGGTCCTCATTTTCATCATACTAATATCATCTTGGATTTCATACCTCAATCCATTTATATACATAGAAAATTTCTCTTCATCATTCTCCTCGTGTCCTGCTCTTATATTTAACTTATAAAACTCTTCAGTATACTCCTTCACTGACAATCCTTTCTATCTTATGTTCTACAAATTTATGAACAAATTCAGCTAATAATCCTTGGGTATGAATTTATCCTTGATCTTAGCTACCATTCTATCCCAACTCTTAATATTAGACTTACCTTTTCTCCTTCTATCAACTTTCAACTCATCCCACCATAAAGTTGCATCTCCCTTCAATTTGGTCATCGCATGCTTTACTTTCTTCTCATCATCAATATCCTCATAGTCAAAGTACTTGTCTAAAACACTTATCCAGTCAAACAATTCTTCTACATTCAAATTACATTCATACATCGAGACTTCCATCTTTGCTTTGGTTCCTGGCTTGACAACAACTTTCAAAAATCGCTCCTTTGTTGCTTTTTCTACTATAGCTTCTTCAACTTCTATACCTTCACTTTCATATTCACTAACATCACCAGTATATAGTGATCTCCTTTGTTTTTTTTCCATGGTGTCCAACCTTGCATGAAGTTGTCTCATTTCCTCCTCCATAATTGCATTGACTACAGGTCTATCCCTGCGTCTCCTTGGCTGCATGGATTTAAATATTTCTTCTCGTAGAGCTTATTCCTACTCTAATAACACTTGATGGTATCAAAAAAAATATTATTTGTGCTCTAATACAACTTGATGCAAACACCCACCCCTCCTAGGGGCTCGCACAACCTCCCAATATAGGATCGGATTATACTAGAGTTGAAGAGGCTCTTGGGTCCCCACAGAACCCTTAGAATTATTTTCCACATGCCTTCTCTCCTTTTATTGCACAAAAGTTAGTGTTCGCGAGGGTATTTTTACTCCAACAAAGTCTCCACGTGACCTCAGGCCTAAAACTTGGGGCTTAAATTTGGAAAGTGACAAATTCGACAGAAATCCCATATGACCATGGGCGAGGAACAAGAACTTAACTAAAAGGAACTTATCCACGGTCTAGATTCATTCTAGGCCTCGAGGATTTGAGACTTTCCACACCAAAAAAGTTTTCACCCTTAATTCTCTAGATATCTAGATTTCTGAATACTTGATAATCTATGGACACGTGTACCCGAAAACCAACGATTGATATTGACTCTGGAATTCAAGACTTTAGGAGAATTTCCTCCTGGAAACACAAGAACTCATTTCTCCCATAGTGTCAAATCTCTGATTTCATGAGATCTACGACTCACATTCTATTGCGTGGAGATCCAACGACTAGGATCTAATCTTCTCCACGACACTTCTCCTCTTGTTTGGGGTTGATCTAACGACCTGGATCTGATCTTGTAGCCAATATAACTTCTTTCACTCCTACCAATGATCTATGGTGTAGATTCACTCTGAGACTTCGTAACTTTGGGGATTTTGCCTCTTTTACAGCAAACGACTCAAAATTGTTGGAGCAGTGAAGTTGGAAGGACTTGGGGATTTAACACCCGTGCTCTGTCTCTTTAATATAATGGTTGTGAGGGATTGTTATACTTCCCAAACATATCACTTTCTCTCTCCTTGAAAAAAATATATTTCTCCTTTTTTGGGGGACTTTCTCTCACTATCCCTCCTTGAGCTTTGTTAATTTAAGGACTTGGACTCTGGCACATGCCTTTCACTTCTCTCCTGATCTTTTTCAAACTTTAAAGACTCGAACCTTTGGATCACACCTTGTGCTTCCATTATATTCTAGAACTTAGAATGTTCTCACCTTCTGCACTCCTTGCATAGGCTCTATGCACACTTGTGCTATCTCTCCTATGATCTTGGGACTTGTCAGTGTTTAAGAATATCCCATCTCATAGTTCTAATATAAGTTCAATATCCATATGTTGAATTGTATTGGTACAAAATGCTTCACATTGGACCTTGATGTCTATGTACATATAAGGAACCAAAAAAATTGGTTTTCACCCTTCCTTGATGTCCATGTACATATCCTTGAACTTCTCACAATTCTTTTAAAATAGTCCAACTCATTACATTCCAATGTAATGTTCATAATTTAAGTTTGTGTATCGATTTTGTTTTTAAAATTATAATAAACTTAAAGATAATTTTGATTTTTAACTTTGAGATTTATGATTAATATGTAAATTAAATTTCCCTTATAAATTTCATTTAATACATTGTAAAATTTTAGTTGTTATTTAAAATTTGTTTCATATATATGTACTTTAAACTTAAGACCTTTTTGAAATTATTCACTTGTGTTCTTAACAATTCATATATTAAATATGCAATGGAGGAATTGTTAAATATTCAACTAGATTTGATGATATTTAACTAAATAGATCATGGAGTTTCTTAATTTTGATATGATTAGAGTGTGGTCATGTATATTTAATTTTGATTAAATTGATTAGATTGTGTTAATCTATCAAATTACTATTTTTTCTTTAAGGTTGATTCTAAGTTTATTAAATTGTGTTAATCTAAATAATGTTCTTTTTAGTATTTTTTATATACTTCAAAATAATATATGAAAACGTTATTAACATATCCAAATTTTCAAACCTACAAACCTTCCCAAAGTTCCACGTTTATGGCAATAAATTTTTAAACATTGTTGAATAGTGTAAAACTAAACAAAAAATAAATTTACAATTCTTCACAAAAGACAGAGTATACAAAACATAATGTACCGTGACAATATGTTTTTTTAAATATTGTTGAATAATACATAAAACTAGGCACAAAATAAATTTACTATTTAATAAGTTTTGTTTCCACAAAAGACATAATTGTGCAAAAAACACAATAACAACAAAATACAACAAAATGGAAAATAGTCAATAAAACATGACTAAATATTTCTTGATAAAATAAATCATTTTTAATTTGAGCACTATCATCAACCATAAATTTCTCTTTCACCATCATAAACAATATAAACCATTTAGAAAAATATATAGCATGATCCACATACAAAAAA
>ML781236.1:639236-659063 GCA_009831015.1 Picea engelmannii
GAATTGGGAAAGAAGCAGGAGAACAACAGGTTGTACTGTGACAGTCAGAGTGCCATTCACCTTGCAAAGAACTCAGCCTTCCATTCGAAGACTAAGCATATACAGTTGAGGTACCACTTCATATGATCCGCCTTGGAAGATGGGAAATTGAAGATGGAAAAGATACACACTAGCCAGAATCCTGCAGACATGTTAACAATGGGAGTAACCGGGGAGAAACTGAGTTCTTGCTCAGTTTCAGTTGGTCTTCAAGAATGAAGATGAAGATGAGAAATTTGCCAGGTCCAAGAAGGTTCAGAGTCTAGCATATACAACAGCGATGGAGTTGTTGAGATCAGTCTCCAAGTGGGACATTGTTGGTTGTGGAGCCTGATTATCTTCCTGATTCAGAGGTCCTTGCTTTCATCCGTGTTTATACCCCATGAAGTATTTACACCCCAAAAGTATTTACACTCTTCCACGCGGGGGAGTGTAGAGGGGGGGTACCCCCTCTACGGGGTCCGAGGGGTCCATCCCCCCGGCTGGGGGGTCTGGGGGCAAGGGGGCCCCCAACGGGGTTTCGGGGGCGAAGCCCCCAAAGAAAAAATTGCCTTGTAAAAGTATATTGCAATTTCATTGTAAATCTGGACTGTTCATTATAAGGTCGCAGATCTAACGGTAGAGATTATGTTAGGGTTTTTTGCCCTAGAAGGCAACCCTCTTTTATGAGGGAAATGTATTATGACTATGGATGAGGGGGTGAATATTGTATTCTGAGAGAGGAGACTCTGAGAGAAAGAAGAGGAAGTTACAACAGGTTTTGTTGTAGGTTGTATCCCTTCATTTGCTTGATAATAATAAAGGAAGGACCTGGCAATTTCTCTGGTGAACATAGCCCACACTGGGTGAACCACGTAAATCTGTGTCTCTATTGTATTGTGTGTCTTCTGTGTTTTGTTTCTGCATTTGTTTTATTTTATTTCTCCGCGGTCCTGTTTTTTCTAACAGGGAGGAGGAGGGTGGAGAGGGGGGAGGGGGAGGTTGGTGGTGAGGGGGATGGAGAAGGTGGAGGGAAAAGAGGTGGGAAAGGAGGAGGTGGTGCATACCCCAACGAATTTCCAAAAAGGTTGAACCACTCGACCCTACATCCGTAGGGGTTAGAGAGGGGAAAAAGCCTAGTGTGGGGGTCTATGAGGGACTCAGAGGGAGAGGGCACAAAAATTGGAGCAAGGAAAGGGGGAGGAGGTGTATCAGGAGGAAGAGGGTGAAATTCTACTTCCTCAGGGACCAAGACGGGTCTAAAATGCAGCGTAGGGGGGTGGTTGTGAATGGGCACTTCAATTGGAGGAGTGGATGGGGGAAGCTCGGCTTCAACTGAATGATCAGAGGTGGGAGGGATTCTTCCCCTGGCCTCGTACCAAGCGGTGCCCCTCCTGGGTTTTCCCGTGGGTCGAGGCATGTCGAAGGCGATAGCTGGGCTAGGGAAGGAGCTGACAGAGTTTGAGGAGAGGTCGAAAGGAATACAGAGAGAGGTCGAGGTGGGCATGGGGTGGCTGCGCCAGGGTGGGGCCAAAATGTACACAAAGATATTTGAGACAGTGAGTGAGGTTCATAGTAGACAATGAGCCGAGGAGTGTGCAGGCGAGCCCAGAAAAACCCCGCATCTGGCTCATGCCATGACGTCGCCTTCTTTCTAGAGAATTTGGCTCGTGCGACTGCAAGTGTACGTCGAAGGATTGAAGGTTGGTGGTTGATAGTTGATGTTCATGAGGATACAGATATGGAGGGATGGGACTAGATGGGCGCTAGGTGGTTGGATGCCCATCCCAGTGACCTCCCTGTGTCCTGATTGTCCTATGCACTTGGAAACACCCCATCTGTGGTCGATAAATTATATATTGTAAGCCATTTTTCTTTTAAATTAATAATTTAAATGACATGGAAATTTTCATATAACTAAATTTTTTTTCAACGTGCAATTATACCTGTGAAATCTCACCCTCTTCAAACTCTCCAAATGAGGATCGCGACAAGCTTGCCCAAGTAGTGGGAGATGGAAAGGGAATATATGAACAAAGAAACTAAGAATTTTAGAGTTTAATGTGTTCACATTAATAGAAAAAACACAAATTTTCTATATTGATTCTTCAACTAGGTGTGAAAATTGCACAACCAAAGTGCTCATATATCGATATTTTTAAAAACATACATGATTCATCGCATCCAAATTTAAACTCGATGAATCAAGTCCCTTATTTAAATTAGATTCATTTAAAATTTGACCAAACTGTGATTAGTGAAGATAACAAATCAATTATCTCTAAAGATACAATGATATGTAACTAGATCTAATTACAAAAAAATATCCATGAATGCATGAAAATTTTACTAACTGTAACATATACCAATCGAGCATCGGGTTCGTCATTCAAAATTAACTCCTTCTAACCATTGCGAATTTATTTTTCATACTCCAGTATATATTCTATGGACATGGAATCTATCTCCTCATCTAGTTTGTAAACAAAATTGGCCTGAGAATTGGCTTGAGCTCTTCGAAGGTTCAAACCGACATCAACACCATAAAATAATGATTTTAAATTTTATCTTATTACATTCATGGCTTCCTTTCCAACATCTCATGTATCTCGCATATCTGAATGTGAAGCAAATGCTCTTGTTGGGAGAGATGACAAAGGTCACAGAGGCCTTTGCAATGCTTCATTTTGATATTCCTCTTTCTGCTCATATGTTCATCCTTTACCAGACCCATAATGTTTGGACAGTAGGTTGGTATAACCAGGGCGCATTCCCATGAAAAAATCTACATAAAAAATTCTAGCAAAGTAATGTGGAACCTCATAATTCCATGTCAACTTCCCATATGCTTCCAAAACTCTATTATAAATATGACCTACAATGTTGGGGTGCTTAAAATACTGCACCTTCAACATATTTCTCTTTGGAACCCCCTTGAAATTAAACATAGAAATTACATCCTCTTTTGAAACTCTAATTTTTACTGCTTCCCATTTATCAGGTTCCATCACCTTTGACTTTCATCTCCTCATCAAGTCTATGAAACTATTAGTCATTGGCCCCATCTTTTGATATGCATCCATAAAGTTCTGCAAAGAATGAAAAATAATCTCCAATCTTTGTTTGCTCTCTTGAGCGAGATCCAAGAACCTCAAATCATTTTGCAACTTTCTTTTAAGACTTGAGCATCGTTCAAGATTCATTGCTTTAGCATACCCTTCTGAAGGAATCCCATCACTAATCTGAAGGGATAGGTGGATGTAGGTGTGTGATCTTCAGTTTCTTAATAATGCTCCCTTGATCCACCTTCACCCTCTTCACCAACATTCAACTCTGCATGATAATTACTCTCTTTTTCATTATAACCTCCTGCATTAAATTGATCCTCTACACAAAGACACATTTGAATATAATTACAACATTTAACAAAAACACATAAAACACATAAAAAAATAAAAAATAAAAAACATATAAAACATAAACATAAACACACAAAAAAATACAAAAACAAAAGAAATTTACCAAAACTATTTTGTTGATGTGACGGGTTCCCTACATTCTCCATCGTTGGAGTATTTATGTGCAACCCATCTAAAAAACATGCATCCATATCTCTATTTAGAGCACTCTCTTTGGATGATCTATTCACCGATTCATTTGATAATATCCTCATCTCACTAGATTGTATTTTGTCACTAGTTTCCCCTCCCAAGCTACCATGCCTTTCCGAGATATGGGTCTCCAACGTCCCCTATGTCTCATTCAAAGAATGGGTTCCTCTTCATCCTTCATTTGATATTCTGGATTGTTTGTGAGGCATATTTGGAGACTCATTTCTTAGCATCTTGCCTCGATCTATCCTCTGAAAATCCATGAATGTGAAAACATAAGGTATAGAAACATGAAATGAAAATATAATATATAACAACTTGAAGGAATAAATATTTATAAAAACTTCAAAGAATCAAAGGAATATATTGAAAAAACTAACAACTATATTTGTGACTATATTTTGAATTATGGGGTGGCCTAAATGAGATGCAAATGAAGTGAAAACCTTAATGTCTCCATTACAACAAGGAGAAGTAGGAAAACTATAACCAATAGTATTTGACTATTTAATAACTAAGAAATTTGGCCAAGGTGCTAAACCTAGATGGTAATGCATAATTAATGAAATATTTTAAACTACAACCTAAAGACTAGTACCTTATAGAATATCAAGAAATACTTCTTAAATTTCTATCCTCAGATTTCATGGATATATGAACTTGCAAAATACTAAAATAAATTTAATAAATGCATCTAATAAATTTAAAACTAGGAAAAATAACGCAAAATTTCTTGAAGAGTTCAAAATTGTCAAAGAACATCCTTAAAAAATGAATCATTTCCTTTACATATTGCAATAATCCATCTTCATTGTGAGGATGTCATGTTTCCAAATTTTAATGGTTTATTTTGAGAATTTCTCCCAACGAAATTTCAAATTAAATTAATTGTAAGAATTTCATAAATATTCACTAATCAACTAGACAAAGTACACATGCACTCTATCGAATAGATAGAGTATATGGAATTTGTCTTCCTATCTATCACCCCACTTAGGTAATTATTTTCTTTGCTACTAGTATTTAAGCATTCTTTTATCATCTGATATAAAATCTCTTTGTTTTAGGGAGATTAGTGTCTTTTCTTTGTACAAGCTCACACATAACCTTTAAACAAGTCATATTTTTAACTCTAAAAAAATTGTAGTTGAAATCTACTCAATGGATGTTCCACTAGATCAAATCCCATGAACATTTCTCTCTTTTGGAATTATTAATTCTAGGGTTGTATTTTGTGGGTTTAATCTTTTTATTTCTTAATATATAAGTAAATTTGCGCTTATGTTTCTCGAATCAGTATTTTTCATATTCTAGAGAGGTATTGTTCATATATATGCTTATTTTTTCTTATTTTCACTTATATGTTTATTTGAGCTGATATCATGTTTATGTTGTTGATGAATGAGAACACCAATGCCATCATTATGATGTGGTGGCTAATAGAAAGGGATTGTGCAAAGGGAGTGAGGTATGATTGGGTTAGTGTTGTACATGGTAACTTATGAAAGAATATGGATATGGTACAATGGGAAAGGAAAGGATACCTCATATCACACTAATGTGTACTTTGACAATTGATCATATACCATGAACAACACCTATGCTTGTAGATATTTTTGAGGATAAAGACTTTAGAGCTATGAGATGCATTGCATTAGGTAATGAATCAATTGACACGAGTAAATATTAGGAAGATTATCAATAATGAAATATTGTACTAGTGTCCCTCAACCATCATAGCTTTGGGAGAGGGATGAGGACAACTTGCAAAAGAGGCCTTGGAAAAAAGAATGATCAATAAGAAGATAAGACAAAGCATGAAAATATGAATAGGGAGGCTCTCTCAATGTTGGTTCTCTTAGACTAATATAATTTTTGTGTTACATATCATATCCATTGTAAGTGTCGGTGTGTTTTTATGATGTCAATGTGGAATCATGATTATCTCTCATAATAGGGTACTAGCCACATAAAACTAAAAGCATAGATATTTTCTAGTTTACAAAGTTTGAGACAGTTGCTCAAGGAATTGGAAGATGATGTAAGAACATGAAATATAGGAAATCCAATTAGTTTTCATAATTAATGGGTTTTCATTTAATGGAAACTATGTTTAAGTAGGGTGAAAATAGAGATTTTTGAATTAGTGTTTTTTTTTTTTTCAAAATATAATATATATATTAGTATGTGTATTTATCCTAATGGGTGATTCTCGTGGTAAAAAAATAATCAACCATTTTACCAAAAGAGTTGGGAAGGTGGGGTTTTAAATACATTAATATATTTGGGAAATGTTTGGGTGCACATTGTGTTTGGAAGCTAATTTATAGCCATATTCTTTGGTTCCAGGTTGTTGCAAAAAACTATGTTAACCTGATTCAGTGGAAAATTGGATTAGAAGTCCTTCAAATAATTCTCGTAGTGTTTTAATTATCTAGATGGATACAGTTGTAATGTTGTCATTGTTTGGGAGAAGGGTTCTATGGAAGGTTGGGAAGGGGACAAGAGTTTGGGATAGGAGAATACTCGTGGGTTCACCATAGAAAATTTTGCAGGTTCCCTATGAATTTAGTTAATGTTCTTCATGAAAACACATTGTTCTTTCTAAGTCAAATGGCTTATATAAAATTCAACACTATCTAGAGGAATGAACGAAAGTTCATTTATATGATTGGTATTGGAAGTGGAAATGAGAGGGTTTGAAAACCCTACATTTCTATTTTAATGTCAAGTCATGTAAGAATAAAGGACACATGATGTTTAGTCTAGTCAAAGAACCTTGCATGAAGATTATACACTCCTGGGGTGATATATGGGGTTTTGTGTGATGGGTATGGAATGGGAAAACCTGTTTGGTGGTGTAAAGTTATCTAGAAGTTCAAATGCCCTTTAAAATCTCAAATATTTATGGAATTATCTTTGAAGAAGAAGAAACTTACCTACTTGCAATCACAATGCTCGTAGATGTAATCTTTGTAAAGTAAATGAAGAAACTACTCATCTTTTGATTTTGACATGTGCTTACACTAAAAAGGTATGGGAATAAGTGGAAGTATTCATAGGTTTAAAGGATATGTGGAGAGGGAACTATATTGGAGAAACCCTAAGACATTGGTGTGGTAATAGTGCAATGAATATATACAAATCTCTTCCCCTAATAATAGAGGATGCTCCAATGAATATTATTGAGGAGTCCATATCTTCAAGACATATATTAATTGGATTTAATGCTACTTCTATTTCCCCCATTCCAAACTTGGATTTAATAGAAAACCATTTGAAGAGTACAACTCCATTTTTCTATATAATTTCATTTTAAAAATAATAATTATGATTATAGAAAGGAGGGTTAAGAGATTGTTATTTGGTTAGATCTCTAATGAATAATCTAGATTCTTGTCAAGAAGACAAATACATGAAGCAATCGGTGTAGCAGAGGAATGATTTCATTCCACCAAAATGAAGAGGATTCCAACAATGGTAGTCAAATTGGATCCATCTAAATCCAATGATCAGGCTAATAGGTTTTATTCGAGGTTGATATTGCTCCATTTAGGTTTACGTGTTCATATTTTCAATTGGGTTATGAGTTGAGTAACCTTTGATTCATTTGCAATGCTTATCAGGATAATTGGTTATATTTGAGGTTGAAATTTATCCATTTAGGTTTATGTGTTCATATTTTCAATTGGGTGATGAATTGAGTAACCTTTGATTCATTTGGAATTCTTATCAACAGATCAATGTCAATATTTTCTAGCTTTGGAAGAGGGTTATAGTAGGGGTTCCATTTATCCCTTCTATTGCTTCTAATTGTTGTTGAGAGTTTGAGAAGGCCAATGATTGAGGTCAAGAGGACTAGGATTTTCAAAGGTATAATATAGAGACAATACTTTATGTAATGAACCTCATCGTTACGTCAACTAAACGAAGTACATGGTAAGAAAATTATTTGTTTTTCATTAGGATATTAAATTCGTTACAACATAATAACAACATACATCATTGAAGCTAAAACGACACATAAGCCAACACATTAACATAAATGTTAGTGACACATAATCGAGGCATAAACATATATACATAGGCGCAGCTCTGCACATCAAAACCACCTAAAAAAATACGCATAAAGATCCACCATGTCACTGAACATTAAAATAACTACCTGCCCAACCTATCCGGCATGGTTAGGACATATAGGACACATAAGCAACGCTCAAGCCTAGGATTCATCTGATTGATTTTGACCATTTAAGGTCTTAAGGCTGTAGACTTTTATGAGGAACAAGGAGGTGTCTAAATCCCACAAATCCAATCAAGATGACAACAACTAGATCAATCAATCAATCTTAATAATCAATTATTCATGGTGCAAGAGTATTATAATCACTTAATTAACCATACATCAACATTATTTCAATGCGCACAAATGATCTAATTTCATAACTCATCATACATGAATATTAAATTCAATACGCAAGGAATCTGATAACTCAATCCTTTATTCATTATCATTATTCCATAGTGCAGGGAGATCTATTTACTTAATCATCAACATATTCCACGAGACAAAGGTAATCATTGATTTTTTTTCATAGCCCAAAGATAAGCAATTCACAATATCAATCATACGTCCTATTAATTTCATGGTGCAAAAAATTCTAATAAAAACATACATCAATTAAAGAATGCAATTAGCCATCCATTAACCATTCCATCAAGATTTTTTTATACACTAACATGTATCAATTTAATTCATGATGCAAAGGAAATATAATCGCTTACTCATTCATACATCACATTATTCATTGGTGCAAGAGTAATTATCAATTTGATTCAAAGCACAAAATAATCATAATCTAATCACATTAAATTCAAGGTCCAAGAGAATAACTAATTAATGTATCAATCCTACATCAACATTAACTCATGGCACACAAGTATTTACAACATACATACATCCATTTACCTGATGCAACATCACCTCTTAAGCATTCAACAAAGTCTGAACTTCAAATATTGCTGGAAATTGATATCGATCATAAGATTCAATGAATAACTTTAACATAGTTATATTATTGTTAGATACGATTATTATATTAATTTAATATGTAATCCTGGTATCATAAATTGATTGTGCAAATATGGTACATGGTTGGGGTTACCTATTAAAATTGTAATATACCAGATATAAAACGTATGTAGAACATAAATAAAATGCTAGAAATGGTAGAATAACAGTAATATAACCAACATAATCTCCACAATAACACATAAATGATATAAGAACAACAACATAAATAACACTTTGATTCAGAAAGCAATGTTCACAGGCCTCTTCGAGGGGGCAGCCTCCAGTCGAGCAACGCTCTCTTACAATAATCTCCAAGATAGAGTTTTCATACCCTCGACCCTTATTTATACTAAATATGTCTATCAAGAGAAGAATCTAGAGGAAGATCATTCTAGAAGTGAAAGCTTCTATTAGGTCTTCTTACATCCGCCTTTTTCTATTTTATTGAAAGGCCTTATTAATATTGACCTTTATTATATTTGAATATATTGATCTACCTATGTGTAGGTTAGGACCCTAACATGTCTGCCCCCTTAAAAACAACCTTGTCCTCAAGGCTTGAGATGTGGAAATTGCTGCAGAATGGTAGTTGGTTCCCAAGTGGAATCTGTTGGAGTTGCATATTTCCACTGGACTAGCACTTCCTTGATGGTTCGTTGATGCAGGCGACACTCACGCTAGTCCAAAACTGCTTCTGGCTATAGCCAAATGGATCCTTCTTTAGCTAACTTGGGAAGGTTGGTTTGAATTTGGCACCTAGTTCCAATCACCTTCTTTAATCATGAAACATGAAAAACATGATGTAGCTTTGACTGACTGGGTAGAGCTAACTGATAGGTGACTTGTCCCACATGCTTGAGAAATGTATAAGGACCATAAAATTTGGGTGCTATCTTCTGACACTGCTCGGCCTTGAGGGAAGTTTTCTTGTATGGTTACAGTTGCAGAAACACCTGATCCCCTTCTGCAAATTGACGTTTAGATCGACCTTGATCTACTTGTTTCTTCATGCAATTCTGTGCCATGAACAAATTCTCTTTAAGGGTACGAATAATATCCACTTGAACTATAAGTGTTTGGTCAACTGCTTGGACCTTCGAGGTACCCAGTAAGTATGAGAGAAATGAAGGGGGATTTTGTCCATATATCACTTCAAAAGGAGTCATGCGTGTAGCTGTATGGTATGAAGTGTTGTACCACCATTCAAATAGGGGTGACCATTGAGCACATTGATTTTTCTTTTCAAAGGCAAAACACCTTAGATATGTTTCCAAACAATTGCTGACAACTTCTGTTTGACCATCAGTTTGGGGATGATAAGTTGTGCTTAGATGCAATTGTGTGCCCTATAGCTTAAACAGTTCTTGCCAAAAATTGCTTGTGAAAGTTGGGTTATAGTCAGAAACAATAGAGTGCGGCATGCCATGAAAATTTGAGCCACTGTGGATATAGTAAATGGGTGTTGAAGAGCACATAAATGAACATACTTGGAAAGACGATCCACAACCACCATTATGACTGATTTATTTCCCAATTTGGATAAGCCGGTAATAAAGTCCATAGAGATATCCTTCCAAATAGCAGGTGGAATCGAAAGCGGTTGTAGTGTGCCTGGAGATTTGACTATTTCTCCCTTGTTGCATTGACACACCTCAGATTCAATGAAAAAATTATGGATTTCCTGTTTCATACCATCCTAGAAGAAAGAACGTTTGACCCTGTCATAGGTTTTGGTGAACCCGGAGTGCCCCGTTGTGGGTGTAGCATGAAGATCAGAAAGTACTGTGGATTTAAGTTTTGATTGTTTACTTAAATACAAACGACCTTTGTATCAAATCTCATCCTAGAGCCAAGAGTACCCTAGGGAAGCTGGAGCATTGGTCTGCAATTGCTAGATCAGATGCAAACTTTTGGGATCTTGTAGCCATTCCTGGAGCACAACTTGGAGCCAATCTGGTACAATGAAGGAAAGAGAAAAATGGATCCTTCTTCTACATATTTTCGAGACAGTTCATCCGCCATCACATTGTCTTTTCCCTTCTTGTAAATGATCTCATAATCATATCCAAAGATCTTAGTCACCCTTTTTTGTTGCTCCGGGGAGGAAATGCGTTGTTCCATAAAGTACTTGAGGCTTTGATGGTCTGTCTTAATTTGGAAACGTTGCCACAAGAGATAAGGGAACCACAGATCAACAACATGTAGAATAACCGACATTTCCTTTTCATAGATGGGTTTTCCCAGATTCCTTTCAGATAGTTTCCTGCTGGTGAAGGCCAAATGTCGACCCTCTTGCATAAGGACAACACCGATTCCTTTCCCTGAGGCATCACATTCCAACACAAAGGTCTTTTTGAAATTAGGAAGGGCCAGAACCAAAGTGGTGCACATGGCCGTCTTCAAGGTTTGAAAAGATTGAGCAGCAACTGCAGTCCAAGAGAAGGAGTTATTTTTTAGGAGAGCTGTGAGAGGTGCTGCAATCTTGCCATAATTCTTAAAAAACTTGCGATAATACCCTGTTAAGCCCAGAAATCCATTAAATCTTTTGAGATTCTTTGGGTGTGGCCAGTCTTGCATAGCTTCAATCTTTTTTGGATCCACCCTAATGCCATCCTTGTGAACCAGATGACCCAAGTATTCTACTTCTGAGGCACCAAAAGAACATTTAGACTGTTTTAGGAAAAGTTTGTGCTGAGAGAGTAGATGGAGAACTCGATCCACATGAGTAAGATGGTCTGTCCAGGTTTTGCTATAGATTAGGATATCATCAAAGAAAACTAATACAAAATGACGGAGAAAAGGATGGAAGACATGATTCATGAGGCTTTGGAAGGTGGAGGGGGCATTACACAAGCCAAAGGGCATGACCAAAAACTCATAGTGGCCCTCATGAGTTTCAAAGTCTATCTTGGGAATGTCTACCTCCTTCATACGTATCTGGTGATAGCCCGAGCGAAGATCAAGTTTAGTGAAGAATTGGGCACCACTCAATTCTTCCAGGAGGTCATCAATGACAGGAATGGAAAATTTGTCTTTAATGGTCAGTTTGTTGAGGGCATGGAAGTCAGGACACATTCTCAAGAACCTTATTTCTTCATGACCATGACTATAGGAGAAGAGTAAGGGCTCGTACTAGGGTAGATAATGCCTGCAGTAAGGAGTTCCTGGACCATTTTCTCAATTTCATTTTTTTGTGAAAAGGGGTGGCGATACAGACGGATATTGGGAGGAAGGCCTCCGGGTACAAAGGGAATGGAATGATCATGAACACCGTGGGAAGGAGGGAGTCCTTGGGGAGTGGAAAATACCATTTGGTGTTTAGAAAGGATGGCTTGGAGGTCTTCCGACACCGGGGGTGTCTTTGTTTCTTGTATGGCATGGAGTTGGGAAATGACACCAGAATGACCTTTTTTGAGCAGCTTTTCCATGCGATGGTAACTAATGACCTCAGGTGAACCAGTCGTGATGCCTTGGAATTTATATTGGTGGCCTTCCTGGTCAAATTGCATGGTTAATGCCTTAAAATCCATGAGAATGGGACCTAAATTCCTTAGCCAGTCTGCACCCAACACAATGTCACAACCGCCCATGTTGATAGAAAACATATGGGATTTTAGATGGTAGTCACTGATTTGGAGACGCACATTTTCACAACACCCTCCACATTTCATGGAACCACCATTGGCAATCATGATTTGGAAATTGTTGACGGTATGGATGTAGTAATGAGTTTCTTGGGCAATGTGTCGATGAATAAAATTACGGGTGCTTCCACTATCAACCAAAATGATAACCTTTCGATGCTTGATGTAACCGATTAACTTGAGGGTTTGGAGAGCGGAGAAGCCAGTGAGAGCATTGAAGGAAATGATTGGTTCCACTTCGTGAGGGTCTGAGGGAGGGGTTATGTCAGTGATTTCAGGTGACTCAGGCACAAGGGGAGTTTCAACATCCTCTTCCAAAATATCCTCAGAGATGGCCATAAAAAGCTTTTTTTCCTTACACTTCTCGCTCGAGAAATATTTGTCATCACAATTATAAAAAAGGCCTTTGAGTTGGCGTTCAACCATTTCATCCCTGGTCAATTTTTGGATCTTTAATGGGGTAGAGGGAGTAGTGGGATTTACGGGTTTAGGGTGAGGGATAAAGGAGGGTTTACGGTTTTGAGAGGATACAACCTGCTGTGCTTCTTTATATTTTTTAGTAGCGTCCACCCAACTTGAAGGTCGATCCATGAGGACATGGGTCCGAATCTCCTCCTTAAGGCCACTGATAAAACACTTTTGAAAGAAAGAATTAGTCATGCTCTTTGTTCTAAAAGCCAGGCACTCAAAGGCAGATATTTAGCCTTCTACTGTTCCTGATTGTTTCAACTTTGTCAAACGACCCAAATGGTTGGTGTTAATGTCAAAGTGTTCATAAAGCTCAATCACAAATTGGGTCCAAGTAATATACCCTTGATGGGAAGTTTTTCTCCATTGCCACCATTGCCAATGTTCTTGATCTAGATGGAGAAAACCATATTGGAGTTTGGCCAAGTCATATATAATGCCATATAAAGAGAAATAATGTTCCATTTTGGTGACCCAACTAGTGGGGTTCGAGCCATCAAATTTGGTCACATCCATCGGCGGAAGGCATAGGTCACGTTGAAAGTGATGGGGATGAAAGGTATGGGAATGGGAGGAATGTTCACCTTCAATCTTTGGAGGTGCATCAGAGAAAGGGTCATCTATATGGATCTTCAGTTTGGTGCAGAGTGATGCAAAGACAGATTCAAGATGGGTGGTCAGTTCTTTTTTGACTTCCTCCATTGAGGACTGCATGGTTGTATTTATGGTTGTATTGATGGATGAATCAATGGAGGCAACAATAACACTGAGTTGTTTCACTTCTTTTTGGGTCTCGAGGAAACCAAATTGCAAGGTGTTGAAGCAAGCTTCCAGGTCTTGGCTACGGGTATAGGCCATGATGATGGGTGAATTGAAAAGGGGCGGGCGAGGTCAATTTTTTTTCCGAAAAATGATATGGATGAATGTGATAAGGGCGAAGAGATGAATCCAATGGAATAGGTCTCAAATAATGGTGAAAAAATTTCTAGACCTTTTTTTTTTTTTTTTTTACATCTGCGAAGTTATACTTCGTTATGAGGAATACAATAGTGATGAAATCCCCAAATGCTTAACTAGAAATAAATGTGTATTTACTTGGCAACCCGAACACAGTTGCACGGTAATATATCTTATCTGTTTTAATTTGTTTATGTTTTTGTTCCCCAAAGGTTAGGTATTCAAGGGTTCTATAGACAAGGGTTTTCCTTGTGCTATAGCTCTTTGATATACGTGCGGGGTCCAATAGTAGTACTCGGCCCAATATCTCAGGGCACTAACTAAGGAGGATAGATCGTACCTTTAGCAGTACTACCCGACTACCCAGGTACTAGAGAGAATCTTTCCGAGTGTTGTTATCGGTGGCACTATAGTAGTTAGGCGGCCGATCGGTTTATCTAAAGAGGGCTTAAGGACATCTAGGTCGATCTGTACACAAGTGTTGTTTGATGTGCTACCACTCGAAGGGGTACCATTAGGGGTTACAAGGTTGGCCAATAGATGTGCACTTAAGAACCACTTGTATTTTCTGCGTGTATGAATCCCTCAACCACGAGTTTATGCGTGTAACAATGGATCTCTATGGCTTAAAGATGTCAGAATATGTCTCTACCCTGAAAAAAAAATTCCCACAATTTCTGCCAAGGATAGTGCTTTGATACCACTTGTAATATACCAGATATAAAAAGTATACATATCATAAATAAAATGCTAGAAATGGCAGAATAAAAGTAATATAACCAGCATAATCTCCATAATAACACATAAATGATATAAGAACATAAATAACACTTTGATTCAGAAAACAATGTTCACGGGTCTCTTCGAGGGGGAAACCTCCAGTCGAGCAGCGCTCTGTTACAAGCTAATCTCCAAGCTAGGGTTTTCATACCCCCGACCCTTATTTATACTAAATATGTCTATCAAGAGAAGCATCTAGAGGAAGATCCTTCTAGAAGCAGAAACTTCTATTAGGTCTTCTTACATCCGCCTTATTCTATTTTATTAAAAAGCCTTATTAATATTGACCTTTATTACATCCAAATATATTGATCTACCTATCTGCGGGTTAGGACCCTAACAAAAATTCCTTTTACATTAATTTTCCAAGGTTACTAATTAGGTTGATTACAGTCAACTATTTTCCAAAATGAAAATAAAGCTATATCGATAGATAAAAACCCCCTGGGGATAATAAGGGTAATGATGTTTTTGGGATATTAAAAGGTACGATATATATAGGAAACACCCAAGGTTAACTTTCTCTTCAATGTTAAGCACTAATAACATTAGTAGTAGATTCAAGATAAGATTTAACAGGTTTGAATATACTTACCAGTAAGTTGATTCCAATATTTAGTTGTGCGTTAGAGAGTTACCATTACACAATTCTGACATTAAATCAAAATTAACTTCATCTTTTCAATATTTACTATGATTGTATATTTTTAAGGAATCACTTAGATAAATATGGAATGCTACACCGAGAGCTGGTGAATTGTTGAGTGAGAAGGGAGCCTGGGTGAGACCTAATTTGGTCATTGGAGGGGAAAGGTGGGGGCACACACTTGCATCCTGAAACTCAGTTTGGAAGAGAAAGGATGGGGTGCACACTTGTAGCCCGATTCATATTTTTCCCAAGGGTTACCCAAGGATATTTTTGCGTAGCTATGAAAGACCCCCAAAGTGTGATTTCTGGATTTGTTCTTAATGCATGTGGGGCAGAATCTCCTCGAAATGAATCTAAGGGAGGGAAGAATTTATCATACTCTGTAACAGTTTGTTAAAAATAAATATTTTTACAATGGAGACTGAAATTGCATACGCAATGTAGCCCAAGGTTTTCCATTTTGTAAGTACTTAAATGAATCAAGAGTGATGATAGCAGAGCCTGTGGAGATGTTGGTAGAATATAGAATGTGTTCGGTTGGAAGTCTTCGTTTTAAGAAGGGAAGATCCGTGCATAATACACAATTCATTATCCATTAAATTAAGGCACCAAGCCAAGGCTTGCAGATTGTTTCCCTTTTCGGGGGGCTAAATTCAATCCTGGCACCATAATCAAATCCAATTATAAAATTTCATCAATGGTTTTCCCACCAGCAAAAACATAAGGCATGTAAAGAATGCTGAGTGATATCCACCCAGCTCTTCGATACGGGAATTATAACTACCAATTTCCCTTCTAAGGTACAACATGAATGGAAATAATTAAGAGAGACAGAGTCATTGGAAGGAGAACTGTACAAGGAAAATCACAGTCTAGAATTCACAACAAAACTCAGAGATAAATCCTGGCACACACCATGGAGGGAGAAGGAAAAACGTATTATAGTTTGGGTAAAACACAAAGACAAGTTTTGCAAAACGCTGGTAAAAACCACCATTCGATGATGAGGGAGTCACAGTCTAGTTTGGGTAAAATGCGGAATTTCAAACACAAGAATAAATTTAAATAGCTTGAGATTAAAATTTTTAGAAACACTAAAGAACTAGTAGCAATCAATGATTGGGAAGATTGTATGGAAATTGAAAAGGCCAAGACAATTAAATTTTTGAAGAAAAATTGTACATCTTATTGAAATATAAATACGAAACCCAATTTAAAATAATGTACATATTAAATCTCAATATAATTACAATTATCAATAAAATATTGTAGTTGATGACGAATGTGAATCTAGAGAAGATTTTCGGCAATTGACGCTCCTTCTGATCGCCCGCCGCCTGTTAATCGATGAGACTTCACCGTTATCTCCCATCGAATGCTAGGGGTACTCTTCTCTCCAGTTATCCCCCCGAGTTACAAAAGGTCCATGCACACACACAATCAAAACTCCTCTAGCTCCCAGCGTGCCTCGCAAGGGAGACTCGCCACTCTCTCTCAAGCTAGGTATCCCAACTCTCACAAGAAAAAACCAGTCAAATTTTTTTAATTAGATAATTTAGAATTACCTCCCCTCTCACACTTGTCACCCTTTCCCTTAGTTGCACAAGTAAATCCACAAATTAGTTTAATTAAATTCAATTTCCCTCACATCTCGTAAAAGCGCTCCTTAAATCAGTCATAGTTGTCCATTTATTCCCCTTATTCTCAATTAATGATTGACGCCTTTCTAAAACTGAGTTGAGTGAAAATATGATTCTTCTCTAGTTAGAATAGTGTTAACTAGACTCTAGATACCTTTCTATGCATGCACAATCTCTTATGCTTTATTCCTTCTTTATCTTAAATTCCAGATTGGTATTTTCTGCACACATGTGTATTATATTATTTCTTTAGACTTATTTCATCTTCCTTAATTTCTTAATTTGATTTTCCTCTTTCCTATTTTATTTAATTTAGAATTTAGTTTTAGTATTCACAACAAACTTTAGACTTGGGCTTAATTTTTGAATAGGATTACACTTTCAATTGAGGGATTTTAAAATTAATAATTTCCATCCTTAATTAATTAAATCCTGCCATGTTTAAATATTTTACAAGGTTTGAATAGTTGTGGTTTTCTAGGCCATCTAGTTTCATTTGAATCAAATTTTAATTATGTGATGTGCCCTTCAAGACACACTCCGTGCTCCAAGGGTTTCACTTGCCTTTGATTCATTTTTTTTAAGTATGCGATGTATCATTCAAGACGCACTCCATGCTCCAAGGGTGCCACTCGCCTTTGAATGGTTTTGGTAGTTTTCCAACCCCTGGAGTTAGCACTCCATTCGAACGACCTTGTGAGAGGCTAAGGGCTTCTAAGAAATAAGGACCCTGCCTTATTGCACTCCCCTTAGAAATCTTCATGAGCAACTGTCTCAGTGTTCCCTCAGATCATCGTAGATATCTCGAACTAGTTAATCGTTAACCTATAATTGAAGTCATGGCGTGAGTGCTAGTAGGTTGTGACAGGGATGCTTCCACACCTCTTCATCAATATCTGGTCTAAGTGCATGGCCCCTTTACTCCTTATGTGAATCATATTAGAAAGCAATTGTCAGCCTGCATCCATCAACGAAAAACTTTCAATGATTCATAAACAACATCATAATATAATTGATCATATGTCACATATGCATAAATGAAATACTCAAACCAATACAATCCACTCCCTGACTCAATTTGGAGTTCAAGGAGGTCCATTGATGCAATCGACATCCTCAATTTGTCAAGTGTCTTGCACCCTCAGGGAAAACTCGTCAATAGCATCTGTCAATAGACATATAACAAATAACATTAAATCATATTCCATTGACATCATCATAAGAATCCATAAGTGAAATAAAAACCATGTACTATAACCGGATCACTTGCACACAAGTGTCCTTGAGAATAAGTTAATAATAGGTGATCGCAAGAGCGGGATGTTATAGTTTTGTGTCATATCTCTTTTGTACATGATATTTTACATAACGTGATGGATCAAGAAGGGATGTGTTAAAACTTTAGGAGATTCTACCTAGATGTACATTTCATTATTACAAGGATGAAGGTCAATTTAGGAAAATCCATTATTTATTTAATAGGAGTGAGTGATGAGGATGCTAGGCTCTATTCTCAAAGGTTTGCATTACAGGGAATTACACTGAAGGATAGATTGAAGTATCTAGAATTTTTTTCAAAGCCAAATTATTATGAGGTAAAAGATTGGGATTGGTTATTTGCTAAAGTAGAAATGATATTATATGTCTGGTGCAATAGATGCATTTTTAGTGGGGAAGACGTATTTTGGTGAAATCAACGTTAAAAGTTATTCTTTTGTATTGAATTCCTTTCACTTCTATTTGCAAGTATGTCTTAGAAAGGATAAGGAAAAGAAATATAATATTCTTGTGCTCTAGAGATATGAAAAATTGGGTGATTCTCATGGGAAAATGATAAAAAACCATTTTCCCAAAAGAGTTGGGTAGGTGGGGTTTTAAAAACATTAATATAGTTGGGAAATCTTTGGGTGCACATTGTGTTTGGAATATAATCTCTTGTCATATTATTTGGTGTCAGGTCATTGCAAAAAACTAAGTTGATCCTGATTCAGTGGAAAATTGGATTAGAATTCCTTCAAATAATTATCGTAATGTTTTAGCCCCCGGGGGGCAGCTCAATTGGCAAGTGTCGTGATATAGCGTGTTATGTACGATAAGGTTCCAAGTTCAAATCCCCCCAACTTACCCGTGCCTGCGGAAGGGGAATACGTATGGCACCTGGAGGTTATAGTGGTAGCGGTCGGAATCGACCCCGTGTCACACGAGTACGAGACCGGCCCAGTTGCCGATTCCGCCAGCATAAATATATATATATATATATATATATATATATATATATATATATATATATATATATATCGTAATGTTTTTTATGCAACCCCCCTTTTCTCCTAGGGGTTGCGAGACCTCTCGGTCAAGTATCTTCAAATAACTGAGCCAAATTATCTCTTTGGGCCTCTAACAGACCCTGGAATTGGTTTACACGGCCCCCTGTTTGTTACCACATAGATTCAATTCACCCACGACCTTGTTCTCTAGTGCTTCTGGTAATAGTGAGTGGCGAGCGCTAGCTCCTCTGCTAGGCTCTTCTTCAATATGACCATGAGCTATAACCTCATTCCAATCCCCTTCACAAATTTGGGCCTCGACACTTTTGACTACAACCTACCCATTTTTATCCAAACTTCGAATCGCAAACTTACTCAACAAGATCTACATTTACCGTCTCTCCAACAGCCAAGGACTGTGATCCTTTTAAGGAATTCAGCATTCGGGAGTTTTGAACGTCTTAACACTCCTTTTCCTCGAAGTACTCTATCACCAAAGTGACAGAGATGACACTGTGTGTCCACACAATCGATAGCTAGGATTTTGTTAAGAACCAAACATCAATATAGCATAGGAAAACCTCAGAAAAAGTACTCAACGCCTTGAAAAATAGATAATTTCAAATAATAAGCCTCTTCGAGGGGGCAACCTCCTTTTACCCCACTTAAATGTTCAAGTACAAGATGATTCAAAATGAAAATGTCTCCTTGGTATATAT
>ML781236.1:669039-734423 GCA_009831015.1 Picea engelmannii
TCATTGTAATCATCTTCTTGCGAATGCGAGTAGCCGTCACATCTCTTCTCAGAGATAAGCTGCCACCATTCTAGCGAGTCTTTCACTCTGTATTTTTACAGTCTCTGTACATTTCTTTCATTAATAGAAATCCTGTATTACTGCATATCTATGTTTATGAATGCATCTCTGATACATTTCTATTATATTATTGAATATCTATGATATCTCTGTGCATTTCCTTATTATATCTCCGCTCTCATTTCGTGCCGAAAATAATCCGGATCAAACAACTCCTAAATTTCTTTAGGAATATCATCCACATAAGTGCTTGTAAGGAAAACTTTGGGTTTTCTTACCACAACGAAATACATCTATTGTTCCTTCTTGACTTCACTCAAGAGTTCCTTCCCACTCATGAGAAGTATACTTGTGTTGGATTCTTCCTTTACCTTCTTTTCCTCTATTGGAAGTAACATGTGTGTCCTACCATTCTTCTCCAAAGTATAAGTATTTTTTATCCCATCATGAATGACATTTCTGTCAAACTTTCATGGTCTCTCCAACAAAACATGACATACATCCATGAGAATCACATCACACAAAATCTCATCTCTATATCCTCCTATATTAAATTCAACTAGGCATTATTTAGTTACCATTACCTGGTGTCCTTTCTGCAACCATGAGACTCTATATGCACTTGGATGTGTAATTGTCTCCAACTCCAATTTCTCCACTATTTCTATGGATACTAAGTTATCAGTGCTCCCATTGTTAATTATCACCTTCCATACTCTATCTTTAGTCTTGTAAGCAGTTCTGAACAAACTGTTCCTCTGCACTGGTTTTTCAACCTCTGGCTCTGGATTTAAGAGAACCTTCTTCATCATCAGATATTTCCCATCTTCTACACTTTTTGCTTCAACATTCTTATTCTACTCTTTAGAAATGTGAGCTTCACCTCCTCCTTCTTTCTTTCCCTTGGGGCATTCCCAATACATGTGTCATGTCTTTCCACAGGCATAACAGTTCACCTCTCCTCCTCTGCCTCTTCCTTTTCCTCGAGTAAAATCATTCCTTCCACCATATTGTCTCCCTCAGGAACTTCCTCCTCTTTCTAAGTAACTGTGGTTTTCCAGTTTCAACCTTGGGCTTCTGTGCCTTATCATGGAAAATTCTCTTTCCTCTATTTAGAATTATTCCTCTGCTTCCCTGACTCTATTTTTTGTCCAACTTCTCCTCTACCTTCAGTGCAATATGATAAGCATCCTCCATTGTCCTTACTATCATCATGTTGATTTCATACTGGATTTCATATCTCAGGCCATTTATATACCTGGAAACTGTTTCGTCATATTTTTCTCTTTATCCAGCCCTAATTTTTAGCTTGCAGAACTCCTTTGTGTATTATTTCACTGTCATTCCCTTTTGTATCAGGTTCTGCAGCTTCGTGAACATATTTATATAATAATCTTTGCGTATGAATTTATCCTTCAACTTGGCTACCATTCTGTCCCAATTCTTGATCTTTTGTTTTCCTTTGCATCTTCAGTCAGCCTGTAGTTCATCCCACCATAGCGTTGCATGTCCTTTTAATCTAGTGAGAACATGCTTCACCTTCTTCTCGTCATCAATGTATTCATAGTCAAAGTACTTTTCCATTGATCTTATCCAATCCAAAAATTCTTCAGCAACTAAATTTCCTTCATACATCAGGATGTCTATCTTTTCTCTAGCTCCCAACTTGACAACCTCTTTCAACAAGTGTTCCTCTACAACATCTTCTCCTATAGCTTATTCAACTTCCACTTCTTCATTGTCTCCATCACTAGCATCTCCAACATCAAGTGATCTCCTTTGTGTTGTCTCCATAGCATCTAACCGTGCGCGAAGTTCTCTCATCTCCCCTTCCACAACTCGATTTTCTACAACTGGTTCTGTACGTCTTCTAGGTGGCATGGTGCTGAACTTCCTCCTTCACACAAATCTCAAAAGAAAATTTTCTTCTCTGATACCACTTGATGAAACCCCCCTTCTCTCTTAGGGGTTGCACGACCTCCTAGTCAATGATATTCAAATACCTGAGCCGAATTATCTCTTCATGCCTCTAATAAACCCTGGCATTAGTTTACACAAGCCCTCGTTTGCTACCATGTAGGTTCAATTCAACCACAGCCCCATTCTCTAGATCTTATGGTAACAGTGAGTGGTGAGCGCTAGCTCCTCCACTAGGATCTTATTCAATATGACCATGAGCTATAACCTCAGGTCAACCCCCTTCACAATTTTGGGCTTCAATGCTTTTGACTGCAGCCTACCCGTTTTTCTCTAAATTTTGAACCACGAAGTTACTCAACAAGATCTATGATTCTCATCTCTCCAACAACCAACAACTGTGATCCATTTTGGGAATTCAACATTCGGGAGTTTTGAACGTCTTAAAACTCCTTTTCCCCAAAGTACTTAATCACCAAAGTGACAGAGATGACACCATGTGTCCACACAATCAATACTTAGGATTTAGCTTCTTACCTTTTTCCCAGATGCACACTTATGGATCCCACAATCTGACGACATGTGTCCCCCTCAGATTGACGGTCACGATATTCTTTTCTACTTCACGACTTCGGGATTTTTTCTCTTGCTCCAAAAAAAAATTTAGGAGTTCTTTCTCATGAACTCCTCGATCTGCTACCACGTATCCTCACTACAACCAACGACTAATATTACTTCACAGATCAAGGACCTCGGCGATCATCACTCTTTAAACCACTTTCAAACCTTCAAACTACGAAGTTCTGAAAGATTCCAAGGCTATCCTTTGTGCAAATATCCTAGATCTAATGGTCTGGAATGATCCCAGTTCCTCCTAAACAGATCTTGCTGGTTAATTTGTGACATCTTAAAGGGCTCCTCCCTATTGAATAATTATTGCCCGCCACCTCTTCTGAGTTTTCTCTTCCTTCAAACTTTTACTCCTTAAAGTGTTTCCTTCGACACTTATTCAAAATAGACCCTGTGCACACCTTGCAATAGGTATTTCTCCACGACTTGAATTTTTTGTGGGTGACTACGCACACCTTGCAACGATTCTTTACACTTTTCCACAAATACTCTTAAGTTACTCCTCCCAGGCTTCTGAATCAAAATACTTTGTCAACGCACTCCTTTCGGACAATATGCACTCCTTGCATACAAATATCCAAGTTATCTCTCCTGAACATGTTCCTCCTCGACACTCTGAACTTCTAAGAAGGGTTTCTCTGATACTTAGCCAAATAACGAACCTACGCACACCTTGCAACATTATTCCTTCAACTTAACTCTTGATGGTGACTGTGCACTCCTTGCAACACTTCTTATACAGCTCAATTGTTCCACCTGAACAATATGTCTATGAGTTTGTTTTTGCCTACGTACACTTTCAAGATATCCCTCTTGAACTCTCTGAGTCAAAACAAACTTTGTCAATGCACACCTTGTGGACACTTATGCACTCCTTGCAAACAAAGGTTTCATATTATCTCTTCTGAGCTTCTGAGTATGAAGAGACTCTGTCAACACACACCTTGTGGACACTATGCACTCCTTCCACAAGCTCATAGAATAGAAACAATTGAAACTTATCTACTATCTCATATATTCATACATTCAACCATGTAAATGCATTTATAACATAAGAACGCGTGATAACAAATAATTGCAATTAATGGAAAGCCTACCATTCATTCAACCAGATAGACACAGTAACAACACCAAACATTTGGATCAACACTTCTCTATTATATTCATTCAAATTATATGTACATGGACTCATACAATGCTCTTCAACATCTCTCAAGAACTCTTAACAACAACAACAACTCTCTACAACTTTCAACTAAATTGCAACAACAACCTCATTTGGGTATACATTACATTTATTTATAAAAAAATGAGCTCATCGATATTTTCCCTTTGACTACCTTAGTGTTATCCTATAAAACTAAAATCTTTCAACTACTAAGGATTTATTACAATAAATGTTAGAGACAGACAAATAAGAGAAAAAACTTTGAATCTGTACTACAAGCTACTACATTAAAGGAAAATACACTCCCCATTGATCTCACACGATGGTTTAGGTCCTAGACATTAAAGACGTTCTTTAATTACAATATTTTAAAGATATTTCCATGACATGCCATCTTTAATATTCAAAAATTACTTCAAAATGCGTGCTAGGGCGTTGAGATTTCTTCCACTTGCACCTTGATGATGATGCTCCTGCATTAGTTTCAATTATCTAGATGGATACAATTTCAATGTTCTCTTTGATTGGGAGATAGATTATATGGAAGGTTGGGAAGGGGAAAAGAGTTTGGGATAGGAGAATACCCTTGGGTTCACGATGGAGAATTTTACGAGTTCCCTATGAATTTAATTATTGTTCTTCATGAAAAATCATTGTTCTTTCTATGTCAAATGCCTTATCTAAAATTCACCACTATCTAGAATTTCACATGGAATTTCATTGATATGATTGGTATTATAGGTGGAAATGAGAGGGTTTGAAAACCCTATATTTCTAGTTTAAGGTCAAGTCTTGTAAGAATAAAGGACATGTGACGTTTGGTATGGTCAAAGAACCTTGCATGAGGATTATACACTCCTAGGGAAATATATGGGGTTTTGTGTGATGGGTATGGAATGGGAGAAGTTTTTTGGTGGTGAAAAGTTATCTAGAAGTTCAAATGCCCTTTAAAATCTCAAATATTTATTTTAGTATCTTTCAAGAAGAATAAACTTACCTGGGATGTACTGCAAAAGAGAAGCAAACACAGTTCCTAGGATGTATGTTAGTGTGCATGGAATGTTTTAACCATTAAATGATGGTGTTTAAAATAATGGAGATGTAAAGGGAAACCTTTATAAAATAAACAATATCTTTTTCAAGAAGAGTCATGATACTTTTTATATATTTTAAATTATTAAATTCAATGAATCACTACTTTTATAATGTCGAGTTTATGCACAAAATTTATGGGGCTAATCTTATCAAAATTTTAGTTGTATTTATTTTTATCTCGTACAGTTCAATTTGTAGTATTGCGCCATATAATTGTTTTTGAAATGGTCGATTCAATCAAATTTATTGCAAAAAACTAGAGACAACGTTTGCAAATTATGACATGTCACAAGAAAATGAAAAACAAAAACTCATTTGTGTATATATATTATATATTTGGAATCTACAAATTAAAATTTATATAGAAAAAATAAATATAAAACTACTTTCAAGGCCCAAATTCGAGCCTATCCATGTACATGGACATGCCTAAATTCGACCTTATCCAGACACCATCCAATTAAAATAAAATTATATATATATATATATATATATATATATATATAACATGCGATTTTTAAAATTGAATTACATAAGATAGTATTTGAACAACCTACTGGGATATGTGGAATGATGAAGCCTCTAATTTGAGCCCTTGATGCACCAAGGAATTTTCCAACACCACCAATAAATTTTCCAATGCCACCAATGAAGCTTCTACAATTGTGTTTGTGCACAACACAAATGACGTTTGTGAGCCATAACCACACTAGAAATGTTAAAATGAGAATAAAACAAGACGAAACATAGTACAAGATGCATAGATTTACCTGTAAACTTAGTAGTTGGAATCTAGACAGATGCCAAGAGGTACACCCCACTTAGAACAACCAAAATCAACAACATACTCGGCTTGAACATAATCGGTCGACTGTCAATGGATTTGGAAACTGTTACTTGTCTAAGAGGAAGGAAATCTATAACAAAATGTTTGATCAGAAACGTCTTTTGGCCGAAAGAATATTTTGGTCAAAAAGTATTTCGGCGAAAAGATTTTTATCACAAGAAAACAATTTGTCAGACGAATCTTGTACATGATAGTCGAGGGCATCGTTTGATTTGATGTGTGAACTTTCAACCAAAAAATCCTATCGTTCGGCCTAAAAAAAAAAATATTTGGATGAAAAATGTCGCTAGGAATTTTTGATACCCGATTCTGACAAAAGTGTTACCCGCCTTCATTATTTTACCTTCCCACATTTGGTCACTGGTCGACACACATCTGGATGTTGGCCAATACATATGGTGGACACACTGAAATGATCACATCTGGTTTAGTGGGATGCTACATCAGGTAATGGAGGTACGAAAAATCATTTCTACGGTTGGAATGATGCAGAGTTCAGATGAGAAGATGCTCATGGCATACTTTGTCAATACATATGACATAATGAGTAGGCAAAGAATAAAATTAGATCTTAGGAGAAGGACCAATTTCATTACTCATGAAAAGAAGAGGAGGCGAGGACAAAAATTGAGGATGACGTTGATGTTAGAAAAACAGGATCGCAGAGCAATAAAATAAAACAAATGAAGAAATAAAACACATAAGATACAAAATAAAATAGAGACACATATATATGTGGTTCAGTGTGGGATACGTCCACTAGAGAAATATTTAGGTCCTTCCTTTATTATTATCCAAAAAATGAAGGGATACAACCTACCACACACTGGTTGTAACTTTCTCTTCTTTCTCTCATAGTCGCCTCACTAAGAATACAATATTCGCAATAATACATAGCCGCATTACATTTCCCTCATAAAAGAGGGTTTCCTTCTAGGGAAAAAACCCTAACATAACTTCTATCGTCAGATATATGACCTTATAATGAACAATCCAGATTTACTATGAAATTACAATATACATTTACAAGGAAAATTTTCCTTCAGGGGCTTCACCTATGAACCCCCACCGAGCACCCTCTTTCCCTCAGGGCCCCCAACCAAGGGGATGGCCTCCCCTGCACTTCCCCTCCTGGAGGTGTGTACAGTCTTCCACGGTATAAATTATTCATGTGGTATAAACATGACTGAAAACAAAGATCTCTGAATCCGGAAGATAATCAGGATCCACAACCAACAATCTCCCACTTGGAGACTGATTTAAAAAACTCCACTTTTGTTGTATCTACTGGACTATGGTCCGTTCTTGGAGCTGGAAAATTTCTCATCTTCATCTTCATGCTTGAAGACCAAATTAAACTAAGCAGGAATTTAATTTCTCCCTGGTTACTCCCTTTGTTAACATGTCTATAGGATTTTGGCTAATGTGTATATTTTCCAACTTCAAATGTCCATCTTCCAAGATGAATCATATGAAATGGTACCTGAGTTATATATGCTTAGTATTCAAATGGAAGGCTAAGTTCTTTTCAAGATGAATGACATTCTCACTGTCACAATACAACATGCTATTCTCCTGCTTCTTTCCTAATTCTTCCATAAGCCTCTGTAACCAAGTCATCTCTTTACTAGCCTTTGTAGCAACAACATACTCGTCCTCTGTTGTTGAAAGTGAAACAACCTTTTGCAGTTTCTAAATCCAACTTACTATTTTTCCACCTATAGTAAAAACATACCCTGTGGTGCTCCTCCTACTATCTTTATCACCTGCCATATCCTAATCAACATATCCATGCAGAACAATGTATGAAACTCCAAAACATAATGCATGAGTAGCAATACCTATAAAATACTTGAGAATCCACTTTACTTATTCCCAATGTTCTTTACCTGGATTGTTCATATACCTGCTCACAACTCCCACTGCATGTGCAATATCTGGTCTTATGCAAACCATCGCATACATCAAGCTACCAACATAATGAATAAGGGGCCCTAGACATGTATTCTATCTCTTCCCGTGTCTTGGGACACATTTCCTTAGTTAATATTAAATGGATAGACAAAGGTGTACTCATTGTTTATTCATTATTCATTCTAAACCTCTCCAACACCTTCTCTATGTGCTCACCCTAAGACAATGCCAATTTGTGATTTTTCATGTCTCTTGTTATTCTCATAACAAGGATTTTCTTTGCAACGCCCAAATCCTTCATCACAAATGAATTAGATAACTTCTTCTTGATCACATTTATATCCCGTAGATTATACCCTACAACAAGCATGCAATCTACATACAATAGAAACATAATATAGCTTCCATTTTCTAGCCTTTTAAAATAAACACAGTGATCAGAATGACATATACTATAATATTGTTATGTCATGAACATGTCAAACTTCAAATACCATTGCCTTGGAGCCTTATTTAGGCCATACATCTCTTCTTCAAACTACATACCAAATTATCCTTCCCTTTGACCTCATACCCCTATGGTTGTTACATATAAATCTCTTCCTCCAAATCCCCATGGATAAAAGTTGTTTTTACATCTAACTATTCAATATACAAATCTTCTACTGCCACAAGACTTAAAATAGTCCTAATTGTAGTCATTTTAACAATAGGAGAAAATATTTCATAAACATATATACCTTTATTTTGTGCAAATCCCTTTACAACAAGTCTAGCCTTTTACCACATTTTTCCTCCATTTTCTTCCTTCAACTTGTAAACCCATTTATTATACAATTATCTTTTCCTATAGGAAACTAAACCAAATCCCAAGTCTGGTTATTTACTAGGGAATCCATTTCCTCTTTCATACCTTTCTCCCACTTATTTTTGGTGTCTACCTGCATTGTCTCTTCATAACATTCGGGTTCACCAGAATTAGTCAACAATAAATAATACAATGAAGGAGAGTATCGTTCAGGGGGTCTACTTAACCTGGTAGATATTATAACAACATTTGAGGAGTTTGAGGTACATGTTTCTCATGTTGTTGTACATTTTGATTTTTTGGTACCTTTGGAATTTCTTTTTCAGTCATCTCATCAAGCACTTTGTATTCTAGTTTTTCTTTTTCTTGTATCTTTCCCTGCAAATAATCTTTGTACATGACCTTCTCAAATAATATGACATCCCTACTCCTAATGTTTTTGTGATTTCATAATCCCATAAGCGATAACCAAAATCATTAACACCGTATCCAATAAAGGTACACTTCTTGGATTTTTCCTCACGCTTTATTCTATTTTCTTTATCAATATGGACAAATGCTTCACAACCAAAAGTCTTCAAAAAAGAATAGTTTACCTTTTTACCTATCCATGCCTCCTCTATAATTACACCATCCAAATATCTTGAGGATCCTTTGTTTACATGAAATATCATACTCCTTGCATGATCCATGATTGTCCTGTTCATCCTTTTTGAGACACCATTTTTTTGTGGTGTTCCTGGAACTGTCTTCTCTCTACGAATCCCATGGTATGAACAATAATCATCAAAATCCTTGTTGCAATATTCACCTCCATTGTATGATTTGAGACACTTCATCCTTTTTCCTGTTTCATTCTCAACTAAATCTTTCCATTTCTTAAAAGTATAAAAAACATCATATTTTTGTCGAATGTAATAAACCCAAGTTTTTCTAGTTGCATCATCAATAAAAGTAACATAATAACGAGAGCCACCAAGAGATGATGCCTAATTTGGCCCCCATACATTTGTATGCACAAGCTCTAACCTTTCACTCTTCTTTTCTTTTCCGACTTTGAGAAATCCGACTCTCTTATGTTTTCCATAAACACAATACTCACCGAAATCCAAATCAATTTGTTTAATATATGGAAACAAATTTATTTTATGAAGTTTTTGCATCTCGTTCTCACTCATGTGTCCAATCCTATGATTCCACAGTGATGTATCCACTCCTGTAGAAACTAAAGAGATAGAAGAATTAGTATTACTAGTACATAAATACAATGTAAATACCTTATCTCATTTTTCTATCACCAATGATCCTTTGCTGACCTTCCGCATCTTATCTATAAATATGGATATACAACCTTCACTTGCCAACTACCCTATTGAAATTATATTTTTCCTTATATATGGAGCATGTCTTACCTCTTTCAACAACCATTGGTTTTCATTCATTTTCTTTATTTTTACCTTTCCCATCCCAACAATTTTGCATGGTGCACCATCACCCAAATGAAACTGTCCAAAATCACCTTGAACTTAATTTATAAAATGTTTCTTATGGATCGTGGCATGAAATGAAGCCCTTGAATCTGCTACCCAAGACTCATAAATATTATCTATAGAAAGAATCAAAACATATTGTAACACATCACATATTACATTTTCTTCTTTATTTTTCTCCCTTTGTCCATCGCTTTATTTCTTTGGAACTCTACAATCTTTCTTCAGAAGTCCTTTCTTCCCACAATTCCAGCACTCTATATTTCTCCGTATTTATTTGGAACTGCCATTCCTAGAATTCCCACGGTTCCCTGAGCCCTTTCCTCTATCATTTTGTCTTCCCCTGTTCTCCATGTTTAACGCATTACCTGATGTCTCACTTTTTATTTTCCATTGCATTTCCTTGCTAAGGATAACACCAACAACATCATCAAATTTTAAAGTGTTTAAACCAGAGACAAAGTTACTTACAACCATGAGAAAGTCGTTCCATCTTTCTAGAAACGTGCACAAGATTAGAATAGCCCTAACCTCATCATCAAAGTCCACTTTTACAAAACTTAGTTGATTAGTAACCATATTAAAGTCATTTAAATTATCTACAACAGACCCACCTTCTGAAATATTCATATTAAATAATCTCTTCACTAGAAATATTTTATTGTACATTGAGGGTTTTTCATATAGTTTAGCCAATGCTTCCATCTTCTCCTTCATTATATTTTCTTTTGAAAGATTGAAAGCCACCAATGTTGTCAAGCTCAACCGTATCGTTTCTAGTGCCTTTCTGTTAAGAACCTCCCAATCTTTGTCCTTCATGGTCATTGGCTTCTTTGCTATTCCACCCAATGGTAGGAATAGATCCTTCTTATATAAATAATATTCCATCTACATCTTCCATAACTGGTAATTTTTTTCATTAAATTTCTCCACCCTAAACTTTTCATCTTCCTCCATTGCTCCCACTCGAACTAGGAACCCTCTTTTCCTACGAGTTACCTTTCACTCTAATACCTGTTGTTAGAAAAATGGGATCACGGAGAAATAAAATAAAACAAATTTAGAAATAAAACACAGAAGATACACAATGCAATAGAGACACATATATATGTAGTTCACTCAATGTGGGCTATGTACACTAGATAAATTTTTGGGTCCTTCCTTTATTATTATCCAACAAATGAAGGCATACAACCTATAACACACCCACCATAACTTCCTCTTATTTCTCTCATAGCTTCCTCACTCAAAATACAATTTTTGCAATAATACATAGCCTCACTACTTTTCCCTCATAAAAGAGGGTGGCCTTCTAGGGAAAAAAACTCTAACATAACTTATATCATCATATCTACGACCTTATAATGAATGGTCCATGTTTACTATGAAATTACAATATACATTTACAAGGGGGGGGAAGCCCCACTGCACTCCCCTGCGTGGAGGGGTGCACAATCTTCCAGGGTGGAAAGTATTCATGGGGTATAAACATGGCTAAAAAAAAATACCTTTGAATTAGAAATATAATCAAGCTCCACAATCAATATTTGAGGCCTAACGTTAAATGGAAGTGACCAGGAAGTATGCACAAATGAGAGGGGAGGGGGTGATGCAAACACTAGTAGACTCGATGGCCTGAACCAAAGTGATGAAGACTATTGGGTAAGTGAGAAACATATTCCACAACCTCTTATTGGAAGTGGAAAAGTAGGTCGTGACCACCATGTAGGAGACAATTATCAAGAAGAGAAAGACAATTTCGGATGAGGAAATTTTGGTGGAATCCAAGGACTAGGTTATAGACCTAGGTGAATCTCGTTGGTACAAAATTGGAGACTGGGGTTCACAAAGGTTAACAACAAAGGTACTGTTGTAGTCTAGTAGCATTGGAATATTAAACCTTCTGCAGGGGAAGGAGGTCTCACTGGAAGAGTCGTTGAGACTTGTGTGTAATAAAGTGATTTGGCGAGGGTACACCATCAGATCTAGCATAACATAAGTCATTTTCATACTTAAATGCAAAACATCACATCATTAAAAGTGTAAAATAGGTTATACATTCGATAATCCATGTTTTGTAGCATAAATATAAGTGCATACATCACAAAATCTTGTTATACAATATCACAACTAATAACTACACAAAACATGACAATTTGCGTAGAAGAAAGATCATGCATTCATCCATATCATAAAAACATTTTGGATTTCTGAATAATCCATTGTATATTATCATATCTCATACTGGAATCCATGAAGTATTTCTTTCAAATAGAGACTTATACAATAGGATCAATGACAAAAGAAGAACAAGAATCAAGCAATAATAGTTTAACATCTCTTAATAATAACAGTGGATCTCAGAGTTAGCTCATCCTCTTTTCAATTAGGAACACCAATAGTGATAATATATAAGCAATTACAATAGAGAGAATAAACTATTATCCCTTTCCCATTACATTTTTCCAAATTTGTATCGTTACCTTGGTTGGTTCGTGATTTTTCTTCCATGGTTTTTTGATTCTATTTCTATTGCTTTTTTGTTTTGTCTTTTCATGCACTAGAAGCTTCTAAACCTTTTTTCTTCTTCCCCCACTTCACGTATGATTTGTATTCACTGCTGGCATGTTGTCAAATATCTTTCTTCCACTTATATTTCTCATTGATATGCTCGATTATTCTTCAAAGCTTTAATATTTCCGTAAAAAATGGTGATATTAAAAAACAAGTGCCTAACAGTCCCTGACCACAATATTTGACTTGTCCCGAAAAAAGTATTGGTTCATTCTCCTGGCCTTATAAAAAATTAGGGCCCAAATATGACACAATGGAAAGGGTCTATACATGAAACTGATTGTAGTGCATGACCTGATCCTACCATTTCCTTTCCAAAATTGAGATTCCTGAAACAAATTCCTACATGGCATTGACATCAGGCACCTCATTCTTGTTAGCCAATAGATAAATCCACTATGTTTTAGAAAGGGATTCCAAATCTTGAAGCATAATGCACACATATTGGAATATATGCCTTATTTACCAAAGCATTGTCTTCATAGCTCAATTAGAATCATCCATGGCATCTAACCTGTCATCCACAACTTGTATCTTGGAACTAGCCTCTTGCTCGATAGGGTCAACAATGGATTGGGATTTTTCATGCATCTGTTGAACTCTAGTGCACAATTCTTCAATAGGTTTAATGCATTGGCCTAGCAATCCAACCCATTATGTGACCATATTGAAGAGTCGATGACATTCCTCATTCTAGGCATGAAGCAAGGACTTGTCAATGGTCCCTTCTTTGAATGCAAGTGTAATATTTTGGAGGATCTCTTTGGGTTTCTCCTTTTCCTTTAACTTGAACATAGCTACCTCATGTTGCAAGGTATTTGTATTGGCTTCCAATTGGGACCATTCACTAACAATGAGGTCAACTCTATTAGGTGGGAAACCAGAGTAATATCTTCCAACATCTTAGAAATGACCTGGAGGAAAGAATTCCACACTTGAGAAAACTTATCAGTAATGGCTGGAACACTAAATTCATCTTGTACCCGCAAATCCTGCTCGATTTATTTGGATGCATTAGATTCATTGGTAATATCTGTCAAAGATTTTTCTTTTTTAGTGAAGGCTTGATTAGTATCCTCCAATATTGTGATCCTATGCTCCAGATGGTCTGTGGAAGCTCAAATAAGGTGTAAAATATATGGTATAGCCCATGTGGATAGATATCCACTGATGGATATGGAATATAAAGGAAATAATGAAGCAAGAGGATGACCGTTGGAAATATAACACTCAGAAAAGTTGGGGGTACCAACACCATCTGGGGTAGTTGACAGGGATAATTTTAAGGATGGAAATTTATTTTAAAATGTAGAAACCTTGGTGAATATTACTAATACTTAATGTGCCAACTATTAAATGTTTGGTTATATTTTTGTAAAAATATTCAAATATCTAAGGATTGTATATAGATTGTATAAAATTTTGGCGATTTATAAGGTAAAATAATTTTATCCTATATAATTTGGACAAATCATTTTTAGAATGGTGAATTTTGTTTTGGGAAAAAGCATGGAAAATTAGCCCATGGGTGAAATTTAGCCCCTAAAATTTTCCCAAGTAGCCTAGTGAGTTCTAGGAAGTTTTGCAAGAAACTTTGTTTCCTCCAAGAAGAGCTCCAATATAGCTCAATGTTTTTGATGGTCTTGTAATAGAGCCACAATATTTTCTTTCACAAAAGTAGTGCTAAGCGAGTATCATCCTATGCATCTAGCGGGTTCTCTAAAGGGTCCTCATCCATCAGAATCTATGTTTTGGGTCCTGGATGTGATTGTGTATGAGAGGTAGTTTGGAGGGTTGTGTGAAATGGCATTGAGACTTTTGGGATATGAGGAGAAGTGGAGCGGAATGGACAAGTGGTATCTGTTAACATTCGGACATTTCTTTGGGTTGTATCAAAGAAAACCCCAAGGTAACTATTTCAACCAACTTTAGATTGTATTATGACCTATACAATCAGAGAGGGCTCTCTTAGATGTTTAATGACTGGTAATAAATCAAAGGATTCATCAATAAATTCACATAGGTCACATTCTCCAATAGGACATGTTTGTTTTTGTTTTACAATGGTTGGTAGGAAAAACAAGGAAAAGGTACCATTGGGCAATGCAGTCAAGGCCTGAATTTCAATGTTTTTATAGTAAACAGTTGGTTGGTTTCTTTCTATAGATTTGAGGAAAAATAGGTGCTATGCTCAAAAAATAAATGATATGAAATGAGAGATAGAAAGGAGAATAAATACCACTACACTACAAGCATCAATCAGTGGATGAATCTCCAGTTCAGTTTTAGAAGAAAGGACACAGAGATTAATTACTAAACAGAGCATCAAATGAAGATGAATTCTGTAAAAGTAACCATTAACACATAACAAACATCATCAATGTGAAAGTAGCATAAAAAATGGATGAATTCCTACTACTTACTCTCAGACAATGCTAGAAAAAAAACATAATCATGGAAATGATATATAAGAAACATGTACTGAACATAAACACCATGATGAATCTCAAATTTTAGAAAGAGAAAACTTCTACATTAACTTCAAAGGAATAAACAAGTGTTGATCTGCAGTACAACAGTCCTCTTTTCCTAAAAGGATTCCCCCCCTTTAGATCTCATAGATTCATGATATATATATATAAATTATCTTCCTATGATTCCAAATTCGAATCATATCAGCCTTCCTAGGTTAAGAAACAATTACAAATATCTTGGCAACAAACTATGAACTAACTGCTGAAAAAGAGGAGTCAAATTTGAATCATTAATTACAAGATAATAATAGATAAATCCGGTTTTGAATCCATATCCTAATGATATTTGACCTCTGACATTTGTTGTAGATGAGATGCCACGCTTTCCTACCTTTCCTTGCTAATCTTTAGGCATTCCATAAGATCTATCATAGTTGTGCAGAAATTTTGTTGCACAACAGTAACCTACACCAAAAATGAAAAAGATTGCACATTATACCTTTCTTGAGAAAAACCTCTCTTAGTTTTGTAAAATTCCTTTCTAGTCTCTTGGGATTGATGCCCAAAGATGATGACCAAAACATTAAATGCTTAAATCTGTAAAAATGGGCTCTAAAGATTCATTCGAATCTCCCAAACTATGACACTTATTGAAAATCTGAGAGAGGTTTTTATTATCTGGTTTGTCCTTGACAAAAACCTCTCTGTGATGTTCAAAATTCATGTCCAATTGGTCATAAAGTGATCTTGAAATTGAACACTAAACCATTAATTTGTGCAATGTGCCCTGTAGCCCATGCATAGGACAATCATCTGCACAACAAAATCCTTTGTGTAGTGAGCAACAATGAACAATAACATGATACTTGGTGCAACAATGAACAACATGAGGAAACTTGGCTCAATAATGAAGAGAAAAAGGAAAGTTAGCGTAGCAACGAGGATGGAAATGGTTTAGCTCAAATGAATTAAAGATGCTTATGTGGAAATCAAATTCGTTTCAGAGGCTAAATTGCAATGGATTCCAAGAAAGGCTCTTGAATTGTGATTGAAACAAATGGGGAATGCACAGGAAAAAAAAACAGAGTCAAAGGTTTGCGTAGAAAATATCAACACACAAGGTTTGCGTAGCGACTGGATTTTTCATAGCAGAGAGCTTTGGAGATTATTGGAGAGGCTATGGACAATGTGCAGGTCTTGGATAATTCGAGATTGGGCTTGCGAGACCAATATTTTTGTTAAAATTAACTTAGGCCCTGTAATAAACCTGAGAGTATAAAATTGACTATAAATGTATAAAATTGGCTAGTAAAACCAATTTTAATTTGCCCAGACTTACAAAATGTTGCCTAATTTGATGAAATTTTTTGCCCCAAAGAACCTAAAATACCAAATTTTTTTCAAAACCAACTTTATGCCAAAATTCAAAATTTAGCATGTAACAACCTCTGGCTCCAATGGGGATGGCTTCCTCCCTGCAAGGCGCAAAAGAGCGTAGACCGAGTGCCCGATCCATTGGGTTGCTCCCAAAATCAACTTTCCAACCGTAACTTATAACCTGCTCTCTTGCTGACCTGAAATGAATCCCACTGAAATCCAAACTTGAGTTGTTCTACCACAAACTTATTCTGCAACTGAACCAAAACCAAAATGAAACTACAAAATGAAAAATGTTGAAAGAGATGCTCGCCATGCTGAGCTTATTCACACTCCTACCTACTCTAAGCTGTAAGAAAATTTTCTGAATCAAGTAATGAAAATGTGCCAATGGAGCCAATCCAACACTTGTTCAAGTAACTCGGTCCTTGGTCATGCTTCAACAAAAATTAAACTAAACAATGTAATCGCAAAAGAAACTCACAATACCCTTTGTTTCAATAGTAGAAAAATAGCTAAACATTTTGGTAGAAAAAACTTTCCATATACTTAGCTACAAGACCATAGAAGATGTGTTCTGTTAGATGACTTTCAAGATATCCTCCAATCTGATCATTATATGTTCTATCTTTTCCATTATCTGGTTTCAACTGTGAGTCGTCAAACCCAGACTTATTCTCAAAGAATTCCTCTATATTGAAAAATGAGTGCAACACTACCTCCTCTTGTCTTGGCTGGAAAAGGATTTCAAAAGACTGACTCTGATATTGGACATTTTTCGACTGAATTTGAATCTCTAAAACATCAATATATTTCTTAAAATATTTGGCAATCTCTTGTAAAAAGACGATCTTGGCTTTTGCACTACATTTGCATGACTTTAAGTAAGAAGAAAAAAATGTAGGAAAGTTTTCTTCCACTTCTTCATTGGTGTATGTATCGTTCCATTCTTTAAAACCTTGAATGGAAAGTGAATCTTCTACTAACTCTTCATTTTCCATCCATGTTTCCAAAAATACAACCCAAAAAGTAGTAATTGTTATAATAGATCTAGCAGGAAAACCTTTATCCCAACCTTTACACTTTCCTTGGAATGAATCATAAACAGTCTAAGGAAAACATCTTCATGCTTCACTCTAAGAAGATTAGAGAACTTGAGGAAATTTGATATATACTTCAAAGTCAAACTCAAATCCTTACAGTTAAATTTTGGACCATTTCTAAAAAATATTCATCCTTGGGTAAAGGATTTGAGAAACCATGAATATGTGAATCATCGAAACATGCATACCTTGAAAAAATGGTAGCAACATATGAGTTCTTCATCCATTCCAGTGGAGTCACTAGTACCTTCTTCAAGCTTTAAAACCTTCAGATAGTGGAGTCGCCATTGATACTCTTACATTTGGATACAACTAATAATGGAGTCACCAGGTGGATGATTTACATCCCCCTTGTGTCTAACTATTGTCCACCATCAACAATCATATTTTAAATTTGTCGTTGCTCCCAGCGATGATTTTCAATTTCGTCCTCGGAAACGATGCCAAAATGTTAACACTCGGAAATTTCTTTAGGATGTATCAAAGAAAACCCCAAGGTAATTGTTTCAACCAACTTTAGATTGTAGTCACACCTATACAACCAGAGAGGGATCTTTCATATGTCTAATGACTTGTAATAACTCAAAGGATTCATCAATAAATGCACATAGGTCAGATTCTGCAATAGGGTAGGTTTGTTTTTGTTTTAAAAGGGTTGGTAGTAAAAACAAGGAAAACATATCATTGGGCAGTGGATTCAAGGCCTAAATTTCAATGTTTTTACAGTCAACAGTTGGTTGGTTTCTTTCTGCAAATTTGAGGAAAAATAGGTTCTATGCTTAGAAAATAAATGATATGAAATGAGAGATGGAAAGGAGAATAAATCCCACTACACTTCATGCATCAATCAGTGGATGAATCTCCAGTGTAGCTTTAGAAGAAAGAACACAAAGATTAATTAGTAAATAGTGCATCAACTAAAGATGAATTCTGTAAAAGTAACCATTAAGACATAACAATAATAATCATTTTCAAAGGAACATCAAACATGGATGAATTCCTACCACTTACTCTCAGACAATGCTAGCATAAAAACATAACCATGGAAATGATATACAAGAAAAACATATTGAACATAAACACTGTGATTAATATCAAATTTTAGAAAGAAAGAGGAGAATTCTGCATTAACTTCAAAGGAATAAACAAGTATTGATCTGTAGTACAGTAGTCCTCTTTTCCCAAAAACATCCCCCCCCCCTTTAGCTATGATATATTCATGAAATATATATAAAAAATATCTTCCTATGCTTCCAAATTCGAATCCTAATAGCCTTGCTAGGTTAAGAAACAATTACAAATCTCTTGGCAACAAAATCTAAACTAATTTCTGAAAAAGAGGAGTTAAAGTTGACTCATTAATTACAACATAATAATAGATAAATCCTCTTTTGAAACCATATCCCGATGATATCTGACCTCTAGCATTCATTGTAGATGAGATGTCATTCTTTCCTACTTTTCCTTGTTGATCTGAAGGAATTATAGAAGCTATATCACAATTGTGCAGCAAGTTTGTTGTGCAACAGTAACCTATAGCAAAAGCGCAACAGATCACGTAGAAGATTGTTCTTGAGAAAAACCTCTCTAATTTTTCTAAAGTTTCTCTCCAGTCTCTTAGGATATGCACCCAAAGATGATGACCAAAACAATAAATGCTTAAATATGGAAAAATGGGTTGTCTATATTCATTCGTATCTGCCAAATTATGACACTTGTTGTAAATCTGAGAGAGGTTTTTATTGTTTGTCCCATCCTTGACAAAAACCTCTCTGGTATTTTAAAAATTCCTCTCCAGTGGTCAGAAAGTGATCTTTAAGTTGACCACTAAACCAATCATTTGAGCAACACACCCTATATCATGTACGTAGGAAAATCCTCTGTGCAACAAAATCCTCTTTGCAGCAAAATCTCTACGCAGTGCATAGCTACAAATAGTAGCAGGAAACTCGGTGCAACAATGAACAACAATAGGAAACTTGGTGAAACAACGAAAAACATCAGGAAAGTTGGCGCAACAACAATGATGGAAAGGGTTTAGCTGAAATTAAGTAAAGTCGGTTATGTGAAAATAAAAATTGTTTCAGAGGCTAACTTGCAATGGGTTCCAAGAAAGTATCTTGAACAACGATTCAAACAAATGGGGAATGTGTAGCAAAAGAAAACAGTTTGAAATGTTTGTGTATCGAATATAAACACACATGGTTTGTGTATCGACTGGAGTTTGCATAGAAGAGAGCTTTGGAGCTTGTTGGAGAGGCTATGGGTGGTGCATTGGTATTGGATAATTGGAGATTGGGCCTGCGGGCCCAATATTTTTGGTAAAATGAACTTGGCCCCTGTAATAAACCCAAGGGTATAAAATTGACTATAAAAGAAAAAAATTGGCTAGTAAAACCAATTTTAATTTTCCCAGACTTACAAAGAGTTTCCCAATTTGATGAAATGTTTGCCCCAAAGAACCTAATGGACCAAATATTTTTCAAAACTAACTTTTTGCAAAAAAACAAAATTTAGCATGTGACAACAATATCGATAGTTGTGGTGGCATGGCTAGTATATTCTGGAAAAGATGAGTCAAAATGCTTATGGGAAAGGGATGCTAGCGGTTTTTGCATGATGGTGGTGGTTCCACTACTATGTGGAGTGGTGGCTTCCTCAACAATAGTGTTGGATTGGAGCTACATGGGAGGGTCATCATAAATATGGATGATGGTGGAACGTGGAGGGTGAAGTGAATGGGGTGGAAAGATTAGTGCGTGTTCAGGGTTGGGTGGTATGCAATTGAGGTGGAATGATGTGAGATTGAGGTGGGATGGAGGAAAAGGGGGTAGCCTCAGTTATGACAATATCATCGATAAATTGAGAGAGGGATTGAGTGATGGAATCATTCAGAATGGATGAAAATGGAATCGGGACAGGATGATGTTGGAGTAGGATATTTTGGGTATGTTTTGGGAATTGTGCATGAACAGATCACGTTACAAATCAACAAAGGAGCAGCGCATGTGGAAGGCAATTATCATATTTGAAGGAGTCAGCGTGTGAAAGGAGGAAGTAATTTAGGAATTTTGAGACATTTTGTCCACATTGTAACAGGCTAAGCCCCAATGTATATGTATAGATATGTATGATTTTTTGGTATAAAGGAAGAATGAGAGGTATGAATGAGATGAATGAGAGAATGAGAGAATGAGTAGTTGAGTAGATCAAAATTTTAGTACTATAGTTTTTTCGAGTTGATGAGTATGAGGTGAGTTGATTATCAGTCGAGAGACATGTGTGAACTACAACATAGAATGGCTTGGGCATGTATGGGTTCTTACTGAGGATCATTGCATGAGCATAGTGCATACCCATTGTAAGGAAGACTATGAATGAATAATATAAGAATCCATTCATTGTGGACGTAGCCTAGTTTGGGGTGAACCACTTTAAATACTTTAGTTCTAATGTGTATGTTGCTATGATGTGTTTTGCTTTTTGGGATGTTCATTTCACACATGGAGTAAATGCTTAATGGTTAATCTGAATATGTATTGGATGGTCATGTGTATATGTTGAATGGTTAAGGAGGATGATTATGTTATATATTATGGTACTATTAAGGTTTTTCACACAAAATACATGAATGAATGTTAAGTAAGAAGTAAAGAAAAATGTCTCATATTCCCCCATGACTATGGAAGTGATCCAAAATGGATCTAGGAAGGCCTAAAAATCAAAGTTATCAGAATCAAAAGAATCCAATACCATTGCGTCAGCCTCTTCACATCAATTTTGACCATATATTGTTTTTCAAAAATGGATACCGTATGCGAAAGTTATCACGTTCTGATCGTTTTCTCAAACATGCAAAAAAAATTCAATAGTCAACAGGTTGTACTGCTGACATCAACATTATGTGGTAGTGAAGTCAGTATGATGTCATGATGATGTAATCATGACATGTGACAGCACTAGGATATGACATGTGTCACTCATTTTTGGCATCTTCAAGCGTGATGTGGACCAGTGAAAAAGTGACACGTGGCACTATATAGAACACTGATGTGGCAGTGCAGATGTTGACATGGCAACTGACTGAGCAGGTGAAGCAGAAGTATGGATGTTGACGTGGAAGCTGATTAGGAAGGTGATGTCATAGTATGGATGCTGACATGGGATATTGACTAGGTAGGATGACGTGGTAGGCGGATGTGGCTTGGGCCAATCAGGGGGTGACATGTGGTTCGATCAAAGGGCGCAACGCGACAACCCAAATTTTCCCAATGTGGGCTAGGTTGAATTTTTAGGGCCCTAGTCATAAGGGGTGCCATACGACTAGTAGCCCAAGATTCTGGGGGTTGCGCCAATTATGCTAAAACTGGCGGATTTCACCAAATTTGGAGGATTTAACCAAATCTAGGCTTGATTTTACTGGATTTTTTCCTAGAAAATGGGAGTTGATCCCAAAAAGAGCCCAGAAAGTGGGGGAAAGTTGGGATTTCGACCCCCAAATCAAATTGTATATAATTAAGGCATGATTGAGTGTTTTTAAAAGTTCAGAGACAACAAAATGATGAAGAAATTATGAAGATCAAGCCATTTTTATGTAGGAAAGTCATTGAGTAAGCAAACTTGGAGGCCATTTTCGGGAGCTACGCTCAACCTTTTTCATTGTTGTTAGTTGTGTTGGATTCTTGAGGTCAAGAAGAACACAACCAGATCATATTTTAATGCATTTGATGCATTTCAGATGTACTTTTGAAGCATTGAAGATTAATAAGAAAGCCTCCCCCACTAAGACAAAGGCCCGGAGACATAGGCAACCTTGCTGAACTCCATTAACAATCTTGGCATTATGGTTTGTTATTATTCATGTTTACTTTATTTTTTATATTATTTATGATGGTTGCAACATTAGTTCATTAAGATATCCTTCCTCATTTAGGTTTTTGAATGGTAAATTAACACATGCTTAAAACTCAACCAAGTCTTTGAAAGATCATTTTTGGATCAAGTGGTATTAGAGTAGGTCGACGGCTTGTTGTTTGATTTTGCATGATTACTAGGGAAAATATAAGTGGTGGTGAAGGTGATAGTGTATAAGGATATTGTGAGATTGGATTGAGAAAGAGGGTATCTCAAAGTGAGAAGATGGCATCTGAAGAAGGAATGTCTCAAAATGAGATAGAGTTTCAAAATAATTTATTCACCGTGTTTGAGATGGTAAAGGTGTTATATGATGATTACTTGGAACATAAGAGGCCTTTTCAAGGGGAATATTCAAAACAAGACAAAAGAGAGGAAGGAGAGAAACCTCCTAAACCTCCTCCTTCATCTCCATATTATTCTTCTTTTTCAAGTACAAGTTCAACTTCTACCACAAGAAAACATTCTCATAAACATCGGGATTATATGCCATTACTTAAGCTTGATGTAAAATTAGAATTTCCCATGTATGATGGTGAAGTCAATTATGAGAGGCTTGATAATTGGGTCAGAAAGATGGAAGTTTATTGTAGTGTGCAACAAATAAAAAACGAGGAAACCCAAATCAAATTGGCATCGCTTCATCCTGCAGGGACAATAATCATCTAATGGTAGAGTAAGTTTCAACATGGTAATAAACAAGTTGGTAATGTATATTCATCATGGAAAGAGTTTGTTTTTTCACTTAGAAAGCAGTTTTATCCTCTGGGTTATAAGGAAAAGGATTTCATTGAATGGAAAAGTCTTAAACTAAGAAAAGGACAAACGATGCAAGATTACACAGATGAATTTCCTATGATGGCATTAATGTTAAATATTCCATTACATACATAAGAAAATATTATGAAGTATATAATAGGTTTACTTGCACATATTTGTAACACTGTATTTATGTTTGGACCTACTAATCTTGATGAGATTTTTGTTCAAGCAATGTATATTGAAGCAAGGAAAACAAGTGTTGGTTTATCAGGGGAATTGTCTTCAAGGAAAGAAGACAAAATAAGGGGAATGGAAATAAAGCAAATTCAGCGATCGTGAAGGAAGAAATGCTCTATTGCAAGCATTGCAAGAAAGAAGGGCATGATGATGACCATTACTGGCAATTTCACCCAGAGAAGAGACCGAAGTGGTTCAAAGAGAGGAAAGGGAGGCAAACAGTTGCAACAACAACACGACCAACGGACTTGGGGTATGATTTAGGTGATGATACTAAGATCACAACAATTGGTTTGTCGGGTAAAATTTGTGATGGATATGATTCTATAAGTAAATTGTTTCATATAAGGGCTATAATGAAACATACTAAGATCAATACATTGATATATAGTGGATCTCAATCTAACTTAATTTCAGAAGAAGTGGTTAAAAAATTGGGATTGACAACTAAGATGCGTCACAAACCGTATTCACTAAATTGGATAAGCAAAGATCATACATTTCCCATAACAAAGTAATGTATCATAAAATTTGCAATTACATCTAAGTATGTGGATGAAGTAACATGTGATGTGGTGCCACTAGAAACATGTGGAATGGTCTTAGGAAGCCCTTATTTATATGATCACAAAGAAATATTCTATAGGGAACAAAATCAATATCACTTAACTAAAGAAGGAAATGAATATGTTGTACATGTTCATCACAGTAAATCAATATCTTCAAACAATGGAACAATTAAGGAAAACAACTGATGAAAGAAACACACCTATAATTGTGCCAATTAAAGTAGTTGATCTTAAGCATGAACATGAGATGGTTGTACAATGGAAGTTCAATCATACTTTACTTCAATATAAGTTAATGGAATAAAAGAAAATAAAAAATATTGGTTCAGTTTCAGTCATATTTCTAATGTTATTGTTGCTAATGTTTTATACATGGATGGTAGTGGATTCAAGAAGATGTGAATGAGTTCAAGTGGGTAACAATATGATTTTAGTTGTCATGGTTATTTTGCAATTGATTATGATGTGACAGGTGCACAGGACAAAGTTTAAAGACAAAGGACAAGTGGGGAGGCCTATCCCACACTTGATGACTGGTTAATATCCTTTGGGAGGAACAAAAGGTCTTAGTGGGGAGGCATGATCCAAAATGGATCTAGGAAGGCCTAAAAATCAAATTTCTCAAAATTAGAAAAAACTAATGCCATTGCATCGAGCGCGTTGAGCCAATTCTGACCATATATTTGTTTATGAAAATGGACACCGTATGCGAAAGTTATCGTGTTCTTATCGTTTTCCCAAATAGAGAAAAAAAGTCAAGAGTCAACGGGTCGTACTATTGACATCAGCAGTACGTGGTAGTGACATCAGCATAATGTCATGATGACATCATCATGACACATGGGAACACTAGGAGATGACACATGTCATTCATTTTTGTCATTTTTAGGAGTGATGTGGACCAATAAAAAAGTGACACATGGCACTATACGAAAGGATGATGTGGCAGTACAAATGCTAATAAGGCGGTTGAATAGGAAGGTGGCTTGGAAGTACGAATGTTGACATGCAAACTAGCTAGGAAGGTGACGTGGAAGTACGGATGCTGATGTGAGATGTTTATTAGGTAGGTTGATGTGGCTCGGGCCAATTAGGGGGTGTCCCGTGGCCCAATCAGAGGGAGCCACATGGAAACCCAAATTTTCCCAATGTGGGCTAGGTCAAATTTTTAGATCCCTAGTCACAAGGGGTGCCATACAACCATGAGCCCAAGATTTGGTGGTTGCGTCAATTCTTCTAAAATTGGTGGATTTGGCCAAATTTGGAGGATTTAACCAAATTTGGGCCTCATTTTAGTGGATTTTTGCCTAGAAAATGGGTTGTGAGCCCAAAAAGAGCCCAGAAAGAGGGGGGAAGTTGGGATTTCGACCACCAAATCAAATTCTATATAATTAAGGAATAATTGAGTGTTTTTAAAAGTTCATAGATAGCCAAATGATGAAGAAATTGTGAATATCAAGCCATTTTTATGCAGGGAAGCCATTGAGGAAGTGAACTTTGGAGGCCATTTCCAGGAGCTACGCTCAACCTCTTTCAGTGTCATCAGTTGTGTTGGAATATTGAGGTCGATTAGAACATAACCAGACTAGTTTTTAATCCATTTTATGCATTTATGATATACATTTTAAGCATTGAAGATTAATAACAAATCCTCTCCCATTGAGAGAAAGGCCTAGAGACGTAGGCAACCTTGTCGAACTCCGTTAACAATCTTGGCATTATGGTTTGCTTTTCTTCATGTTTACTTTATGTTAAGTATTCTTTATGATGGATGCAACATTATTTCATTAAGATCTCCTTCCTCATTTAATTTTTTGAATGGTAATTTAACACATGCTTAAAACTCAACCAAGTCTTTAAAAGACCATTTTCGGATCAGGAAGAATGGTTCTTGTAGTTCCCACAAGTATATCAGGTGAGATTTCACCTGCTTGTGGGTGATGTTGAAAGGGCCAATATCTTGGGATTTTTTTGTGGATTAATGTTTAACCACAGGTCTTCCCACTACGTGCCAAAAAATGGTTCTATTGTTGGGACCAAGATCTCCGATTAAGGGGGATGTGGAGGCCTACCAAGTAGGATATAAGAGAATGGTTGAATAATAAGGAAATCAACTTTGTTGTATATTATAATTATAACAATGCAAGGATCAATGCAGAACAATGGCTACAAAGGTATGCGTTTACAGATTTGCATGAAATATTTTTCACTAACTTCCTGAATAATTTAGCAGAGTGTATCAAGAGATTTTTTAGTAGAATAGAAGTTATAAAACTGTGGTTTTGAGGAATTGGACTTGTGAATTAATTAAACAAGTTAATGAAGTAAGCAATAATACATCAACCACAATTAATTATTGGTTATATAGTGTGATGGGAGGTTACATTATTGAATTTTCCATAGATTTCCCTCAGTCGTATAGTGTTGATGAGAGGGAATTATTTAAAGGACCATGAAAAATATACCTAAATTCACTATATACGTGGATTAATATGTTGTTGAGTGAAAAAAGAGTTATGACAATGGAATTTGATTCTTAACAAAGTTTGTGCACATAGAGGATCTGGGGGTTGACCAAGGAATAATATGAGAATAGAGAGGGATGAAGAGAAAGAACGAGGAATGCATGGGTTGAGGATGATGAGAGAAGAAGAGTGTGTGATGAACGAAGAGATCGGAGTATTGCATAATGTTAGGAGATTCAAAATGAATAAGAAGAGGATTGTGGATGAGAGAGAGGGGTAGAATAGTGAGATCAAGGAAAGTGACACATGTGTAATACTCCAAATCAAAAGGATCATGTGCAAAAAATAAAATATTTGTTAGCTCAGTCCAATATAAGAGAATACCACTCAAATTAGAATATACATTGAGCCCATGACCCCATGTGCATCACCAAGAAATGAGGTAATATCAGACATTTTGTCAGTTGTAGTTAGTGAAGGAAGTAAAGATAGAGTAGAAGTAATCAGAGTAGTGGGATTAGTACGTCGACTCAAAATCATTTAGTGCTATCAGGAAATAGTATCATGTATAATTTGATGGCGGGGGTAGATACCACCTTAAGGATTCCTCTCTTTCAAGGGGCCAACTCATAAGATCTAGAACAAAATTTATTCATTTGTGACACAATATGGACTGTGAAAAGCATCCAGGATTGTAATGTGAATATTGCACAACTTTAAATGACCTTCAAAGATCACACGCTATTATGGTATATGATATATCGAAATACTACACCTATGGGTCAGACGATGACATTGGAAGAGGTAAGATAAGCCTTGTTGAAACAATTCCAAAAGCCTAAGTCTGAGTCATAGAGAATTATAGAGATGAAAGAGATTAAGCAGATAGTAAATGAGTTAGTGTGGGACTATAATAAAAGATTCAAGATATTGAAGGACCAAATGACATTATAGATTCCATATGGACAACATAAGGAGTGGTTTATTGCAGGATTGTTGCCACATATATGCTTCCCTTTGAAACAACAAAATATTGAGATGTAGTCTAAAGCTTTAGAAATTTATATGAAATTGGAAGCATCCCCAGTAGGAGAAATTAACATGGGGATGGCTCAAGCTCAGTCACAGCTAGTCACATTGACTATCCATTTACATAAAATTGTGAAAGGAAAATAAATGTGCGAGGGAGTTTGGTGTATCACCTATAAAATAGAGTGTCATCATAAGTATGAATGTCCTACTTTTTAGCAGTATTTGAATACGGGAGCTCTAAATCTATTAGGCCTATGGTGCGATATTTACAAGATGGTGGGTCACCAGCCTCCTAATTTCACTTTGATGTAGAAGTACTAGAGTACTGTGAGAAATGTATTTTATAAATTTCTCAAGTATTTCAGACATAGAGAGAAGGATTTCCCACATTTTACTTGATGAGAGAGTGCACTGTAGACACATATAGAGTATAAGGATAATAATAAAAAGGATGAGTTCCATAGTATAATACTCCCAGGGAATATAATCAAGGAGGATGAGGTTGTTTTAGAGGCCACGAAAGAGGAGGCTTTGGTGGAGGGAGAGGACCTATTATATGTTATAATTGTAATCATCCTGGACACTTGGCATGAGACTGTATGAACCCCTGAGTGACATGTATGTATTGTATATCACTAGAGCACGCAATGGAGTATTTCCCACAGTTTATCACAAAATGAAAATAAAAGAGGAACACAAATGTACATATGAGAAGAGAAAAAGAAAATTATGAACAACCTAAGATAGAAGCAGTTACAAACAGAGGGATGAGAACCAGAGAGTATGAAATGGATCAAGGGAATATAATCCACCAGTGAGTAAGGAAAGAAACAAAGCCACTACCATTGTTTGATCCAAGAAAAGAGAAACAGACCTACCAACAAGTCAGAAAAAAATGGTTGGAGCAGAATGGATAGCTTCAACTTCTTTCGCTCCACCTTTGTATGGAAGGTCATCAGTGTATGATATGCCACCAATGTACGACCATTCATAAAGACACATTGGCAAGGTAAGAACTTTTAATATTTTTCTGAAAATTTGTTTAGATCTAATGGAATATGAGTATGCTTCAAGGAATGATTGATCATTGCACACAAGAGAAAGAGTTACCTATCACACATAGATAAATGAATTAGGTGCATCGCAATAAGAGAATAAATAGGGAGTTTCGACTCAATGCCTAGATAGGGAACTAAAACATGGATAATATTTCTTTGTATTTAGGTTCTTATGTGAATCTCATCCTGAGGAAAAATTGGGAGATGATGGGCTAAACGAAGTTGATTTGGTCTCCTATCCAGCTGAAATTAGTGAACCAACATAATATTGTTCCAATTGGAAGGTTGATAGGGGTAAGTCTCAATATTGATGGAGTGCAAAGTGTATCAGACTTTGAAGTGATAGAAATAGTAGATGGTAGTACACCTTATCCAACACTATTGGGACTTGATTGGGAATTTGATAATTAGGCTATCATTGATATAAAGAAAATATATATGGTATTCAAATTAGAAGACTTGAATTTTACTGTGTCGTTTGATACTACTAAAAGAAGAAGATATGTAGAACCAATAAAGAGAAAAGAACTTGACACTCTGTATAATATGACTGCGTGGAAGGAATATTATGTGAATCCTATAGTTGAAGGCATACTTAGTTGGAGAAATATCATTTCACGTGCATCAGACTTAGAAGAAGCTTTGGAGAACTGGAAACAAATATTTCATTAAGCATCGACAAGAAAATTTGCTCGGATTACCCATGCATTGTGATGGATTGGAACTAAGATATGTGAACTGCCACGTTATGATGGACTAATTGATGTAGTTTATTTTATAAAAGAATTTGAATTAAAAATATCATATCATAAAAAATTATTAGCTTTATATGTTGCACTAAAAGAAACCCCTACAAAATGGTTGGTTGCGCACAAGGATTGAATAAGAGATTGGGAGTAGTGAAAATGGTTACTACATGTAATGTTTGGGGTATAGAATGAATATGCTATGCAAAAGTATACAAGATTGAGTTATCTGATGGATCATGTTACACAATGTATTGTGACATGGAATAAAGTACCAAAGAAAGAATCAACACATTTATTCATGCATACTCTATACATTATTCTGAAGAATTGGTACATAGAACTAGAAGTGTGCAGGGGGACAAGAGATTGGGAAGAGTTGACCAAGAACTTCAAGGTAACATTGAAATTTGAGAATTATGACCCTTTGATTGATTCATCCTTTCAAGTTATCAAGGATAAGATTTTTTCGACATAAGGCTCGATGTATAGTACACCTAGAGTTACTGCAACAGTTCAAGATGTCTTGCATTGTTATAATTTTTCTAAAGAATACCAAGACCTTGAGAGCTTGTGGATATGAGAAACTGAAGGGGACCACATAGTAGAAGGATTTAAGCTTGAGTCATCCATATATGCAAATCCCATCAGAACATGTAAGGTGAACATTGGTATAGAAGATAAGCCTATATTTGTGAACATAGGAGACTATTGGAGCAATGCGACAATCAAGAATATTGTTGACTTAATGCATGAGTATCAAGATTTGTTCCTGTCTATGTTCTCAGAGATGAAAGGAATCACTAAGGAGTTAGGAGAAATGAAGATTTCATTAAATCCATATGTGAAAACCGTGAAGTAGAAAACATATAAAATGAATCCATGATATAAGGAGAAGGTAAAAGTAGATATAGACAAGATGTTGGAAGATGGAATTATAGAACCTATTGAAGAATCATAATGGATCAGTCTAATGGTAGTTCAAGATAAGAATATAGGAGGAATCAAGATATGTATATATCTGAGAAATTTGAATGATGCTTGTTTACATCACCCATTTCCTACACCCATTATAGATGAAGTGGTGGAAAATGTACGGGGCCAGGAGGCTTACTCTTTCACAAATGAATTTTTAAGATATCATCAGATCAAGATTGTGAAAGAAGAAAAATATAATACCACCTTTGAGATATAATGGGGTTGTTACCAGTACACAATTATTCCTTTTGGTTTGAAGAATGCACCAAAAATATTTTCTAGAGTGGTTGTCGAAGCTTTCAATGAGTTCATTCATAATTTATTAGAAGTGTACTTAGATGACTAGACAATATTTAGTCTATTAAAGGATCATGTCAAAATTGTACGCCTATTTTTGGATAGGTGTAGGTAGTACCATATCTCATTGAATTTGAAGAAATGAATTTTTGGTGCACCTTTTGGAATATTGTTGGGTCATGTGGTGTGTAAACAAGGATTGTTAGTTGATCCTACAAAGTTAGTTGTGATTGTTGATTTACCACCACCAACTTCAGTGTGGTAGTTGAAATTCACATTGGTTCATACAAGATAATATAGAAATTTCATCTGAGTATATGTGAAGATAAAAAACCCTATGGAGAAGTTTCTAAATAAGTAAGTTAAGTATCATTGGAATGACGAATGTTTAAAAAGTTTGGAAACATTGAAAAAGAAGATGGTCATCGCATTGATTTTAGTTTTTCCTGACTCAAGAAAGGAATTTCATGTGAAAGTGGATGCATTTTCTATAGAATTGGGAAAAATTTTGGGTCAACTAGGTGAAGGAGAGTTAGACCATCCTATTTCATTTTCAAGTAGGAATTTATCATCTACGGAAAAAAATTGTATTACAAGAGAATGAGAAGGATTGGCCATGGTGTATGACTTGCAAAAATTTAGACATTACTTTCTTGGATATCACTTTAAGATTTTTAAACACCATTATGCACTAAGATACCTAGTTAACAAGCGAGTGTTGGGGAGGAGAGTATGCATATGGCTATTATTGTTCCAAGAATATGAATTTGAGGTTATCATGAAACCACTGAAATTTAACTCAGGACTGGATCACTTATCATGCATACTATCAATAGAAGATGCAAGAAACTTGGATGAAATTTTACCAGACACACACCTATTTGCAATTTATATGATTGATGACTATTTTGCAGACATAATTAAATTCTTGAGTACAGGAGTAGCCCTACTATATTTTACAATGGCATAGAAGAAGAAATTGGTAGTGAAGGAAGAAGACTATTAGTTGATATCAAGAAATTTATGCAAGCTAGGTAGAGGCAATATTTTGCGAGGATGTGTATTATAACATGAAAAACATATGATATTGTCAGAGGTGCATGAAGGAGTTGCAGGAGGAAATTATACAGGAAAAACAACAAATCAAAATATTTTATGCACGAGATTATGGTGGCCTACCCTACATAAATATGCCGGGGAATTTTGTTAAAGTTGTGATGTTTTTCAAAGACTTGGGAAGCCTTCTAGGAGATATTAGTTCCCCTTAGTACCCCAAGTTACATTACAAGATTTTGATAAATGGGTAGTGGACTTTATTGGGATGATTAATCCACCAACGAATAGGTCAAGAGTCAGATAGATTATTACGGTGACAAACTACTTTACTAGATGGGTCAAGATAGAACCAATCAGAGACTGTAGTGCAGAGAAAACTACACGATTGTTTTTTGAAAATGTGGTTACACGGTTTGGATGCCCAAGAGTACTTATGAGTGATCATGGAACTCAATTTATGAATAGTACTATTACAACTTTGACAGAGAAGTTTTAGATTCATCATCATAAGAGTACACCATACCATCCTCAGTAAATTGACACAATATAATCATTCAATAAGATCCTAGAACATGCATTAACAAAGGTTTGTAATGTGAGTCGATATGAATGGGACTTGAATATTCCTTCAGTGTTATGGGAATATATGACTACAAGGAAGAAGTTGATAGGAAAAACTCTATTTAGATTTATGTATGGTCAAGAAGTTGTTATGCCTATGGAATTCATAGTACTAAGTTTGTGCATTGCTACGATGGAGAATCTTACAGATTCTGGCACAATGCCGAAGAGAATTTCATAAATATTAGAAATCAAGGAAGATCGCTTTGTCGCAAGTTTCCATCAGCAAGTGCAGAAAGCACACGAGAAAGCATGGCATGATAGGAACATTAAAAAGAATAAGTTTCAGACATGAGGCTTAGAGTTACTTTATGAAAAAAATTGTTTTCAGCACCCATGGATGTTTCAGATGCATTGGTTAGGACAATGTGTGATCATATTTATGACATATGTAGGTGTTTTCGAGTTGGAGAAACTAAATGGAGAAGTTGTGGAAGGATTGGTTAATGGTAGTCGACTGAAACTATATAGGGACAACTGGGATTCCACGCACTAGTCTCAACACACAATATGTGTACCATATTACTTTTATCATAGTTTATTATAACAACAAAAATAAAAAGAAGAAAAGAAATAAAGGAGTTTGAAGGAAAATGACGCAAACAAGAAAAAGGAAGGTGAATTGCACAGAAAGGTCAAAGAGAGTATGAAGAAAGAAGTTAAGATTGGACATCCACATAGAAGACAGTTGAAGGAATTAAATATCAAAATTGACATGAAACACATTAAAGAGTGATCAGAAAAAGGAAGTAGTGGAGATGCATAGTCATTAATGGAAAGTGATGTCAATATCGTGACATAATGGGAAGATCTAAACCACGATTTGTGGAACAATATGAATTTATTGCATAATATGGAACGAATTGAATGTGAAGTACAACCAGATTGGATAACAAGTTAGGGTGTAAAGAAAAAAATCAACTCGAGACAAATGATAAGAGAAGTTGAAAGGTCGACAACCAGAAGTTATTGTTATTCCAAGTTTTCATAGAGAGAAGCGAAGAGTAGAGATCTGAGCGAACACAGATAGAGTCGAGTAAGAAAAGTTTAAAAGAGAAGTTGCAGAGAGCTATGGCACCAATGAAATTAGATGCAACATCAACGTCACAACGGAGGAAGCAACACATTAAGCCACTTGTAGAACTAGTACAAGAAGAGACTTCAATACATCCACGTTAGAGATGAGTTTGGGAAACTTTTCAAGGGATTATGTACCCTCAAGAAAGTTGTCAGCGAAATGGGTCAAATTACCATAGGAAGCAAAGTATTATCTTGTGGAACCAAAAAATCCACCTGAGGTAATATTTGAAGGTGCTATGCAAGGAGAAACACTAAGCTCAAAGTTCACAGATGACCATTCGTCAGACAAAAAGAAGTTCCCATATTTAGTGCTGAGGAAACATTTGAAGACATTCATATATATAGATATGTTGTTTATTAGATTTTAACTTGTTACAAATCCCGAACTTGTTACAAATCCCGAACTTGTTACAAATCCTGAATTTGTTACAAATCCTGCATTTTAGTAGGAGCATTGAGATCAACGCCTATGTGAAGATGTTGTTAATATACATCCATGGAGGATATCTATGGCCGAATAAAGTTGTGTACATTGATGGAGAATTAATTGCATGAATAACTTGATTTCCAATGGCAGGGGAGGATCTGCCACTACTTTTTACAGACAAGTTGAACGAATAACCATTATCAGAGAGGATGAAAGAGAATTTTGGAACGTTTAGAGGATCGTGTGGGCTCGATGTCGCGAGCATCAGTGAAGACTCAATCAAGTTTGAAACACAAGTTTTAGCTTGGAAATTGTTGAGAAAGTGTCACAAGGATCAAGTGCCAGTAGGTATGATAGAAATGGCATAAAAGTGTGTCGAAGGCGTACAAATGAACTAGGAAACTTTCTTAGTCAAGTAGTTCTAGATATACTTTAGGGAAGCTCAAGATAGAGGTATGGAGTTTCATTACACATGGTTTTTGATACTTATGTAGGGGCATTGCTCCACCTATGCATGTGCTAGCTAGACAACACATTCAACTCACATTCAATGGAGGGGAGAGGCGTCATCCCTCTCATTTCAATTTTTAAAATCGTATTCAATGCAATTAAATGTTTGAAGGCTAGAAGATCCAGAGCCATGCATTTTGCACAGATAGTAGATGAAGTTGCCTTTAATGGATGATAGTAGATGGGCTCTAGATCTGATCTGAACTAGACAGCCATTGAATGTTCATTCAATGTAAATTAACGAGAGTAGGTAGCTTGGAGGAAGAGCTCGAGGAGCCCCTCTTTTGGTAAAAGGATATTTGTATCTAGATTCATAAGGGGAGATTATATTAGAAGAGAGATATAGAATGTAGGAGAAGAGATCCGAGACTTTGTTGTAGTCTGAGCTTTGTGAACATTATACAGACAACTCATATTAATCCAAAGAGCAGTTTTTACTACATATGATTCTATGTGTTTATGTATATGTGATGAATGTAAAGTGTGTGTTATTTTATGCTATAGATGTATGTTAGTTTCAATATATAGGGTGTAGACAAAATTTGTTGTCTATGAGTTTGTTGGTTTCAGTCTGGGTTCTGTGTTGCTAAATGCAAGGAGTACATGACATAGTGTTGAGGACTCTGTGAGCCAGTGCAAAGAGTGCACAACTGAGTTCTATGTTGAATTCAGGAAAGAAAGTGCCAGGAGAGCACACCAGAGGAATCATAAACTCAAGGTAGGAGCCTCATGGTTACTGAACATCTTAGAGGAGAGCCTGTGCAGAGAAGGCATAGAGGAGAGAACATAATTACTGAGGATTCTATATAACTCTATTAGGTGGGCATTGAGCGAGTGCAAGGAGTGCACAAGAGAACTCTGTTTTGAGTCTTGTAAGAAGAGAAGTGTCAATGAGAATACACTCACAGAGTTACTAAACAATCTGTAATCCCAGCAAGGTGTGCTTGAGCCGAAGTTGCCAAGAGGGCACTGATATCCCTTTAAGGAGTGAAAGAGGAATAGAAGCAAAGTTGTTGAACACTCTAGAGGAATACCTATGAAAGGAGTGCACCAGGCCAACACTCAGATAAAGTGTTGAAAGACAACCATTTGAGGGCTAGTCAAAGTGAAAGGAGCACACATGGAGGGAGCTAGTTTTCAAGTTTGTAAGCTTGGGAGGTTGAGTGCAGAACGTGGTAGGTGGGCACCAGAGAATCTTTTCGAATATGTAGAAGGGTTGAGTCCCCCAGAGACTGAGAAAGATGAAAAATCAGAAGAGATAGCATAAGGAGACTGAAAGAGTGGACTTATTCCAAGTCCCAAAGAATAGGAGATATAGTACAAAGTTGCACGCAAAGCACAAGTGTGCGCTAGGGCTGAGGTCAAGTTTCATTGCCAAAGCTCAGGAGAGACAACATTTTAAGAAACACAGACAAGACCTAAAGTCACATTGCTCATAGGACGTATATTAGAGGCCAATACCTTCAAAACATTGGAAATATTCTAAGTTACATAAGAAAATGAAATCTCAGGATGAGGAGTGAGAACAATTGTCAGATCAGTTGCAGAGGAAGAGATCTGGACCGTTAGATCTACATCTAGACACTAGAAAAAGAGTGCGTAGGAGGAAATAGATCTCAGTCGTTATATCTGGGAGTGTGTGAACCAACAGTCATTGGATCTAGGTAAGGTGCATGCATTTTAACCTTCGAAGGTTCACAGGAGAGTGGAATTTGCAAAGTCCCGAAGTTCCGAAATCATCTGAACCATCCATTGTCAGGAAGATAGGTGGCAGCATATCTAGGAGTTATAAGAATTGAACTTTGGAATATTTGCAAGGAGAAGAGCTCCAACAATCCTATTTGTTGGCACTAGGAAGGACATGTGGCGAGAGATCAACATTTCACTTATTTGTAGATTGGAAAATCCAGAGCTAAGAGTCGTGAGAACTCACAAAGTTCGAGTTCATGATTTGATCATAACCATCGATCGAAGGGAGAATGTGGGCTTTTGATTGTCCAAGGATATATCAGGGTTCGAGAGAAGGGAGGTGAGAGGTCCTCCAACTCCGCGAAACATGAAGTCTCGATTCGCAAAGAGTTGATCTGAGTCGTTGGATCGTGGGGACATCTAGATCGGTGATCTGATGGGCATGAAGTTTAGAATATCAGGAATCGAGAAAAGAGAGGAAAGAAATTTTTTGAATTGCGATACGTGAATTCCCATAGTTCTCGGAAAGTTTGTCCCCAGGTCATAGCAAGGGGTCATATTGATGAAGGATAAGGGAGGAGCTAGCTAGAGCTAGGCTCTAGTTTGAAAAATTAGAACTTGGGAGTGTAGAAATTCAAAATTCAAGGTTGGATCATAACAAAACACCCAAGGTTAGGAAGTCTCAAAGTGCATTTTGGATAGGCATGTGGTCACCACCGGTGGTCATGTGATGGGAGCTTACGCTTAGTGCTTGTTCGTGCGGGCAAAGTTTGTAAAAGGGGCCTATGGTTTTTATGCATTGAGGGTTCCAACGGGGACCAAGGATCCATTTCATCTTACAGGAGTTCGAAGATCCAATGACCGGGAGGTCGCGCAGACCCCATCGAGGTGGGGAACTACGTCAATTGGTATCAGAGATAAATTTTTATCTTTAGATTTCAGGCAAAAGTGAAAGAGGAGAAAGTTATTTTTTTCTTGCATGTGGCAGGAAAAAGAGGAAAGGATGTAAAGGAGATAGTATGATACCATCAAGTGGTATCAGATCCACTTTCTATATGTAGACAGTAGACAGAGGGAAGCAAAATATGAAAGAGATAGTATGATTTTGTGAGGTGGTGTCAGGATTTGATTTCTCCTGTAGGCAACAGGTGAATGAGGAAACAAAGTGTGATACTCTGTAAATATTGTTGCAAGGTGTGCAACAAATGGTATACAACCAGGTGGGCTGAACCTAGGTGAATATGGCTACTAAAGGATGAAATCATGGTCAAGGCAAGGACCTCCAACAAAAAGGCAAGGAAGAGATGGACAAATAACTCCAGGACATCAGAGAAGAACTGGAGAGGCTGACATTTAAAGTGAAGCAAGATTTAAGGACACATTGGGTGTATGAGTGGCCCATGAAGAAGAAGGTAAAATGGACAGTTAAGAAACTGTTAGCCAGAGGACAATGACAATTGTTGAGAAGGTGGTTGAGGCATGTTGTAAGACTAGCAGACATAGAGGAAGTGGTTCACATCTGTGAGCCAGAAACCGGGAATATTCTTAGTGATGATGAGGATAAGAGATCGGTGGATAATCTCAAAGACTGCCAGGTGGGCAGTGAAGAAAGTTCAAGTTGCCAGGTGGGAAATGAGGTGGGATGATTGGAGAATATCATAGACTACCAGGAGGGTAGGGAAGAAGTCCCAATTTTCCAAGTGGTCAAGGGAGAGAAGATGAACTCAGTTGAGGGTTCATATTAGCAAGGAATGTTGATAGGGGAGGATCATAAATACATTCTAATCATTGAAGGAATTGAGTTATTCCTTATAAGTATCCCAATTGAGGCCACAACACATCTTGTAGGTGCAACAACAAGAGAAGGACAACCAACAGTGACTGTCATGGAGGAATAAGAGAAGGAGAAGATGTTGATGTCTACCCAAACAGAAGAAGAGCATGCAGTTAAGATGTTCACTCCATGGGAGACATAGTTTAGGATGTTGGAGGATTGGTTGGAAAATATGGAACCAATAGATGACTTCTAGAAGACAGTCATGCAGATCGTAGGAGAAGAGAATTCGATATAATTTCTCATAAATTTCATCAAGGAAGATGATTAGATGATGACTACGACACTGAGGAATTTAGCAGAAGAGGGAGCATAATTCTAGTCTGGGGAGTAGCTGGAGGAATATGGAAATATACTAGTGGAAGAACTGGCAGAAGAAAATCTGTCAGAAGGAGAAGTTGAGAAACAACTCAGTGATGAGATTGTAGAACCAAAGTCTGCAATAGAGTGGCAACTTAGTTCCACAAGAGGAGATGAAAATAGCATGTGGGATCAGGTTGATTTACCCATTGCCAAGAAGGATGTGTAGTAGAGAAGACTTCCAAATATCCAACCATTGGAGCAGATGGAAAGAGTGATAGAGGATATAAGGAGGTTGATGTTGAAGTCAGTAGAAGAAGCAATCAACAAGGAGAAGATGAGCAGAATGAATCCTTCAAGAGCAGCAGGGAAGCAACAGTAGAAACAACAACAAAGGAATGGGGCAGGAGGACAGCTCTATAGGAGAGTTTGGGAACGAGGTGGATTTCAATAGTAGAGTGGAGGAGCTCATGATTCTCCTAGAAGTAGAGTATGATGCAGGAGCATCACTCCACCTATGAATGTGCTAGCTAGACAAAACATTCAGTGGGCATTCAATAGAGGGGAGAGGCGCTAACCCTCTCATTTCAAATTTTAAAATTGTATTCAATGCAATTAAATGTTTGAAGGATAGAAGAGCCAGAGCCATGCCTTTTGCACAGATAGTAGATGAAGTCACCTTTAATGGATGACAGTAGATGGGCTCTATATCTGATCTAGACTAGATAGTCATTGAATGTTCATTTAATGTAAATTAATGAGAGTAGGTAGCTTGGAGGAAGAGCTCAAGGAGCCCCTCTTTTGGTAAAAGGATATTTGTATCTAGATTCATAAGGGGAGATTAGATTAGAAGAGACATCTAGCATGTAGGAGAAGAGAGCCAAGACTCTGTTGTAGTTCAAGCTTTGTAAACATTGAACATACAACTCATATTAATCTAAAGAGCAGTTTTTCCTGCATATGATTCTATGTGTTTATGTATATGTGATGAATGTACTGTGTGTGTTATTTTATGTTGTAGATGTATGTTAGATTCCATCTGCAGGGTGTAGATGGAATTTGTTGCCTGTGATATTTTTGGTTTCAGTCTGGGTTCTATGTGGCTAAATGCAAGCAGTGCATGACAAAGTGTTGAGGACTCTGTGAGCCAGTGAAAAGAGTGCACATTTGAGTTCTGTTTTGAATTCAGGAAAGAATGTGCTAGGAGGGAACACTATAGGAATCATAAACTAAAAGGAGGAGCCTCAAGGTTATTGAAAATATTGGAGGAGAGCTTCTACAGAGAGGGCACATAGAAGAGAACATAATTATTGAGGATTTTGTACATCTCTACCAGGTGGGAATCGAGCGAGTGCAAGGAGTGCACAAGAGGACTCTGTTTTGAGTTCTGTAGGAAGAAAAGTGTCAAGGAGAAGAAACTCACAGAGTTACTAAACACTCTGTAAGATCAATAAGGTGTTCTTGAGCCGAAGTTGCCAAGAGGGATAAAATATCCCTTTAAGGAGTGAAAGAGGAATAGAAGCAGAGTTTATGAACACTTTGGAGGAAGACCTATGCAAGGATTGCACCAAGCCAACACTCGAATAAAGTGTTGAAAGATATCCATCTGAGGGATAGTCAAAGCACAAGGAGAGAACTTGTTTTCAAGTTTGTAATCTCAAGAGGTTGAGCACAGAACGTGCCAGGTGGGCACTAGAGAATATTTTGGAAGATGCAGAAGGGATGAGTCCCCCAGCGACTGAGAAAGTTGAAAACTCAAAAGAGATAGCACAAGGAGAGTGCAAGAATGGACTTATTCCAAGTTGTAAAGTGCATGAGAGATAGTGCAAAGTTGCATGTAGAGTGCAAGTGTGTGCTAGGGTCGAGGTCGAGTTTCATTTCCAAAGATCAGGATAGAAAATGGTTTAAGAAACGAAGACGAGACCCAAAGTCACAAGGCCCGTAGGAGGTAGATCGGAGGCTGAGACCTTCGAAACATTGGAAATATTCTAATTCAGAGAAGAAAACGAAATCTCAGGAGGAGGAGTGACAACAACCATCAGATCAGTTGCAGAGGAAGAGATATGGACCGTTAGATCTATGTCTAGACACCAGAAGAAGAGCGCGTAGGAGGAAACATATCTCAGCCGTTAGATTCAGGAGCGTGTGGACCAATAGTCGTTCGATCCAGGTAAGGTGAATGCATTTTAACCTTTGAAGGTGCACATGAGAGTGGACTTTGCAAAGTCCCAAAGTTCCAAAATCATCGAAATTGTCCATCGTCAGACAGACAAGTGGGTGGAAACAGGTCTGGGAGTTAGAAGATTTGAAATTCAGAATATTTGCAAGGGGAAGAGCCACAAAAATCCTAGTTGTTGGCACTGAGAAGGACACATGGCGAGAGATCAACATTTTGTTGATTCTTATGTTGGAAAAGCCAAAGGTAAGAGTCTTGAGAAGTTACGAAGTCCGAGTTCATGATTTGATCGCAGCCTTCGATCAAAGGGAGAATGTGGACCGTTGATTTTCCAAGGAGATATCGAGGATTGGGAGAAGGGAGGTGAGTGGTCCTCCAACTTCATGAAACGCGAAGTATCGATTTGTGAAGAGTTGATCTGAGTCATTGGATCATGGGGAAGTCTAGACCGTTGATCTAATGAGCATGAAATTCAAAATATTGGGAATAAGGAAAAGAGAGGCAAGCAATTTTCTGACTTCCCGATACGTGAAGTCTCATAGCGCTCGGAAGGTTTGGCCCCATTTCATAGAAAGGGATCATATGGATGAAGGATAAGGGAGGAACTAGTTAATGCTAGTCTCTAGTTTAGAAAATTAGAACTCGGGAGTGAGGAAGTTCAAAAGCCAAGGTTGGCTCATAATAGAACACCCAAGGTCGCGAAGTCCCGAAGCTCCTTTTGGATAGGCCTGTGGCCACTGCCAGTGGTTGAGTGATGAGATCTTGCTCCTAGTGCTTTTTCATGCGGGAGGAGTTCGTAAAAGGGACTTGTGGTTTTTATGTATTGAAGGTTCCAATGGGTACTAAGGAGCCATTTCATCTCATGGGAGTTTGAATATCTAGTGACTGGGACATCGCGCAGAACCCTCCGAGGTGGGGCACTACGTCAGATACTAATATGACTAGTGGCTTGGAGGGAGTTGGAAGACTCACAATTTTTTCCTGCAACCAATAAACCTTGCTTGGCAGGGATCTATGCTAACTTGTGCCATACCACACATAAGGAAACACAAAAGGATAACAATATAATTTTTTATATCTACAACGAGGCTAACCAAGAGAGAATTCATAGAATACCACACATTTTACCACATGTGGTAGAATCATACAATCCAGTTGCACTATTTAAGGTATGCCACCTTTACATGTATATCCAAGTGAAGAAGGACCCAAGTGAGTAATGGTTTCTGACACAATACAGGGTCACTGAAGAAGAGATGGGAGACATAATGGAATATTGGGATTTTGAGTGGAAGATCCCACCAACAAAAAAAGAGTAAACCGAGACACAACAACCATGAGATAATGAAGACTAAGACAAACAAGAAGGAAATAGTGCATGAACAAAACAAAATATAGTACCACGCATAGAGAAAAAGAGGAAGGAGAAGAATATGGGAACATCAGTACCACAACAAAAGAAGAGGAAATTAGTTAACGAAGTTTCCACCCAAGTTCTGTCATAGGATGATTTAGAGAATATTGCAGATCAGGTAAAGGAAGATACTGATGAAGCTTTTGAGAATGCAACATAGAATCAAGAGGAAAGACATTTGGAAGTGCAAGCACAAATTATCGTGCTGCTACAAATTTTTGAAACAAAAATACTAGCATCAATCAACCAAGCACAAATGAAGAATACAACACAAATGATATAGGTGAAAATGATGAAATCCCACTAAGTGGCAACATGAGGAGAGTATCGAGTAATGAATATAGCAGTAGGAGCATTAGAGTTCCCCATAGTAGAGTTGAAGGAGAAAGAAAAGACACTAAGTCACATTGACTTGGTGTTATATCAGCTTCCTATAGAAGTATTATATGGGTTGCAGACGAGCATTACACAAGAGATTCAAGTGAGTGCACTATCAAAATCGATGGAGTTGACAAAGTACATTATAGCTAGTGATGCATTAAAAAAATAATGTTATCAACTTAGGCTGGGGAGAGAGGTGGTCGCATAGAGGATGGAGAGATTGCAACAAGTGGTAAAAGGGGTATATAATCATATTATAGAAGTGTTTGTAGAAGAATAATCCCCCTTAGAATAAAAAGTTATGAAGATTGGTGAAGCCATTCAAGGATTCTAAGCAAATATTATTGATTTAGTGGCACACGAGACACCGATACCCCACCAGAGGAAAGGAAGAAAAGAGATAAAAGAGATAAAAGAGATAAGATGGAAACATCAACTATATAGAATATTAAGAATCTAGAAGTAAAATGTGAAAAGATTTATGTAGAAAAAAGGGAATTTGGACATAGTTGACGGAATATGTGGAAATACAAGAAATTGGGTGAAAGTTACAAATGATGCAGGACAAGGCCCAAATATTTAAGGAAGTAATTCCCACATTTCCACCAGCAGAGATGATGAACGCAATGGTATAAAATAAAAAATTGTACTCAGAGATGAACCAAATGATGGTGTACCAGTAGGTGTTTGCATAGAAGATAGAAACATTGCAGGATAAAGTGTTCAGAATAGTAGGAGGACTTGTAGTTGTGCAAGGCATTGCAAGGAAGGAAACACAAGAGAATCAAGAGAAGTTGAAGATGCCTATTACAACAAAGATAGGAGAGGAATTTTTGTAGCAAAATAAAAAAGTAAAAAAACAGGGCAAGACTGTAAAGAAACATTTCAGAAGTTGTCGATGAGTTGGAAGCAGACCTGAAGTGGCTCAAGATGAGTTAGGCATATTGGAGAAGGACATTTTGGGTATGTTTTTGGAATTGTGTAGGAATGAATCATGTGGAAAATCAACAAAGGAGAAGCACACGTGGAAGATGGTTAACGTATTTGAAGGAGTCAGTGTGCGAAAGGAGGAAGTTTGTTAGTAATTTTGGGACATGTTGTCCACATTGTAATGGGATAAGCCCCAATGTATATGTTTAAATATGTGTTAGTTTTGGGTAGAAAGGAAGAATTATATCTATGAATGAGATGAATGAGTGAATGAGTAGTTTATTAGGTCATAATTTTAGTATTGTAGATTTTTCGAGTTGATGAGTATGAGTTGAGTTCAATATCAGTCGAGAGGAATGTGTGCACTACAACATAGAATGACTTGGGAAAGTTTCAGTTGTTACTGAAGATCATTGTATGAGCATAGTGCACACCCGTTGTAAAGAAGACTAGGAATTAATAATATAACAAGCAAGTGATTGTGGATGTAGCCCAATTTGGGGTGAACCATGTTAAATCCTTGTGTTCTAATGTGTATGTTGTTATGATGTGTTTTGATTTATGTGATGTTCATCACACACATAGAGTAAATGATTAATGGTTAATATGAATCTGTATTGGATGGTCCCGCGCATATGTTGAATGGTTAAGTAGGATGATTATTTCATATGTTATGGTACTATTAAGGTTTTGCACACAAAATATATGAAGGAATGTTAAGTAAAAAGTAAGGATGAATCCCTCATATTCCCCCATGATTACATAATCATGGTTCGTCCAGTCCCCATAGGTACCTCAAGTGAGACCTCACCTTCTTTCAGGTGATTTCGAAAGGTTTGACATATTGGGATTTTTGGTGGATTAATGTTTAACCCCTGGTATTTCCACTACACATCAACAACTTCCCTATAAGCACATCCTCATAGCCCTCATCATCCCCTCCCTCGGAACCAGAAGTTGTTGTGTCTTGGTTGACATAACTAGTCCTGGTATAAGAACATTGTGAAGGATCTAACCTTTGTTCCATTGTGGTCATCACATAGGAGACACCCATCTTATTTTTTTCAACAGTGACCCCAGGCCATGCAGTGACTTCCTTATCAAACATGACCTCATCCAATTAAAACGGTAATGAATACATATCAAAATGATCCAGATTATTTTGAGAATTAAATGAAGGCAGAGATATAATAATGAACTATATAGATATATTGAAAGAACCATAGAGATAGAGTAATGTACAATTTTTTTTAGTGAGAGAATGTACAGAAACTGTAAAATTACTGAGTGAATGACTCGGTAGAATGGTGGTATATTATCTCTGAGAAGAGATGTGATGGCTACACTCATTTCCAAGAAGATGATGATGTTTACAATGAGGCTGCAAATTCCTTTATAACATAAATAAAATCCAAAACCCGAACCTGGGAAGATGAAATTCCAAAAGGTTTGTGGGCCCCGATGGGGGTATTTGATACGTCAACTTCCCAAGGGCATAACTTTTGCATACGATATTTATTTGGGGAATTAAATTCCTCATCGGAAATTTTTATCCGAGAAGAAAAAAATTCCAATGGGGTTCATGGGATGCCATATGAAACCCTTGGCCTCAAAAAGTAAAAAAAAATATCGTTTAGGGCCTCAAAATGGCCTCGGAATTTTGGGAGTCGAAATACTGTAAAAAACCACCAAAATGGAAAATTATTCTTTGAGCCAGTGGAATAGGTGGGTGGCCACCAATATTAATCTAGATCATTCCTTCCTCCTTATGAAGCACTAGTCCCCATTGCATCAAGTTCCCATGGAAGATGGGCAATAGTTTTTTGAATTAAAACCTTGGTGAGCTACTTTCCTTTCTCTTGAAGCTATCTTTCTTAGCTTGTTGAATGTTGTCATGCACCTATTGCTGGAGGGATTGGATCCGTTAAAATGATCTAGCTACATGATATTCCCAAGTGTGGGAGGAATTTTTCAGTAAAGATGAAACATGAGGAGTATGAAGGGATCTATTGTGTCTTTTCTTGATTGGAAAGTGTGGAAGCAACCCCATAGGTGAAGAAAAATTATTTTTGTTCCCTTCTATAATCAACTTCTACTGGATAGAAAGGTATTGGGTCAAGACTGCAGTGGTTGCAATGTCCCTCTATTCACCTTATGTTCACATCATGAAGAGGATAAACTCTTTGGTATGAGAGATTAATTTTTGACACTGTTTTGTCGAGATAGTAGTCAGAACTACCTCTGGTATCCTATAGAGATGACCTAGAATAACTTGGTTAGAAGGTATTTTCACCAATTCATAGGCGCACCATTATTAGTGAATGATTCCATTGCAATGGTTCTAGAGTACACTCACCCTTTGTGTACATTCAAATCCCCTTCCCCATAATCAAGTAGGAATCCATGTAGACTTGCTTTTCATTAATTGGCACTATGTGTGCTCCTCAGACTCCATGAAGTGTACAATATTTTTCATATAGGCATAGTTCCTCCTTCTTCTTACCATGCTTCCTATGTCCTTGGAATCCTTTGATGACATCTTGGCCCTACATGGAAAACTCGGTGAGAATATGGATGTCATCCACATGGATTGGATAGGCCTAGTCTAACTAGAGGGTATTGTTTTGCACTCTACTGATCATAAATTTGGTGCATCATCCAGTACCTAAGATAGACAGGTCATGAAGACATAGAAAAGTGGAATCTCACAAGGGAATGTAGTCTGGATTCCACAACCACTAGAATAATCTGTCAGGAAATGTAGAGAAATCCATGAAGGCATTGGTGGCCATGTGTGGGAATTTTGTGGCATCAGTAAAATTGAGGTCGACCAACCTAGTTTGTTTGACCTCCCATGTAGTTCACCTTGAAAAATGACCTGTGGATCAATAAACTCCACTGTAACATTAGTTCTGAGAACCCCTTGACCAGCTGTGTGATTCATTGGAATAGGGAGACACTTGTAAACAAACAACACTAGGGGAAAAATTTGTGGATGTAGGCTTACAGAGTGATCAAGAGGCTCTAGAACTAAATCTATAGTGAGCACAATGAGAAAATAAAAACATGAATCCATTGGCCAAAGGTATGTTTATAATCAATATGTGGAAGGTGATGTGATGACCATGCATTGAATTCTATAGGATGACAAGAGTGGGCATTAAATTCAACTAAATCCTTCGAATGTGGAAACATCCATGATGTGATTGGGGAACATAAATGCATAAATGGAAAGATGGGAACATGATGGAAGATCAAGTTAGGAAAGTAATTATTGGGTAGTTGGTTAACCAGAAAAAGGATGTACAATTGGTAATATTTAATTGATTATGACATGTAGAGACACGAGAATGAACAAAAAGGTACTAAGGAATTTTAACGACCCAAATGATGACACAAGTTCATGGAATTAAAACTTCGACAACATTAATTATGAGATGATGTGATTAAGAATTCCCCAACCACAAAGGTGATATCCTAGTTGGATGAAATGAAAATTACTACTAGACTTGAAGGGTTGGTGATAGATGGACATGTCACCATTTTATTGAATAAAATGGAAACAAAAAAGATAGAATTAGGACTTCTAACTACAGAACACACTCCCAAAGACAAGAGCATACCAAAAAATTATTTATGAGGTAGAAAGGTAGGGATTTAGGCATGCACCATTCACCCAGTTGGGTCGAATAATTCCATCGAGTTGCGCAAATTTGATAGCTCCAGAATCACATATTTCAACAACTATGAAAGGTCCAAGCCAATGCATCTGTAATTTTCCCGAATGTTTCCAATTCTTCTTGTCATATAAGATCACGAGGTCACTTTGTGCAAATGATTTATGATTTGTATGTCGCTCATTCCAGGATTTTTGTCTGGATTTATCAATATTCTGATGAAAATATGCCAAGAATCTAGCTTCCTCAAGTTACATTAGTTCCTCAACACGCTCAGTAAGGGAGTCATCATCTATCATCTTAGTAGATTGCACAATGAATAGACTTGGGGTGAGAAACTCAGCTGGCACAACTTCTTCCCTACCATATATCAGTTGAAAAGGAGTGTACATGTTTAATCAATTTGTGGTAGTCCTATACACCGATAACACAACTTGAACTTTCTCATCTCAGTCATCTTGATTTGTGAAATAAACTTTAGTCATCCCCATATCCAATATTTTATTAAATTCTTCCATTGTTATGTTATCCTATAGATGGTAGGGACTACACTTATGATTCTAAATCATAAATTCTCTTGTAAGGGTTGTAATAGTCTCATTGAGAAAGTGGGCTCCTTGATCACTAGTAAGGTTCCCAGGACAATCCAACCTGGTAATAACATTTTAAAAAATAAACTATGTGGTGGTGGCTATACAAAAATCATGAACATCCTCCACTTCAGCTCACCGAGTCAGATAATTAGTTGTAGTAATTATGAATATTTCATTTGAATGCTTACCAGGAGGATTGATTGGACCTATGAAATCGACAACCCATTTTTCAAAGGCTTGTAGTGATTTGACAGGGTGTAGAGTTAAATCATCACAATGATATGGATTTCCCACTCTCTAACATACATTACATGCCTGAGCATATTCCTTATCATATTTAAACATTGTAGGCCACCATATTCTTGCTTGTAAAATATTTTTGGCAGTAGTCTTGTCTCCAACGTGTTCTCCCACAACTACACTTTGACGTTCCCATAGAATATGAGGTATTTCATGGTCTAGCACACAGTGTTTCAAGATATTATCCAATCCCAATTTGTATAATTGGCCCACAATTTGTTGATAAATTGTTGCATGAACCATGGTGTGTCTCTTCTAGGTAATAGAATATCCTTCCAGCATAGCACCTGTAGTCAAGAATAGGGAAATGTCTGACAGATAATTAGGAATATCCTCAATACAAAAAATATCTACATTAGAGAGTTGATCATCTATAACTCCACCACTTTCTCCTAAATGTAGTATCAACAAATTATATGGCCCAACATTTAGTTTACTAGGATTGATAATGACCTCAAAAGAGAACTCCTGGAATAACAAAAACCATATGCAAATTTGACCTTCTAACATAGACTTTTTAACCAGATACTTAAAATTAGAGTGTTTATAAAAAAACTTAAAATGATTTCCTAAAAAATAATGTCTAAACTTTTTTAAAGAATAAACCATTTCCAAACCTTCCCTGTCAATTGTATTATAGTTGTTCTCGACTTGGGAAATATTTTTGTTGGAAAGGTAAACAAGATGATCAATATATCCATCTGTAGATTGTGCTAGGATATCACCCAATGCAATTGAAGAGGCATCAATGTAGACATGGAACTCAATTTTCCAATTAGGATAAGTTAAAATAGGTGTATTACTCAACTTCTCTTTGAGCAAGTCAAATTATGTATCACAATCTTGAGTCCAAAAAAATGTTTCAGATTTATTCAGTACTCGTTCCAAAGGTGTAGCTATACGTGTGTAATTCATAATAAACTTGTGATAGTATATAGTATGGAAGAAATCAATTCACAACTATTTTATAGTGATAGGAGGAGACATATTGAGAATTACTGCAACTTTTGTAGGATCGACTAACACTCCTTCCCTATAAACTATATATCCTAGAATATTCCCAAAAGGTACATTTGATCATATTAAGGGGAATTTGTAGATATCTTCAGTGGTCCAAAATCAATAATAATATCCCAATGTTATCCTTGAGTAATTCATACATGGTCCAATCATCTGGGTAGGCCTCAATAAATTTATGAATGAAATCACGAAATACTATGATCACAACCTAAGAGAAAACTAATGGGGAATTATTAAGCCCAAAAATCATAACATTATAGGAAAATTATCCCCACTCGGTAGTGAAGGTAGTCATTTTCTTGTCTTATTTGGCGATTTGAACCTGGTGGTATCTAGAAAAACCATTTGTGAAGGAATATGCTTCATTTCCTGCTACTTGATCCAGTACCTCATCACTAAAGGGGGTAGGAAATGGGTCATGTACACAAGAAGAATTCATGATTCTTTAGTCCATGCATCATATATTGTCCATACCTTCCTTGGTTTGTATGATGATAGGACTGACCCATTTAGCCTTATCGATAGGGAAAATCAACCCAACTACCAACATCCTATCAATCTCCTTCTTCACATTATGTTTGAATTTGGGTTTCAAATGGTATTACCTATGTTTAGTTGGTCTTGATTCAATATTTAACTCTATCCTCATCTCCCCTAAATATCCCTTAATACATTTTAGTTCTAAATATTTTGTAGGGAATATGTCCTCATATTCCCTCAACAAAGCATGTGTCTCTATCATGGTATGATCGTCCCAGTAATCCCCTATGGAAGCTAGATCAGGGTGGTCCTCACTCCCTATGTTTCTTTTTTACAACTTTCAGGGTTGGGAATAACAAATATTAACATCATCCGAATTATTTTTGTGCACAACTCTAGTGCCTTTTGATTTGTTAAATGTCAAATTCCTAACATCTTCTAGGTCTTTGATGTCTCTTGGGTATTCATCCATTTTGCTACAAGTCATAGGTATTTGGGAAAGGGTTGGGTAAAGGATATAACGAAGGAGGTATTCATGTTCAGAACAGACAGTGTGAGAATTTATCATCTCAACTTCATCAATAAAAATAAATTTATTAATATGTTGCAAAGCTAAAGTGATTTCAGGGGACTTACCTAAAAATAGTAAGTCTTGGAAGAACTGGATTTGAAGGAATTCCCAACAAGTGGTTTGGATTCGATATTCCTCATGTACATACCAAGTGGTTGGAATCTTTCCTAAAATGTGAATAAACTGATGCACCCAAAATTGGGAAGGAAAATGTGCAAATACCCATACATGAATAGAATGTGCAACACGCTTCCTTGGATCAAAAAACCCATCGTATACTACCAAAATTGAGGTCGAATTGTTTGGTTCCCAATATTTATTTAGTTAATATCGATAAAAATGTAATTCTAGTAATCCCAGTTGATTCCCAATAGATCTGGGTATGGGTCCTTCTCCCCCATGATTTTAATAACCTCGAAGTCAACCATTGTCTTAACTCCAAATAAGTCTACTACAACATTTTGTAGATACCCAACATGATAGATACAATATTGATTGGAAATGTATAATTGAATGAGAGAATAGAAAATATTTGGCTTACCCATGGCCTCCTAGGTTTTATTCAGTAGTATGTTGATGTCAGACCCCAAATCTAACATAACATCATTAATCTCATAGCCATCGATGTGAGTGTTTAGTGTGAGTTACCTTCTGGATCTCTTCTTCCTCCTATGTATTATACCTATATTTCTCTTTGGAATATGAACAATAATCAGCTCTTCTGGGTTCCCTTCAATCTCTAAAGTCCCCTTGAGTGTGTTATGCAACTCCTTGGTGAATTTTTCATCATCTATAATGTTAGAAAATAATCAGAGCCACAATTCAATAGTCTGCAAAGGTATAGCTTGAGGATTTGTTTGTTCCAAAAACAAATCATTTATTTTAACTTGAAGCTCATGGCTCAATTCTATAGGTGTCAGTATTGTAGGATTAACAGTCCATTCGAATATCTTGATAGTGTCCTTAAAGAACTATTTTGTAGAAGGGGGTCATATTTAACATCTTCTAGTACCTTCTTTTGGATCCTGATTTGAGTCGAGTTGTCAACATCGACACCATTCCTTGTTCCTCCTTGAGTAATAATATTAGTATTGAGTGCCTTTTCTTTAGTGAAAAGTCAAGGCTTAGAATTTACCAAGTTGGCACCTCTCTACCTCGTGAAATATTCCCACTTTGCAATCAAATCATTTAAATACTTGATGGCATGGGTTTTTTTCTACAATGGGCACAACAAGGACATATTGGAAGAGGAAAATCTCTAGTGAGATGTCCCTACTCATTGCAATTATAACACTTAGTTGGTCCTCCCCCATCATTTTGTTGGTTGTGCAGCTTGATTATCTTGTTGATTCAGAGGTATTTGTTTCCATACATGTTTATACCGCATGAATACTATACACTCCTCTATGTGGGGATGTTGTAGGGGGGCTTGCCCCCCTTGCAGGGTTTGGGGGCGAAGCCCCATAGGGAAAAAATTCCTTGTAAATGTGTATTATAATTTCAGAGTAAATCTAGAATGTTCATTATAAGGTCACAAATCTAATGGTAGAAGTTATGTTAGGGTTTTTTTTCCTAGAATGAAACCGTCTTTTATGGGGGAATTATACTGTGACCGTGGATCATTGTGAATATTGTATTTTAAGAGAGGAGACTGTGAGAGAAATAAGAGGAATTTACAGAGAGTGTGTTGTAGGTTGTATCCCTTCATTTTGCTGGATAATAAAAATGAAGGACCTAGAAATTTCTCTAGTGGACAAAGCCCAAAATGGGTGAACCACGTATATATGTGCCTTTATTGTGTTATGTATCTTATGTATTTTATTTTTGTATCTTTTTATTTTATTGTTCTGCGATCCTTTTTTTCTAACATATTGTATCAGAGAGAAAGGTAACTCATGGGAAAAGATGGTTCTTGGTTTGAGTGGGAGAAATGGAGGAAGATGGAAATTTTAGGGTCGAGAAATTTAACAACCAAAAATACCAGTTATGGAAGATGCAGATGGAGGATTGTTTATATCAGAAGGACCTAATCCTACCATTGGGAGAAATAAAAAAGAAGATGACGACGATGGAGGATGAATAATCAGAGGTTCTTGACATAAAGGCACTAGGAACGATACAGCCGAGCCTGGAAGTGTTGATAGCTTTCAATATTTCAAAAGGAAAGACAATGAAAGAGTTGATGGACACATTGGATAAATTGTATGAAAAACCCTGAGTGTCCAATGAGGTATTTCTAATGAAGATATTATTTAATATGAATATGTTATAAGGTGGGTCTATTGTAGATCATTTAAATGAATTTAATATGGTTACTAATCAACTAAGTTATGTAAAGTTGGACTTTGATGATGAGGTCAGGGATCTTCTAATCGTGTGCTCATTTCTAGAAAGTTGGAATGGCTTGGTCATGGATGTAAGTAACTCTCTCTCTAGTTTAAACACTCTAAAATTTGATGATGTTGTTGGTGTTATCCTTAGCGAGGAAATGCAACAAAAAAGTGCACGTGAGACATCAGGTAATGCATTACACACGGATAATATGGGAAGAAAAAGGATAGAGGAAAGGGATCAAGGAACCACGATAATTATAGGAAGGGAAGATCCAAATCCATTATGGGAAAGATAGAGTGTTGTAATTGAGGGAAGAAAGGACATCTGAAGAAAGATTGCAGAGCTCCAAAGAAGCAACGAGATGGAAAACAAGAGAAACATAAGAAAGCAAATGTAATAGGTGATGTGTTACAAGATGCTTTGATTCTTTCTGTAGATAATATTTCTATGTCTTGGGTAGTAGATTCAGGGGATTCATTCATGCCACACCCCATAGGAAACATTTTCTAGATTATGTTCAAGGTGATTTTGGACAAGTTTATTTGGGTGATGATGCACCATGCAAAATTGTTGGAATAGGAAAGGTAAAAATAAAGCAACTGAATGGAAACCAATGGTTGTTGAAAGAGGTAAGACATGTTCTAGATTTAAGGAAAAATACAATTTCAATAGGTCAGTTGACAAGTGAGGTTTGTATATCCATATTTACATATAAGATGTGGAAGGTCACCAAATGATCACTGGTGATAGAAAAAAGAGAGAAGGTAGGTACATTGTATTTATGTACTAGTAATACTGGATCTTATATATCTTTAGCTTATACAGGAGTGGGTAAAACACTATGGCATCATAGGCTTGGACACATGAGTGAGAAGGGGATGCAGATACTTCACAAAATAAATTTGTTTCCATATATTAAACAAATTGATTTGGATTTATGTGAGCATTGTGTTTATGGAAAACAAAAGAGAGTCAGATTTCTTAGAGTTGGAAAATAAAAGAAGAGTGAAAGGTTAGAGCTTCTGCATACAAATGTATCGAGGGCAACTCATGTATCATATCTTGGTGGCTCTCTTTATTATGCTAATTTTATTGATGATGCAACTAGAAAAACTTGGGTTTATTGCATTCGACAAAAATATGATGTTTTGATACTTTTAAGAAATGTAAATCTTTGGTTGAGAATGAGAGAGGAAAAAGGTTGAAGTGTCTCATATCAGACAATGGAGGTGAATATTGAAGTAAGCAGTTTGATGATTAATGTTCATACCATGGGATTCATAGAGAGAAAAAATTTCCAGGAACACCACAAGAAAATGGTTTGTCAGAAAGGATGAATAGGAAAATCATGGAGCATGCAAGGAGTATGAGATTGCATGCTAGGTCTCCCTTATAGTTTTGGGAATATGATGTAAATATTGTTTTTTACTTAATAAAAATAGGAACTTCAAGCTCTTTGGATGGTGGAATTCCACAGGAGGCATGGACAGGTACAAAGGAAAATATTATTTTTTGAAGACTTTCGGTTGTGAAGCATTTCTCCATATTGATAAATAAAATAGAACAAAGCTTGAGGAAAAATCCAAGAAGTGTAACTTTATTGGATACAGTGTTAATGATTTTGGTTATTGCTTATGGGATTATGAAAATCACAATAATTAGGTTTAGAGATTTCATATTCAATGAGAAGTTCATGTACAAAGATCAGTTGCAGGGAAAGAAACAGGAAAAAGAAAAACCATAATAAATAGTTTTTGATGAGATCACTGAAAAACAAATTCCAATGGTACCATAAAATAAAAATGTACAAAAACAGGAGAAGCATGGACTTCAAACTCCTACAATAACTTTTATAAGATCTAATAGGTTAAGTAGACCCCCTGAACGATACTCTCCTTCATTGCATTATTTATTGTTGATTGATTCTCGTGAACCATAATGTTTTGAAGAGGCAATGTAGGTAGACACTACAAAGAAGTGGGAGCAAGGCATGAAAGGGGAAATGGACTCCTTCGTAAATAACCAGGCTTGGGATTTGGTTCAATTCCCTACAGAAAAAAAAGCATTGTAGAATAAATGGGTTTACAAGTTGAAGGAAGAACATGGAGGAAAAAAACGGTACAAGGCAAGACTTGTTGTAAAGGGGTTTGCACAAAAGAAAGGTATATATTTTGATAACATACTTTCTCATGTTTTTAAGATGACTTCAATTAGGACTATTTTAAGTCTTGAGGTAGTAGAAGATTTTCATCTTGAATAGTTAGATATAAAAACAAATTTTCTCCATGGGGATTTGGATGAAGAGATTTATATGTAGCAGCCACATATGTATGAGGACGAAGGAAAAGAAAATTTGGTGCACATGTTGAAGAAGAGATTGTATGGCCTAAGAAAATCTCTAAGGTAATGGTATTTGAATTTTGATAGGTTTCACTATTAAATTTGAACGTTTTTGCGACAAAGTAGAGACGAATTTTCGTCAGCATAGAGTCGTTTTTGCGACCAAGATGATTTTTTTTTTCGTCGGAATAGGGAAAAGTTCGGCTAGCGATGAATGTTAGTTGGTAGAACGACTAATATTAGTCGCAAGAGTGACCAAGAAAACCATGTCAAACTTAGTCAATACACCACTATGAGTCGGTAGAACGACTAACAGGTTGGTCTCTCTAGCGACTAACAGATTGGGGTTTGCAACCAATTGGCAATACTAGCGACGAACATGTTAGTCACTAGATCGGCTAACAGGTTGGTCTCTCTAGAGACTAACAGGTTGGAGTTTGCGACTAATAGGTAATACTAGCGATGAACATGTTAGTCCCTCAACCGACTAATAGGTTGGTCTCTCTATCAACTAACAGGTTAGTGTTTGCAACCAATTGGCAATACTAGCGACGAACATGTTAGTCTCTAAAGCGACCAATGTTGTGGTTTTTTAAAAAAAAAAATTATTCCATTCAACACAGGATCTTAACTAAATTTGATAATAGGTATTTAAGTGTGTCCAATCATGATGGTCATTTAATTGTAGGATCTTAACTAAACCTTGATTTCAAAATGGGTTGGATGATATGGTGGAACCATGTGAAAGGAGAACTTGATCAAACAATGCAATAAATCAAACAAATTGACAATATGTAAGTTGATAGAGTTAATACCATGTTTGAGGAACTCAATGTGTAGGTATTCCTCATATGTAACTCTATTGTTATTGATCATGTAAATAACTCTCTTGATGTCTCCAAAAGAAAATATATGACATGAGGTAGGGATATGGGAAATTTGGATGGAGCAAGGGATAAAATGAATTACTGATATATATCTTGTGGGAAGGAAACCTGTCTAGGTAAAAGGGTGCACCAGAAGACTCTATGTCAATTGTAGAGGGCTTCAAGAAGCTCATGTCTCCTAATGGAAATGAAACCATATTTTTTTATGATAGAGGAGATGATAACAATATTTCTAAAGGTGAGGAATAAAGAAAGGGACATGCTAAAGAGACTCTTCTTGGTTGTTACAAATGAATTGGTGACCATTGATCTTAGAAATCATATGAACTAAATTTATGGTACATTCATCAATTTTAGAGAAAGGCATACAAACAAAAAACATTGTTAATTTTGGATCAAATCCCTTCAAATAGGAAAATTGATAAAAAGAACATGTAAATAGGAAAGTGTAAACATTAATACAAAGGCATACAAACAAATAACATTGTTAATTTCAGATCTAGTCCGTTCAAATAGGAAAATGAAGATGTAGATAGGAAAGCGTAAATATTAATAATAAAATGTTGATAGGAAAGTGCATGGATTGATGATAGAATTTTCTACCACCCTTGTAAAATTAGGGACAAAAACATGTCTTTAGCTAAGCATTCATCTTGGGGTCACAATTCTTCTTTAAGGTAATGATAGAAGGCGAGTTAAGGGGATAAAAGTGAAACACTCCTTGTTGGGAAGCATACATACATGGATATGCACCAAAGTCCACTACCGGAATATTTAAAGTGAATGAATAAGTCTTTTTATGAAGCATACACCAAAGTATGCTACTAGAATATGCCAATAAAACAAAGTATGTTGAACACTTTGTCATTTTTTTTAATGTGAAATGTGAAGATATGAGTTGTTGGTTGTATTTTGGGTAAAATCATGAATCTAGGTAACACTTTCGTGACAATTGGGTCTCCAAAATTTCTAGTGGCAAATTTTCAGCCAAACAAATATTGTTTTCGACTGAAATATTTTTCGGCCGAAAATTTTCACGTCAAATTTAACGGTGCCCTCGAAATTCGTGTACAATGTTTTTTGGATGAATTATTTTCCCGTGGTAAGCATATTTCGGCTAAAACGTTTGTTTTTAATGGATTTCGTTAAAAACTAGGTTTCGGCCAAAAACTTGAAAATGGGACTGTTTGCAGGAAACTGCAAATTCTCTCCATCTTACTTCATCATTGGAGGTAGCGGACTCCTACAAATACTCAGGATTTAGTTTGAAAAATGATACCAACATTTTCAAAATTGAATCTACTTTCATTGTTTTTATCTAATTTTATTTAATTTTATAAAAAAATCACTAAATAATATTTTTAGGTGAGATTATGATTCGGTTAAATGAAAAATCCATATCTCTAAAAATACACAACCGAAAATTATGGAAAATTTATACTCATAATTGTTAAACTGTTCTCTTCAAAAGGGTATTTTTAGATTTTACTTTTAAGTAAAAATTAATATAGATACAAAGTGTAGAAAAACATGTGTTTAAAATCTGCAACGTTTTCATCTTGGTCAACTTAAAAAAATTCTAGAAATTATAATATTCATCCGTTAGATTCAAAATTATAGTCATAATAAAATAGAGTCTCTGTAGATTGTTGCAGTATATTTCATTTCTTAAAAACACAAGTTTAATAATAGATACGTTGTTGTGGAAAACAATAACTCATTATCATTCCTTTCATGTTTAAGGAACATACTGTTAAACAATTGTCAAATTGACATATCAAATGTTGATAGAAAAAAATTGAAAAATAGTCATTAGAAATATAACAAAATTATTCACAAGTTTTGTTTTTACTGTAAAGTGAAATTCTAAATAAAAAAAATACTTTTGTATGCCGGAAGTTCAAGAACTTGTGAAAATACCGGTTTTTTTGTCATAAAACAAGCAAAAGTGTTACCCATCTTCATGATTTTACCCTTTTAAGTATACGTTGTTTTAATGTATAAGTCAAAACAATAATTGAAAATTGCATTTTAAGACTGTGATCAACTATGACAAGATTATCTACATGATTTGCATTTAATATCTTGGTTATGGTCCACCAATAAAACATATCCCTATACACATGTTAAATTCCTCCCATCAAATCATTCAAAGCAAATGTTGATTTCTATGTCCATTAATAAAGATTTACACTAGTTCAAATATGTACTTCATTTCCACCTATAAAATATAAATAGGAAGTTTATTGCCAAACATTTAGCATGTAGCATTAGGTCCTTTCAATACATTGTTACATTGTAAAATTTTCTATAGGGATTAAAAAATAACTTGACAACAATAGGTTCAATCGACATGCATTGTAAATACCTTCATTATAGTTATATTAATCATCCAATTAAGTTAATGAGGGTGGTTCCAAACATGGCGACTACCAAAATTTATGCTATATAATGGTATATGGGTGCTACCCCCACTTCAAGCAATCATAAACAAGTGGAAATGTATGAGTTTAGGAAAGTTAGAGAGGCTTTACATGGCTTCAACTTCTTATATTTGATCAGCCATGGAATCAACCTAACACTTATTCAAATAGACTTGGGATTATGGCTATGGTGCGGAATGCAGTGAATCAAACAAACTTGAGATTATAGCTATGGTGAGGATTGCAGTGAATCAAACAGAATTGGGATTATGGCTATGGTGTGGAATGTAGTGAATCAAACAGTAGCAACTCGGGGAATGTTGCTCAACAACAAACAAAATATCCCACGGATTGCTCAATTATACAAAAAATTGGTTGGCTCTCGCACACAGATTCTAATCGGAAGTTCAATCATATTCATGAACTCCAGTTGTATGTGGTCTCCTCAAATGGCATTGGGTTCCTTCACTTTTGTTTTTGTAGGAAGAAGTTAAAAACATCAAAGAAGATTTCAAATTGTTGTTGTCATCTTGGATGGTGTATTTTGTAGCCTTTAATATCTTGAATTTTGAATAGTACCATCAAATTTAGTACCTGGGTGTTGTATCATCGTGTTAAAAGATGAAGAAAATGTGGACAATTGATGCACATTAAAAGTTTTTTCCAGTAAGAAACTTGTTGTAATAGGACGTTGTAAGGGAAGGAAATTTTTTTATGGTTTCACAAATATTATGTCACACACTCAAATTCAACTTGTCAAGAGGCATGGTTGGTTCATTACAAGGCGTCATTGAGGAGTAACGTCATCCAAGAGTGTCAAATCATAGTTTAACAACAATTATCATAATTTCAAACAACGCCCAAGTGCTAGTCTAAAGGAGTGAAACAAATAATGCCAAGGGAGACAACTCATACAATTTCAATTTTAAAACCAGTAAAATTAGCAACCCACCAATGGAATTCACGAATTCTCAGGAAATTGAAATTTTTAAATCAATTAAAGGATCTTGATTAAATTGAGAACACTAAATTTGTTCTTTAAGTCATTTGCAAGCATAGATGTTGATGAGATTACCAATTTTTTTTAGGGAGCCGACATTGATTGAAAAGGTAGATTGTATGGAAGGGCTTTCTATTAAGGAAATCCCTATTGTGACAGGGATTCGATGTTTTATAAATATGGCTATGGAGTGACTGATACTAATGGTATGAACCCTCTATCGGTTCATCAGCTAACAAGACGATCTATGCCGCCAATTTTGAAGGAAACAACTACAATTAGAAATGAAGACAATTATTTTTGGGTGAAAAACATAAATAATGGCTTTAATGCCTTCATCAATTTGATAAATGCTTAATCATATGTATTGATGATTTATTACTTGATTTTTCCACAAATGAGAAACAAGTGTGAATCATCGACCTCTAATATCACTATCAATATCGACAATGTTGGCCAAATGCAGTAGCAAGGAAAGTGTTAATAAATAGGCAATAGATTTCACAAAGTGTGGGTTATTGTAGAAGTGAAAATCAACTATTGAGTTCACAAAAAATCATGGGAGGAACATTGAACATATGAGAGCATATAGATATGGATTTAATACAAAGTAATCCTAACATGTAGCATATATTCCAACAAATAATATGGATGGCATTATTTGACATACACATTGCATACAACAATGCAATTACTATAGAGTTTTCTCAATAGTTGCGCAAAATGCCATCGTAATTCGAGGTTTTTAGGTTGGAACAACATTTTAAGATCTTGTAACATTAGAGACATTGGAGGATCATTGGCATTCCATATTACTTAATGAATTTGCTCCAAAGGATGGATATAGAAGTCCAATCGAGATCATAAGCAGTTGTAGCACACCATGGGTTGATTAAGCTATTTGTTTTCAATGAATTATGAAGAATACAACCATATGTCACATGGGACATGTTCATTATCCATCCTGAAGAAAATTTAGCATCAAAACCATGTATTGAAGACGCATCACATGCTTTAGAACATGTGGCAACACTAGTAGGTGAAGAATCCATGGATGCTACAGAGCCTATATCAACTATTGCATATGAAGTAGCAGAGTGTGAAGAAGGAGTAGGAGGATATCTCCTCAATAGATTAGAAACTAGAATCAAATATTTCTAGGGCTGCAATGGAAAATACCTTAGCCCAAGCAAGATCCTGCCACCCTCTTAGGGGTTCCAATTGTTAAAGGAAAATAAGAAATCAACAACCTTGTTGATGAAAATACACTTGTGATACATGAAGAGAGTATCTATGTTATTGAGCATATTTCGAAGAGGATAAGGAGATATGGTTTGAATAGGCTGCAAAAGAGGACTCTAACACACAATATGGCCACAAATTCAGTTAAAATTTTGATGAGACAGTTGTTGATTGCTCAAGGTGAAGTAGCAATGGAAGAAATAAGAAGAATAAAAAGGTGAGAACTTTGTTTTTTTCGTTTGAGCATAACCAACTAATCACTTTTCTTGAAGAGAAATTTTCTTTAAACTTAATAGATTTTAATGAAAATTTAGAAGTCCTCGGTAATGAAAATACCAAGATAAAAATTGACCTGGTAAAACAAATGCAAGAAACTACAAAAAAGGATTAGGAAATTGCAAGATTAACATATGTATGTGAGGATATTATTGAACAAGCTTACAAAATGTTGGCAGATAGACCACTTTCTAGGGTCTATGCTTTATACTTAAAAGATCAATGGTACAAATTTATCATTGAATGATACATATCTCTTATGAAGACGGATTTCCAAAACACTTGGAAATTTTGTGAATTGTATTTTCATATCACCCCTAAAAGGAGAAATCTCCTTTGCAAACCTTACCTACACAACTAGGCATTGCAACAAATATTGAGGTCACCAAACCCCTATGTTGGGGGTGTGTAAATATGAGCATTTAAGTATGGGTTCCAGATTGAAACTATGAGGTTCACAACTACAAAATAACATGAGCCTAAATATATTATAGTAAAATTGAAGATAAGAGTAGAAGGGGCCAAACCAAGTAAGGTATGGAAAAATAATATTCACCTAACAATAGATCCATATGCCTACCCAATTCTGGAGAGAAGACACTGGGAGGTTGTAAACAACTCATCAACACCTCCATAAATGAGGTACTGAGGAATATAGATTCGAGGTGACAAACACTATCATAGAAGCTATGGTAAAGAGAGACACACTCACTATTAGGACACAAGACAATTCTCCATAGAGTTGATTCATATATTGAAGGTCTCAGGGTGAACATATCCTAGTGGATAGGGTTGAAGTTCAAGTCACCTCCTACTATACCCCATTCCATACTTCAGGTAGTCAGGAGAACCTGACATTGATATTCTAAAGGAAAGAACAATCCAATTACAAAGGATGTATTTCAAGACATTTAAACTATTTTTACATTAAAAACAACAATTTCATCAATTCAAAATTATAATTTCAACAAAAATAATATCCAAAAAATTTTAAAAAACATAAAATATTTAACTTTTTTAACACATTTCCTATATTATTATTATTTAATATTAACTTTGACTAAAATATATGTAATTATGTCACCTTAAACCAATCCTTAACAAGATCCATACCTTTGAGTGATGGGGTGCCTCCATTGTTGCTCCTCTCCATCCTGCGATTCATCACATGACTTAATTATATTTCAGAATATTAATTAAAGATGTAACAACCTCTACAAATTAATGACTAAATATGAATACTTGAACGAGCTTCTCTTCATTTCGAGAATAAATTATTCTCTACTGAACAAGACCAACCATGTGAAGGTGGAAGCTCTTTTGGCCCCTCCCCCCCTCTTACATCACTCTCATTTTCCCATACCCAATCTATCTAGATTTTACAACTATAATTAGAAATGATAGTAACATTAAATGTAAGCAAAAAAAATTCATCGCCATGTGCTAAAACAAAAAACATGAAAGAAAATAACATTCATGACATTTAGGAAAACAAAATACATTACATTGGACCAGAAATATATTGGATTTATATTAATAATAAAATATCTAATCATTTGTTTTTCTTATTCTTCTTCATCTTCCTATTATCCATGAAAGAACAAATTAAATTGTCATCATCATCATCATTTAACTGATACCCCACAATTATTGGGCGTTCTTGAAGTGTTGCATCATCAGTACTCAACACCTCATGCCATGATGAACTTCTAGTATTTCAGCATGGAGGTTCAGGATGTGCATGGGCATCCACTGCTGCAACAACAAAAAAAAATCAAGTGATATTGTTATTCATTGTTCCTAGGGAAATTTAATTAATACAGATTTAATTACAATGTTTTATACCTGGATTAGCGGGTGCAGTAGAAACAATAGTTGGTGGCCACCTTATTGTTTCTGCTCTTGTTGATCTCCGCTCTCGATCAACATCTACACGCTCTACCATATGAAACAATATAAGTATTTAGTACAGAATATACCCTAAATATTAATACTCTTTGAAAAATGGAAAAACATTAAAAATGTGTGCATACCATTATGTAATGCTCCTTCGGAAAGAATGCTTGAATCAATATGGGGGTCAGGATGTGGTTCATTGGGTACATCAAGAGCATTGTTATCATTGTTACTCTCCTGTGAATGTGGAAAAGACACACATTATTTTACATTTTAAATGAATAAAAAATATTTTTTTCATTACAAATAATCAATGAGTAAAAACTAATCGACAAGTTTTTAATTTCATTTTATTTACCATGTCCTCCAGAGAGACACATGGCAATTTCCCCAAGATTCTTCATCGTGCCACCACACCATCAAAACCTTGCATGAACTTGACCTTTAGATATTGTTCTATGGATTTCTCGTTGAACAAATCCCCCTGCATTGAGCAATATCAAAATCATTAGTCACTAGCTACAATGAATTACATATTTTTTGATGATTATAAAAAATTAAAATGTTTAGGCACTTACAACCCATGCCTTCAATATCCCGTAACCACCTTGGCCTGGTTTATGTTGGTCGTGTTTTTCTTGTCTTTCCTTTGTTGCCTTGGAAGTGTCTTGGATTCTACGCAATATTTTGAAATATGTTAGATATTGATTGTTTTCCTTGTAAAGTAAACAAAATACCATCATAGTAAATTGAAAACACCTCTTACCTTCCAGGGCCAGGTGGTTTCTTCCCTTGTTCTTTCATTGCTAATTCTCTTGCATCAAGAATAATTTCTTTCCATTCCCTCTCAGGGACAACCAAAGGACGTTCGCACTTGGGGTCCTGTACTAATTTATTCCTATACACCTCTCTAACATGTTTCAAATGCTTGCCGATCCTTTTTTGGACTTTCGACTTATTGAACGAGTCACCAAACCCGTCAACCAGTCTGGATATAAGAAGGATTTTCAATTTGGAATCTTGTCAATTCCATCGTAGTCAAATGGTCGACCCAAAAAGTTATAATGCATAGTCATGCAAACTATTGTAGAACACATTGTTTCCTATAAAATATTGTCATCATTAGTAATTTAAATCTCACTGATATGTGATTGTTTAAACAATTATATGACAGGAATATCTATAAAGACATATATTAAATACCTGATAGCTGTACTATTTTTAGAGGAACCATGTCCTGGTCGACCAAAAATGATATCGCGGTTGTTCCTGTGCTTTGGATACGTGTAGCACTAGGGTAACAATCAACTGAAGAGTGATCAGATCCATGATCATCTGCACCACCTGAATGATTTGGCATGTGTTCTGGGGGCATGGCATCACCCCTAGAAGGTATAGAATCGTTCTCATGCGGAACACTTGGGGTGGAAAATGTCCTAGTGGTTACATGGCCATGCAGGTTCGCTATTGCAGTCCCACTGCTGCTACCAAGACCTTACCCTTCCCCTCCCATCGATCTCACAAAATTCTACAATGAGAAATATGTATTAATTTCATATATCAAATTACAAAATTTCAAACCAAAAATTGATATTGTTATATGACATGACTTACCTTGTAATTTGCTATGTTAACACATAATTCAATTATCCTTTTGAAATGCTCAGCAGTTTCCAGCCCAACAGCGACCAAATCTTGGAATTCCCTATTGGCCTTTCTTAGGGGCAATTCAATTGTCTGCAAGGGGCCTATAGAATCAAATATCTCTCCATCACTTATATATTCATCATTTTTAGTCAATGCAGTGCTAGGAACGGGGCCTTTTCCACACTCAGGGCCTTTGCCCCGATCACCACTCTGGCATAATTTAAAGAAGAATGTTAGTACGTGCAAGAAATATTGAAAAAAATATATATGAAATAATGGAATATTGTGTTAAGCCCTAATATTGTCTCATTACCCCTTAATTGGGGCATATTGTATTAGTAATGTTATTTTATTTATGTCGACTTTAGGCCATTAGTTGTAATTATACCTCCTAGTCTCCTATATATACCAAGGAGATATTTTCATTTTGAATCATCTTGTACTTGAACATTTAAGTGGGGTAAAAGGAGGTTTACCCCTCAAAGTGGCTTATTATCTGAAATTATCTCTTTTTCAAGGCTTTGAGTACTTTTTCTGAGGTTTTTCTATGCTATCCTTAACATATGGTATCAGAGCTCAAGGTCTTGGGGTTTCACAGCTACATCTGAGACACCTTGGAATTTTTGCTATAACTTTTTTTCTACAATGTTTCAGAAGGAACGGCTTGGAGGGTATTTAGTATACAGATCAAGGTACCTTGGGTTAAAAATTCATCTCTTGAGGCCTTATACTTTCATAGATACATCTTGTACAAGAAGGGTTCTCGAATCATCATGAACTGATTCATTGCAGAATTTTTGCTATTAAAATGTTTTTGTAATGTTTTAGACCCTAAAATATAGAGGATATTTAAAAAAATTAGTAAGGTATATGTGGTAAAAATTTCAGCTTCTGGGTCATCTTAAATTTGTATATACACCATGTGTAAGATAGGGTATTTGACTAGTCTCAATAAGGTGCTCTAGGTAAAACAATCATAACTTCTTTCTAGAGTATCCAAATTGAGTGGGACTAGTTTCATTGGATCGTAGATAGTCTCTAGTATTTCTGGTGCGAGTTTTAGAATTTTATATCAATTATTTTGTGCGGGGCATGCTATACAAGTGGGATCTCCTGGAAAGGCCAAAAATCGGCAAGTTGTGGGGAAGTTACCGTAAATTCCACTTGGAACATCCAATTTTGATCAGACCTGTGGCATTGCAGAGAAGAAATATTAGAGAACTACATAAAAGAAATTTTCATAACCAGAAGGAATGAAACTTGGGAGATACAACAGAAGAAATATTGTCTAGAAGAACCACCTCCAAATCAAGGTTCAAAAGTGATACTTGGCCAACATGCCACCAAAAAAGGGAACTTCTACACCAAATAAGCCTCCAGAAAATCCTACTTGGACTCTTGATGAAGGTGAAGAAATGCGTAGGGACATAAATGAACTACAAAAGAATATGGATTCAATGGAATCTAAGTTGGATACTAAGATGGATTCAATGGAAGCTAAGTTGGATACCAAGATGGATGGTTTAAAAGGGGAGATCATGGAAGTATTAAAAAAATTTGTAATAGAGAAGACACCTGAAAGTGAAAATGCATCCCATGAAATTCATGATGAGGACATAAGAAAGGTGAATCAAGAATGAAGAAACTCCAACTTTGGTTTGAAGACCAACCACGTTCCTAAGATTGATATGAGGAAGTTTGATGGCAAGGACCCAATCACATGGATACTTCAGATGGAGCAATTCTTTGATCTCCATAATGTGCC